>OX578138.1:87292413-87892413 GCA_951213105.1 Amaurobius ferox
CCCAGAAAGTGTAAATCCATCAAAATAAAATAGTCAGAATTTTACCCCCCCCCCCCCTCCCCATGCTTTTCTATGTATACAATTAGTGACAAAAATCGTTCTGCCTTTAAAACTGCAAAACTCATTATTCAGATACTTGCCGTTCAGGTTATTAGAAATTCATAACCAATAAGCAATTAAAAATGCTTGACCAATAACTATATTTCCTCCAGAGCGCATGCCAATATAAAAAGAGCATACGATGCGATTTGCTCTCCGATTGAAAAATATCTGACAGCTGCTGATATTTCGTTATATTCAGTTGCCTGTGTTGATTGCTCAATGATACACCCGACATCAGTTTGGTCACCTCAAGCTCTAGTGCACACGCATCACCTACTTAAGATAAAACAGATATATATAAAGCAGACAGATGTACAGAGACAGCTGTATCAGCTTGGTTGGAGGGCTGTGATATTAAGTCGATATTGGCAGCAATATAGATCTAGGATATTAAATATACACTTAAAAAATAAATGAATACCCTATTTAAACAAATAGCCTCATCCGCCTTGCGATAGTGAGATGAGACAGAAAAGCACCAACAGTTACCCTGTCAACAATCCAAAAGTTCCTGTGTGATTCATTCTGCATCAGAAAGTACCATTGGAAAACAACTTATTCTCCTTAAAATATCTACCACTAGCTATTTACCATAGATAGCAACGTCTATTGGATTAAGTAATATCGGACTACTTCAAACTGGCGTCAAATAGCGATCAGAGATGAATACAGCTTCTACCTGGGAGCAGATGACTACATGATTTGTGTACAGAAGAAGTCAGACAAGCTCCTTAATCCATCTTCAGCTGTCAAACGTCACACATACATCTCACACGGCACCTGAGATGACAGCCAGCTTCTTCTAGTATTACTACATGGCACTCTGACTGATCACTTATAGTACATTCAAGACATCCTGTGTATAATTGTCTCGAGACATACTTTGTGAATCTGTCACTTCTCCTGAGAGTAATTTCTAACATGCTAAGACTTATATAAGAATGTAAGACACGTCTATAATACCCGGATATAAGACACGGCTCTAGAACGCGCTTTCGAAGTTTCGATACACTTCCGTGGCCAGCCAATATTTGAAACTTTCGTCAGCCAAGCTTGTTTGAGATTTACTGGAAATGCAGTTACCTTCATAAAAAATTGCATGATGTAGTCTATCCATTACGGAACATCCGACAAAATATGTCATATGAAAAGAAAATGCTGTTGCTTGACTCCATGTTACACAGTTTATCGGCTTGTATTGCCACAAGAGGCGGAATTGCTGCATAATGAAATGTGACTGCTATATTTTTACTTCTCTATAATGAGAAGTCATTTTGCAATGAAATTGTAATCACTTATATATGCTTACATACTCATTTCATGTGCTAAGTTTCATAACAATAGGATAATTTCTTCGGTGTGCATCAATTTTTATGTCACAGTAGGTCACAGAAATATCCTTTCTTTGTGTTTGCCTATGACACATGAAGAACATTTCAACAAATATGCAGGTGCCTAGCTAGAGTGATTAAGAATATACTGTCATGACGAGTGAGTTAATCATTTAGAGAGGCACCGTATTAGGCATAGGGGAATCTAGGCGGTCACTTAGGGCCTAATAAAGTTAGGTAAGGCTTCCTAATCTAAATATTTTCATTCTCATTTTCTCCGAACACTATATTTCGACTGCCATCTTTAAATCATGACAAAAAAAAATAAAATATGTGTAATGCATTAGCTAAGAGACCATTTGCACATCATTATCAATCAATCAATATCAATCTTCAAAACATGTCTATAAATATTCGAGTCAACAAATTCATTAAATACGACAAATACTTTGAATTTGAAGCAATGAAAACGCTTCCTGTTTATTTGTTCCGTTCGTAAAACACTGAGTCCCTAAAGAGAAGTAGAAAAAGTTTCACTTACAAAGACGACTTTTAACACAATTTCAAAAGCAAACTTTAATTAAATTAATGCAGATTAAGATTAAAGCAGTAGCCAAGGATCTCAGTTTCTACATACAGTGAATGTGCATCTGGGTGAGCCAGTCGATCATGAAAATGAAAAGGTCAAAATCAATGCAGGCATACTTTAACTTTTTCTACAATTTTTAGCATATGTGCAGGAAAAGTATTGTTATAAGATGGACGAATATATGAAGTACGTAAGTTTTTGGAACATTAGAAAACACTAATCAAAAATTTTACTTCTCTCTCTGTGCTGTATCTCTCTCTCTCTGTATATATATATATATATATATATATATATATATATATATATATATATATATATATATATATATATATATATATATATATATATATATATATATATATATATATATATATATATTATATATATATATATATATATATAAGTTTTCAAAAGAAGATGTATAAGAACAAGAAATAAATGAAAAGAAATAAAAAGGAATAAAAACAGGGTTGCTTACAGGGAAGTGGAAAGATCAAGAGGGATTGTGATCCCTTGTTCCTGGTTGAAGCATGCTTTGAAACTCGGGAAACACTCCCAGAACCACTACATGCCCGAAGCAAACACCCTTTCGTACATGTAGGAAAAGCAGAATCCATAAAGGGATACGACAACCAAAAGTGGAAGTGAACAAGAATCCGTCACAAACCATTTCAAAGATTAAAAAACCATTACCAATAGCTAAATCCACAAAATACAACGTACGTCGCTGCGATCAACACTTTTCTATGACAATACGTGTGAGTTTCGAGATTAAAGTTACAGTGAGATACCTTATGTATTTTGTGTGTATGGCAACAATTCACTGAAATTTGCATGATTTTCATTACTAAAGTTTCTGTATGAAGTTTCGTAATAATGCCTAAAGGATCGAATCGGAAATTGTTGTCTTAGGGCTTTTTTTATTAAATGTTGTTCACATTTAATTCGTTCTTGTTTGGATGTATTTAAATGTTTATATCTTGTTAGGTGATTGATGACTAAGTTTCGTTTTACACTAATACTTCTGTTAGTGTGCCAGCTGGTGATAAAGTTGATTTCACTACTGAAAGTCCTTCTTTTATCATACATTTTAAAACAGATGTTATTATTATGATCAAAGTATATGCCTATATCCAAAAATCCCACTTCTTCGTTATTTTTCTGGCAAGTTTCTATAAGAACCAAATTTGTGGGATAAAATCCAAAATCAATTTGATTTGTGCGTTCATTATTACCAATTAACACATCATCCACAAATCTTACAAAAGGTATCTCGTTTAGCCAGTGCGTTCCACTTTCGTATTTATTTAAATAGATGTCGGCTAACATGGACGAACATCCTCCCCATGAATATTCCCTTTATCTGTTGGTAGAAGGTTGTTCCATCAAATAGTAAATTTTCGTATAACACAAACTTGATAAGGTTTTCATACTTATTGAGATTTATTGATAAATGTAGATCATATGCCTCATAAGTTTCCAACATTATCTCATACAAGTCCCTTAAGTCAATGTTATTGAAAAGGTCCTTAAAGTCATAACTTTTAAAATGTAACTTCTCTGGTAATTTTATCAATTTGTCTATGACCTCATAGCTATTTGCGACCATTACAATTCCATATGATTTGATTTTCTTCATTGTAGGTTTTAATAGATTAAATAAAATTGCATTAGTTCTTGTTAAATATGATTTATATCCCACTGTCACCGGTCTGAACTTTATAGGTGTCTTGTGCATCTTGGGGATGAGTACCAAGTACGGAAGTTTTACATTATTAATTTTAATTCCTATCCGTTTATATAGAGCTATAATTTTGTTCTCATTTGCTTTTTTGGACAGATGATTTATCTTGTACATATCCATATCATAGTAACACTTTTTTAATTGTTCAACGTAATACTTTTTGCAGGTAAACGCATAGTTTGTGGTTACCTTATCCATATAAGTTATTACATATTTACTTTTAAGATTATCCAGCACATTTTTTCCAGTTTGTATTTAGCAATTTTATCTTGTATGTTTTTATAATACCATTTAAAATCCTTCGCCACTGCACTTCTTCATTCGTTAAATGTAGTTATGGGAAAGCAATACTTTATAGCCATTTTGTAAATGAACTCATCAATATCCTTTTCAAAAATCTTTTCAACATTTCGAAACTCTTGATATCTAAATTTAGTACCCATTTGTGAAAAGATTTTCAATTCCATATCTTCTGCTATCTTTATATGTCGCAACTGTAATGGTCGCTATCTTTATGCTATCTTTATATGCGAACTGTAATGGTCACAAATAGCTATGAGGTCATAGACAAATTGATAAAATTACCAGAGAAGTTACATTTTAAAAGTTATGACTTTAAGGACCTTTTCAATAACATTGACTTAAGGGACTTGTATGAGATAATGTTGGAAACTTATGAGGCATATGATCTACATTTATCAATAAATCTCACTAAGTATAAAAAACCTCATCAAGTTTGTATTATACGAAATTTAATATTTGATGGAACAACCTTCTACCAACAGATAAAAGGAACACCCATGGGGGGAGGATGTTCGTTCATGTTAGCCGACATCTATTTAAATAAATACGAAAGTGGAACGCACTGGCTAAACGAGATCCCTTTTTTCAGATTTGTGGATGATGTGTTAATTGGTAATACTGAACACACAAATCAAATTGATTTTGGGTTTTATCCCACAAATTTGGGTCTTATAGAAACTTGCCAGAAAAATAACGAAGTGGAATTTTTGGATATAAGCATATACTATGATCATAATAATAAAATCTGTTTTGAAATGTATGATAAAAGAAGGACTTTCAGTAGTGAAATCAACTTCATCAACAGCTGGCACACTAACTTAAGTATTAGTGTAAAATGAAACTTAGTCATCAATCACCTAACAAGATATAAACGTTTAAATACATCCAAACAAGAACAAATTAAATGTGAACATGCAGTGGTTCTGGGAGTGTTTCCCGGGTTTCAAAGCATGCTTCAAACAGGAACAAGGGGTCACAATCCCCCTTGGCCTTTCTACTTCCCTCTAATCAACCCTGTTTTTATTCCTTTTTATTCATTTTCATTTATTTCTTGTTCTTATACATCTTCATTTGAAAACTTATATTGCTTTGTTTGTTAGAGCTGCAAATGCGCCTAATAAATAATTTAATCTTATGTGTTTAACTTGCTGAACTTAGAGTGTTTTTCTTTTATTGATATATGTATGTATATATATATATATATATATATATATATATATATATATATATATATATATATATTGATATTGATATTTTTTTGTTACTGGAACGCTGCTTCTGCTGCTCCATCTTATCGCATGATACTGCTTTTGGAACTAATTTTTTTCCTATTTATTTTGTCATAGAATACTTAAAAACGTTTAGTTTCTTTTACCGATAAAATATTTTTAATTTTCATACTATTGTTTTATCTTCTCCTTTTGTTTCTTTTTTCTTCTTTTCACTTGGAAACGACTTCCTTTATATTGATTGCTTTCTTGCATTTAATGGTGTTGTTCTTTTTATCGGAAGTACTGCATTGCTGAAAGCTTTTAGTACTGTTAATCAATTATTTATATTATTATTAAAGGAGTGTTTCAATTTAAGAATGTTCTAGTCTGTAGTTTGAGCGAATTTTATATCCAGATATTTTCCTTACTTCATGATACCTTTAGAACTAAATTATAAGCTGAAAATTGGATCATAAAACAGTTTCTTAGCAATCGAAACGGGAAAAACACTTAATCCAAAATAAACTTAAAAAGTGATTGGCATCTTAGTAATATAGAAATGCCGTAACACAGCTTTTACTTTAAATATAAACTTCCATCCTCTTACGGCTCCAGTCTGTACTTTAACATTTGGGCGAAACCAACCTTATATATATATATATATATATATATATATATATATATATATATATATAGCTAAAGGTATTTGATTCATTGATCAAAGACGACTGAGGAAAATCGAAAATTTACCGCACAACTTACTAACAGTAGCATATGGGATATATACATTTATTAGAGTCTTGAAAGGAACGTATATGTAAAAGAAACTCGTGAAAGATATTTAAGACGTTGTAAAGATTCTATTTTAGACGTTGTAAAGATTCTATTTAAGACGTTGTAAAGATTCTATTTAAGACGTTGTAAAGATTATATTTGTTAGTATTTAATATCTTATATGTATTTGTAAGATTAATAGTTAAAGTAAAGAGCAAATATGCGGAGTTCCTAACGTCCTTATGCACCCCCATAACTTTGTAAAGAAAGGTCCTTGAGTGTAAACTTTAATACACTCATTGACAAAATAAACGTGCTCCATTGTATAAAAGTAATTACAACGCCCCTAGATGATAATTAAAAAATTTGGGATAAAGGACTCGGCAATATAACAAGATAGACGAAAAAACCATTTATAAAGTGGTATAACATTTTCTAATATTTAAGAATCGACACCATAAACGTACGAAACGTGTATATGTAAGGACATGACAAAAAGACGTATCATCCAGAACTATAACAAGATGTTGTCGCTAATTCTGCCCGTATTTTCCAAAGGCTAAACCAGGTCTAGAAGACCATGCCTTTCGAGTTCGTAAGCCCCAAACTGTGGATGGCTAAACAAGAAAGACCAGACTAACCCAACACAAGGAAATATATGAAGTGGTACGGCCTCAGCGTTAAAATCACTAATCGAAAGAGGATGGTCCATACAAAAAAGGAAGAAGAATTATAGCTTCTGTTGGTTTCGTAACACGGTAACACTTACAATGCTTGTCAAAGTCCGCTGAAATATCCTTTCTGGTTTTATTCAACTATGCATTGTTGCTGACGGAGGTTGTTTCGAACAGGTTGTACATTTGATTCCTGTACATGTAAGTGTTGTTTATTTCAACATTCAGAAATATAACAGTCATTCGCCAATCGAATTTGCCATTCGCCAATCGATATTGTGTCGAAAAATGCCTTCTGTAACTGTTTTGCAGTCAATTCCTACTCATTAGGTAATGCCTTAAAGCTTTGTAATGTAATTGGCTTTTGTCGTCTTTCTCTCTCTGTTGCTGAGCTCGTTATTCTAACTTTTTAAATTCTCCGCTAGAAATATGCATTCAGTTTTTTTCGATAGGACATAGCCACATTACTATAAATAGATCTCAGCGTGTACTCTTATGGGCCTTTCTTTGCAAAGATTGTAAAGAACCTTACTGAGAATCAAACCACAGATTTTTGTATTGGCCAGGCGACGTTCTACCGTTGAGCTACTGAGACGGAATTCTAAACTCTTATCGAAGTGGACCACCCTCTAATATCATATTGACGTGCAACGGGAAATCTGAATTATCATATTCTGTTAATTTTTTCACCTCAGGTTAGCCTCCAGCTGCTATTTTTATCCTCCAAGTTAGTTTTTCTGCGTAGTCAGTGACCTCTCAATTTGTAATAGACGCTCAATATCCCAGAGTCCGCCGAATCGTTGCTAGTCGTACTAGAGTCACTTTCAGTCCTCTGACATCTATCGGAAAAAATATACCCCTGTTAATATTTTTTCCAATAGCCTCTCTTCCATTCAAGCTCTTAACTCAATAAAAAATACATCCAATTATCTTAATTTCATTAAATCCAAAGCCCTCCTTGCCAAAAACCTTGTCAATACTTCTTGGGTTAAAGCTCACAATAATATATCTGGAAATGAAATTGCTGATTACCATGCCAAAATTGCTGCTATCTCTGGTTCCCCTCTTACTATTCCCTTTCCTTACTCGCCCTATTCAAAATTTTGTAAATATCATATCCTTAATCTTTGCCAAAATTATCTTAATGATTATATTTCCACCAGGACTGGTGATCCGGCTAGAATCCTGTCTTACCTCCCTATCGTGAATCCTAATTTACAATTTTTTAATAAATACCTCATTTACTTTCTTACTGGTCATGGCCCCTTTCTTGATTACCTATACTTTTTCAAAATTAAATTCACCTTTAATTGTATTTGCAATAAATTCGGTGACGTTGATCATTAGATTTTCGATTGTCCTTTTTCTAAAAATTTTCTTCTCTGCAAACCCTCCCTCTCTAATAAACCAATTTGGTTCTCCAAAGTTCGTTCTCAAATCCCTCTTCAGTAGATATAATTAAAAACTGCATTCTTGTTGTCATGGAAATTTCTAATAAAGTGACCTTAGCTTATGAGTAGATTCTGCCATCAATTAATTTTGATCAATGAATTCCTTTATTTCATTCTTATTAACTTATATGAACTTATTGTGTTCCCTCCATTTTTTCTTTTAAAAAAAGCTATGTTAACTTTTCTTATTTTCTCGGATCTTTCTTTTTTTTTACCCCTTTTATTTGTATTTTTTCTTATTTTTCTTTTCTAAATTTTATTCTAAATTTCTGTTTTTATTTTTCATATGCCTATTTTTTTTCCTTTTCATACACTTTCTTTTAATATATTTTCTAAATTTTACTTTTAAAATTTTATTATTTTCTTTAATTTTAATCTATTTTTCATTATGTTATTATACCTCACTCTAAATTTTAGTTTTCAGTGATCTTTTTATTTTTATTCACAATAACCCTTTTCCCATTTTTGTAAAATGGACGTACTTGTCAAGTTCAAATATAATCTAAAACTGTCTGTTTAATCACAATATTTCTCATCAATTGTTATATTTTTAGATCTAAATTGAAGTTCGTTTGACGGGATGGTTGACTCTGGGTGTCTCCTGAGTGCAGGAGGTATCCTTTCCTGACCGTGCAGCTAGCTACCCTAAACCCACTATGTGAGCCTCACGGTCTGGGGTCTTCAGACCTCCGATATATTTTCATTAACTTGCAGGGATGATTTACTTTCCCCATAATGCATTGTCATATTTAAATTATTGTTTAAAAGTGTTAGGTTATGTTTAAAAGTATAGGAACAGTATCAAATGTCGGGACTCTATTTTCCGATGGATATGTACGCTCTGGGTACTCTAGAAGGCAATTTGACTATTTTCAGCGTTACATATGTGTGTCTATCTATATATATTTGTATAATGAGTAAGGAGCCTTGCTGTCCCAACTGCGAATCGAACCTTGGATCTTCGAACTGGTCAGTTGATGCTCCACCATTGAGCTATTAGGATGAAATTGCAAGCTGTTATTGTCCAAGTGGACTCTGCATTCTCCACTCTCTAAATGTCATATTGGCATGCAACTGATTATTCGACTAACCACCCCCTGCTATTTTAACCTAAGGTTAGCCTCTAGGTTAATTAAATGTATTTCTCTAAGTTAGCTTCCTGTGTAGTGTTTGACTTCCCGATTTGAAATCGACGCTCAACACCTCGGAGTTCACTGATTCCATGCTAGTCGTACTAGGGCCACTTTCAGACCTCCGACATCATCGCACTAACCTGTAGGGTTGATTTATTCGGGTGTCATTGTAAAGAACTTTGCTGCACCAATCGGTAATCGAACCACGGATCTTTGTACTGGGCGACGCTTTGCCTTTGAGCTATTGGGGCGGAATTCCAAGATATTATCGTTGAAGTGGACTTTGCAAGTTATCCAGGTGGTTAAGGGCTTTTTAAAGAACCGAGTATATTGTTAATGAAGTATTTCAATTTTCGATTATTTGAAACAGCAGTTTGATCGAATATGTAGAAATATATCCAGATATATTTCTTACTTCATGCCCTGTGAACTAACTTAGAAGACTTTAAGCGAATTAATCTTAAAACAGTTTCTTGTGGTTATCGGAATAGAAAAGGCACTTAATCGAAAATAAATTTAAAAAGTGAATTACTACTGAATTATACAGAAATGTCATAACACAGCTGTTCCGTTAAATATAAACTTCCATCTTCTTAAGTGTCCCATGAGTACCTTAAAATTTGTGCAAAATGAACCGTAGCTAAAGGTATTTGGTCCATTGATCAAAGCCAACTGAGGAGTATCGAAAATTTACGGCACAACTGTCTGACGGTAACATATGGGGTATATATTTATTAGGATCTTGAATGGAACTTATATGAAAAGGAACTCATGAACGATATATACGGCGTTGAAAATATTTTGTGTCACGTTGCAGGAGGATATATATTCGTAAGATCAATGGACGATATAAAGATTAAAAATATAAATTATAAATATTTAGATTTAAAATTCCAATGGAAAATATATCTGCAGTGTGGGGCTCCTAAATGACTTTCTCGTGCATTTGTATTCCATGTATAAGCCTAATTTTATCACAATCGAAATTAGGGTTAAAATATCTATGATATTATGAGCTACAGTTTGATTGCTATTTTAAATTTTGTTTGTATTTCTTTAAACATAGAGTATATCCAGAAAAAGGTATGCAGTGGGAAAGATACTGCAATAGTTCATTTTTGTGATGATGAGATTTTAATCTGATACGTTGATATGCAAAATTAGCATTTATGTATAATGCTGTCACTTTGTTGATTTTTTAGCAACGTAATATGGGATTCTTCAGCAACGTATGCTCCCAGGCGATTGAGACAGATGCAACACTAAAAAAATCTGATGTGGACAGCACATGACTTTCCCTGCAGACTTAAATTCATATTTTCTTTATTTCTTTATTAATTCATTAAATTGAGTTTAATTGCACCAAATAACACTAAATTTACATTCTTAATTCAATTTTTACTTTCCCTGCAATACATGGTAATGTATAGGGAAAGTATTGGTATCATGCCGAAAATCGCAACTCGAGTTTTCGACGGATCTATACGTTTCGAGACCTCTAGAATACGAAAAAACTATTTTTAGCGTGACGTCTGTGTGTGTGTCTGTGTGTCTGTCTGTCTGTCTGTCTGTGTGTCTGTGTGTCTGTCTGTCTGTGCAGATTTTGTATCCTCTCTAACTAAGAAACTAATCGACCGAATTTCACAAAATTTGGTAGGTAAGTTACTTGTGAGCGAGTCTGGTGCTGATTAGTTTTGGGTACAATTCGGGATAAAAGAACCCGCCTTTTTTGCGAAATGGCCCGCAAAAGCTTATATCCACTCTAACTGAAAAACTAATGGACCAAATTTCACAAAATTCGGTAGATGAGTCACTTCTGGGTTACCCTGGTGCTGAATAGATTTTGGTATGATTCGGAAAAAAATGACCTGCCTTTTTTTGCAAAATGGCCCGCAAAAATCGTCCAAATCTAAACTAAAGAACTGGGTATACTCAAATATATCCATTAAATGCTGATTTAATACGTAATTTTTAAAGACGAAAAGAATAAGACCAACCCCATTACACTAGGACTAGCCGTTCTCGAGATATTTTAGCTTTTCGTACTTTCCCTACGCCACCTTTGAAAATAAGCCAGGTTACCGAATGAAAACGAAAATTGAATTAAAAGTGAAATAAATTTAATTAAAATAAAGAGAACGTTAATATAAGTCTGCAGGGAAAGTCATGTGCTGCGCACATCAGATTTTTGTTTTTATTTGGTAATTGGACACTTTTCCGATAGCGGCGTAACAGAAATGCAAGAAATCTCAAATATCTTGAGAACGGTTAGTCCTAAAGTATAATGGAGTATGTTATATTCTTTTTCTCATAAAAAATTGAGTATAAAACAAGAATTTTATTGATGCATTGCAGCATACGTAGTCTTCTTTTTTTTTAGATTATGGCGGGCTATTTCGTAAAAAGAGGCAGGTTGTTATTTTCCGAATCGTACCAAAATCGAATCAGCACCAGAGTGTCCTACAAGTAACTTATCCACCAAATATTGTGAAATTTGGTCAATTAGTATTTTAGCTAGGGTGGATACATGAAATTTTTGCGAGCCAATTCGTATAAAAAAGGCGGGTTCTTCTTTTCCGAATCGTACTAAACTCTAATCAGCACCAGAGTATCCAACAAGTAAATTATCTACCAAATTTTGTGAAATTTGGTGAATTAGTATTTTAGCTAGAGCGGATAAATGAAATTTTGAAGTGCCGTTTCGTAACAAAAGGCGAGTTCTGTTTTTACGAATCGTACCAAAAACTAATCAGCAGCAGGATCACATCCAAGTGACTTACCTACCAAATTTTATGAAATTCGGTCCATTAGCTTTTGAGTTCGAGTGGATACATGCATTGCACAGACACACAGACAGACACACAGACACACAGACAGGCAGACACACACACAGACGTCACGCTAAAAATAGTTTTTTCGTATTCTAGAGGTCTCGAAACGTGTAGAACCGTCGAGAACTCGAGTTTCGATTTTCGGTATGTTTCCAATACTTTCCCTATACATTACCATCTATTGCAGGGAGAGTAAAAAGGCCCAATATCGACCAAGAAAATCCTTAAAAACCATTAAACGGCACGTCTAATAACTGAACTCTGCAGTGGAAAAGAAAAATTCCAACCTGGTTGTCTGGTTCCTGCAGTATGTAATTTTCTATCGCTGTCATCTGAGTTTTGTTTTAGTGTTACACGTAAATAGTAGTTGTTTATAAACACAAATGCCAGGTTTAGATGCCGTGTTCCAATACGTTCATGATTCCAATACTTTCCCTATACATTACCATGTATTGCAGGGAAAGTATAAAATCTGATGAGGGCAGCACATGACTTTCCCTGCAGACTTATATCCACGTTCTCTTTATTTCAATTACATTTAATTAACTTTTAATTCAATTTTCGTTCTCATTTGATAACTGGACTTATTTTCAAAGGTGGCGTGGAGAAAATACGAAAAAACAAATATATCTCGAGAACGGATAGTCCTAGTGTAATGGGGTTGGTCTTATTCTTTTCTTCGTTTAAAATTACGTATTAAATAAGCATTTAATGGATATATTTGAGCATACGTAGCTTTTTAGTTTAGATTTTGACAATTTTTGCGGGTCATTCTGCAAAAAACGGCAGGTTATTTTTTTCTGAATCGTACCAAAATCTAATCAGCACCAGGGTGACCTATACGTGACTCATCTACCGAATTTTGTGAAATTCGGTTCATTAGTTTCTCAGCTAAAGTGGATACAAGCTTTTGCGGCCCATTTCGCAAAAAAACGCAGGTTCTTTTATCCCGAATCGTATCCAAAACTAATCAGCACCAGACTCGCCCACAAGTGACTTACCTATAAAATTTTGTGAAATTCGGTGTATTAGTTTTTTAGTTAGAGTGGATACAAAATCTGAACAGACAGACAGACACACAGTCACACCCACAGACGTCACGCTAAAAATAGTTTTTTCGTATTCTAGAGGTCTCAAAACGTGTAGATCCGTCGAAAAGTCGAGTTGCGATTTTCGGCATGATTCCAATACTTTCCCTATACATTACCATGTATTGCAGGGAGAGTAGAAAATTAGGGGAGATACCGCAATAAAGTAGAAACACAATTTTGTTTCTCTTTTAAAATATCATACACATGCATTAAAAGAATCAGAAATTTAAATTTTAACACACATTTTTAATTAAATTAAGTATGTTATAAAAAAATGACTAAAACAAGGTTTGATTATTTTTAAAATCCTTAAGATCTTAACTCACTGAATGCCATGCTTAACTTCTATACAAACAAATGGAAGAGGTGATCTGGGACCGGGCATTCACATCTGAAATATATAGGTAATTCAAAATATTATCCGTAAATTCATCCCAGTCCCCCCCCACACACACACACACATACACTCCTCCAAAAACCGTCAAAACAACAACCATTTTGGGAGTGAATGTTTTGTTTTATTTTTAATTCCAAGAAACAAGCAGTCATAAAAATCACTTTCACCCTTTATACAATTTTATTAAAATTTTAACAGATTTATGCTCATATACACTATTTATACATATATTTATACAATAACTAGTCGAAATATCGACCATTTTACAAGATACAAGCAATTCAATGAAATAGGAAATTCTCGTTCTTTTCGTCTATTTCATGACTGTTGTCATTCCATATTATTTCGATTGCATTTACAAAAGTTTCAATTTTATTAAACTATATATGTATCGATTTTATCATAATTTGGCCTGTTATTGCAACTATATGCAATATCTTAAAGTAAGATAACGTCGATTTTTCTGCTAATAAGCAGAAATAAATAATAATAAACTTGCTAAAATTGTATGAAAATGTGCCCACAGGCAGAGTATAAACACGAAAGCAGCACAAGTAGTCCATTATTTTCCAAATATTTTGTCTCGAGAACAATTTAAGCACATTGTTGCAAAACCCATGCGTATAGTTTAAAATAACTAATGTCTCCAAAGAATGATTTCTATATTGAAGGAATATGTAAATAAAAGTTAGAACTTGAATACAACTAGATTTCTCGGAAAATTAATAGGCTTATTACTGTTGCCAATTTAAATAAATATAACACATTTTGCGTGATTCCCTGAATTTTTTCAAAAGACATCAAGATGCCTGTGGCAAAGCCAAATGAATAATATTTGAAAAATGATTTGTGACAACATTGATGCTTTTTTCAAATTTCGAATTAAAAACATATAATATCTCAAAAACAGTGCAATTTAATGCTTTGTATAGTATGTCACTTACTTCTAAATAAAAAATGCATATAAAATAACTATTTTTCTACACATTTTAGCATATATATATATATATATATATATATATATATATATATAATAGAAGAATTTTTATTTTACTTGTATTATATATACCTGATATTGATCATCAATAGAAAATGTTCTGTATAATAAAAGTGAATGGAAGATGGACTGGAATGTAAATGTGACATCAAAAATACCATACGACAAGCCGTTGAATATTTTAAAAAGATATGATAAGTAAACATTATGATGTAACATGATAAGTAAACACATGATAAGTTATATATATATATATCAGGTAGTATCAAAAAGTTCGGAGACTATGCTGATATCTCCAACCCTGATTGGAGAAGAGAGGAACTATTTTGCGGTGGCATAAAAGCACATGTGATGCGAGATGCGAAAAGGAAGAAGCAGGTCCGCAGTGCAGGGGTTTTTCAGACAATGCGTGTCAGTGAACTAACTGTAGTCGTTCGCGTTCGTGAAAAACGGAAATGTCGTTTGAAGAACAAAATTCGAATATCATATTCTGTCAGCGTTTGGGGAAATCGCCGATAGAACTATTGCACATGTTGCAGCAGGTGTATGGTGAGAGAGCACTGTGAAGGTGTTTTCATGGCACTCCCGATTCACGGACGGTCATGAATCCGTAGAAGACAATCCTCGGACTGGGCGGCCGTCAACATCAATTACGGAGAACAGCATTCGAAAGTTGTGCTTGCCGATCGGCGTCAAACCATCAACGTCATAGCTGAAAAAGCAGGAATTTTGTACCGGAGCTGCCAAGCTATCCTGGCGGACAAGCTGAACATGCATCGTGTGAGTCAACACATTGTATCAAAAATGCTAACCGAAGATCAGTGTGATGAACGCATGCGGATCTGTGGAGAACTGATTAACGTTGCTGAGGAAGATCCGACATTCCTTTCAAAAATTATCACCGGTGATGAGACATGGTGTTTCTTGTACGACCCACAAACGAAACGGTAGTCCTCGCAGTGGAAGCCACCATCATCGCCGAAGTCAAAAATTTCCGTTTGGACCGTTCAAAGGGGAAGGTAATGCTGGAGGTGTTTTTTGACCAAAAGGTCTTGTTTACTGCATTAAAATTTTATATCAGAAGGGGCAACAGTGAACAAGGAGAGGTAGACACAGATCCTGACTCGTCTCCATGATACTAATCCACCGAAAACGCCCAGAACTATGGAAAAGCAAAGATTGGGTGCCTCAACATGACAATGCCTCCTCTCATCGATCTTTCATGGTGCAGTCCGCCCTGGCTAAACATGGAACGTCAACCCTTCCATACACACCCTACTCACTCGATCTCGCCCCATGCGATTTTTACCTGTTCCCTCGTCTCAAAAATGAACTCAAAGAACGCCGTTTCAAAAGTGCATCTGAGGTTGGGGAAGCTGCGAGGGCCGCACAGAAGACCATTTCGTCCAAAGGCTTCTAGAAATGTTTTCAGCAACTGTACTCTAGCAAAAATTCATATATGCAGAGAGGGAGTACTTTGAAAGTGGTTGTGTGTAACACATGATATCAATAAATTATATCCGTCAAGTAAGCCAGTCTCCGAATTTTTTTATCATACCTTGTGTGTGTGTATATATATATATCTATATATATATATATATATATATATATATATATATATATATATAATATATATATATATATATATATATATATATATATATAATATATATATATATATATATATATATATATATATATATATAATATATATATATATATATATAATATATATATATATATATATATATATATATATATATATATATATATATTATATATATATATATATATTATATATATATATATATATATATATATATATATATATATATATATATATATATATATATATATATATATATACTACGTGACAGTGAAAAGGAGACACCAAGAAAGAGTGGGCAGAAAGTGATGAAAATCAGAGAAGAATAGGAAAATGATGAAAATCAGAGAGATACAGCAACGAACAATAAGTGATGTTTATTGCAGCATGATGCACCTATACACTGAGCAACAATACCGTCTGATCAGGAGATTGTAGGACCACCGCGGGCGGCGATACAGACAGCAACACGTCTAGTCAATGAGCTTGCGGATGGTGTCCTGAGGGATGGCTGCCCATTTCCTATCAACCATTTGCCAGAGTTCATCTTCTAAACGCGGCGATCGCAGCCCACGCAAGCGGCGTCCAATCACGTCCCAGATGTGTTCGATTGGTGAGAGATCAGGGGACACTGGTGGCCATGGAAGCAACTGGGTATATTGCAAGGCATGTTGACTGATGCGTGCCTTGTGTGGTCGGACGTTATCCTGCTGGTAAATGGCATCGAACATCCCCTGAAGAAAGGGTCGTGTCACCGGCCGCAACATATCATCCACGTATCGTTGGGCCGTCATACTGACCTCAATGCGGATCAGCGGCGACCTACTATCGTAGACGATGGCACCCAAAATCATGGTGCCGCTTTATCGCGCGGTGTAGTTTTCCACAGATACGGCCGGATTGGACTACCCACCACTCTGGCGCCAGAACCGTACACGGCAACTGTCATTGCTAAAACATAAACCTGACTCGTCTGAGAACACGACCCTGTGCCATTCTGCCGTCTACTTGGCTCTATCCCGACACCATTGCAAACAGAGGCGTCTGTGCCATTGGGTCAATAGCAGTCTTCTTAACGGACACCATGAGTGCAGGTTGCCGGCGACAAATGGGTGGATAATGGTCCTGTTCGATATGGGAGCATCAAAGGGTGTCCTGCCCATGCTGCAGAAAGGCAACGGAAGTGGTCTGCTGGCCGACAACGCTTGCCGGCTGATGCGTCGGTCTACGCGTGCTGACATCGCTCTGGCCATACCGACAGCTCTCAAACGTGCCACATTCCCTTGTTCAAACCATCTTCGCCACATCCGGTACACCGCGGACGAGTGTAGGTGGCTGTCAGCTTAGATTTGAAGTATGGACTAACCCGCCCTTCTGAGTCTGATCACGATACCTCTCGTGAAATCGTCTGTGCCCTGGAACTGCCTCGGTTGGCGGACTGCCTGACATTCTCTGCTACTACACGTTTCTTCTGAGACAAAAAAATTGCAAAACGATTTCCTTGGCAAACAGAGCGGAGTGACTATTGCCGATTCTGCAGGTTCGTTCCCTTATATCTTACTTAACGTGCGCGGGACAGCTACGCATTTCGCATCATTTACATAACTGGGTGAGTTGCGTCTACCCTGCAATTTGCATATTTTTTCTGCCCACTCCTTCTTGGGGTCTCATGTTCACTGTCACGTAGTGTATATTATATATATATATATACAGGGTGGCCATAAAATAACTTTCCCTGTTTTGAAGCATCTGCAGCCAAAACTATAGAACGAAATGAAACCAAATTTCAAATACAGACTATGGAAGGCATGGGGAGATGAATTCCGCAAAAAAATATAGTAGTAAAAGTCGCCGATAGAGGAGATTTTGGCGCTGTCGGAACCGAAAGCGAGTGAATAATTACAATGAAGACACACAAAATGGAAATTCTGCATACTCCATTTTGCGTGTGTTCATTGTAATTATTCACTCGTTTTCGGTGCCGACAGCGCCAAAATCTCCATTAATGGCGACTTTTGGTACTGTTTTTTTTCGGATTTTATCTCCCTATGCCTTCCACAGTCTGTAATTGAAATTTGGTTTCATTTCGTTCATTAGTTTTAGCTGCAGACGTCTCCAAACAGGGAAAGTTATTTTATGGCCACCCTGTATATGTATATATAATTATTTTTTAAGTAAAATATTAAAAAAATTAACTATTATTTTCTCGTCTTCACCCATTAACAGTTGCGTAGTAGAATTAAATTTGTCAGCAT
Source organism: Amaurobius ferox (assembly GCA_951213105.1). Taxonomy (NCBI): domain Eukaryota; kingdom Metazoa; phylum Arthropoda; class Arachnida; order Araneae; family Amaurobiidae; genus Amaurobius; species Amaurobius ferox. Next base: position 87,310,903 of record OX578138.1, read on the forward strand.
CTATAGATATTCAGAAAATAGTGGTATATATAGCAAGTTTTCATGTGCTATAAATATTGACAGTTTCATGTTGGTAAGCGCGTAATAATTGCGAAACTAATCTCTATATGTTGTTATCAGAAATAGGACTGCAATCCTCACTTTAGTAATACCTACTACCCCATATAGTTGGTCTCTGTAAGTTTGATATAATGTGAATCTATCAGCATTTGTATTCTAGAATATTAAATACGCTTTAAAAAGTATTTACAGTGCAAAGAAAAGTGAAAAAAACTCTCTGATCTAAATTCTAGAATATTATTCCAAACATCAAGCGGTTGAAAACAATATAAACCCCAGAATTCCGTATATTAAGGTACATTGTATTGAATTGGATTTCGCTTTATTCCAGCAAAAACGTTGTTTGGTATTGAATCGAGCTTATCTCAATTTTCCGCGTAAACGGATAATGTTATATAATATCCGCTGTAATCCTTTGTTATACGTTCTTCCGGAGCTCAAAGATATACGAGTAACATAAGAGAAGATAACTTCAGAAATTTATGAGTTTTTTTAGATGTATTTGTACTTGTAACGAAGAGACGAAGTGGAACCATACTTCTGTTCTTTTCAAAAATATTCTGTACCATATATGGTAACCCAAATACATCTCGAGTTATTGGTCTGCTCTATCACTGTTCTTTACACCCTGCATACAAACTGTGGTGCACAAAAAAAAAAGAAATATCAAGTTATTTACTTTTTAAATAATTAATATCTCTTTGGATTGAATTATTATTCTTAATTGAAGTGATCGAGAATCGCATATTCGTACATTACTTTCGTAGCAGCAATAATCCGCCATTTATCTCTTTGATCGAGTTCCTAAATTATAAACATTCGTTAAAACACTACACCTTAAATTTCACAATTCTAGATTTTAAAATAAATATTTATTAACACATATTATTAAAATTAAACTTACATTAATTTCATATACACTCTTAAGGAGGAGAAAATGCAAGTGTGAGACCAGGATTTTATATTATTCCGAAAATCATATATTTGACCTACGATACTATATGCGGATTTGCACATACCTCTGTTTGTCGTTCTGTTTCTCGTCATACTTGGAATATTGGCCGGTTCTTTTTCTGACATTTTGAGTTCAACTTTATCCTTTTTGGGCACTCTTAAATTTCAACATAGCCACTTCAAATTCTTATATCTCAACGCTTTTGCCACATAATGTCTTATGAAACGCTCTCTTGGATATGCATTGTCTGAATATCAACGCTACTGGACAGTCAAACTCTTTGACTGCTCTCTCTCTCACTCCTTGAATTCCAATATTATGAAACACCACGTTCCTTGACTGTCATTGCCTAAATCTATTTACTCTACTGGACAGTCATTGCTTATGAAACGCATTCTTGGACATTCTGGGCTCCAATTGCTTGAATACCCATTTCATTATCTCCTTGTTGCCACATCATTTTACCTGAGTTCCAGATACTCCCTCCATATCTCTATTAGTTGCTCCTCAGTGCAATGTAGCAACTCATCATTGGCTACTTGATTATCCAATGATGCTTGGTTTAAGCTTTGGCCTCAAGGAAACCTTTGCCCCAACTATACCTGCAATTTACGTGAACTGAATTTATTGAGATCATGACCTTCCGGGCCAAAACTGTCATATAATTCTCAATATTGCATAATTGCCTCCTGATTTCACACAAACAAAGCGCTTCAAGCTTGAATATTGTACTTATTTATGGCATCAAACAAAAATAACCAAACTCGTAAGTCAATTAATTATTTGTCACATCTATGAATATCACCAATACTTCAATATTTTGAGGTAGGCTACTCAGTAAGATTGAACTTGTTGGTCAACGTAGATGTCCACAAAATTGGGGCACATGGCAAGTTTTCTTGCTGACATTTCAAGTATTGACAAATTCATGTTGATGAGCATACAATAAGCACGAAACTGATCCACGGATGCTGTGATCAGCAATTTAAGCGCGATTCTTACTTTATAAGAACGCTCAATGGATGTATTTTGTATGTATGATAAATTCAATTCTGTAAGTCAATTAATTCTTTGATAAATGCAGTTTTGGAATCTGTACCATCGAATTTTCCGAGTTTTATTCATCTAGGTTTCAATTTGTCTCACTAGCATCGAACTCTGCCTGGCCAGGTAATTGACTATATATTGAGCTACTAAAACGATTGACTTTCTACCTACATTTGATATAAACACCCTTTACAGATAAGTTCTAGGAATATTATAGGAGAGATGTAATTATATCTCTAATTGTATTCAAAAGTATTAAATTATCTGAAAAAACTCTGAAGACATATAGCAATACCTGGAAAGGTAAAAAAAAAAAGTTCTTTGTTCAACATTGTAGAATACTATTCAAATCTTATCAAGTAACAAGAAAAAACAACAAAAGCAACCAGAATTATGTATATTATGGTATATAATCTATAGAGTTAACAACAAAAGCACCAGATTTCTGTATATTATAGTATATAATATTGCATTGGATTTCAAGTCCCAGTAAGAATATTGTTTAGTACTGGGTCAAGATTATGTCAATATTCTGCTTAAACGGATAATATATATGTAAGACCCCTTGTAATTCGTTGTTATATATTATTCCGGAGTTTATAAAAATAACAAAATACAAGATATTTTCAGAAATTTATTGGCTTTGCGATATAATATATGTACTTGCATGACAATATGTTTTTGATAGATAACTAAATTAAAAAATCTATACCATCGATATTTTTTTTAATTTCTCTCCTAATGCATTTAAAATGATATTTTTGTTCAATGGACTCCAGCTGGCTAGACAACACATCAGTAATTAAGTTAGTGAGACCATTCTTTCTATCTACATTTCAAGTGATACATACAACATATTTTGTTTAATAATAGCAGTTTAAATACAAATTAATGTAACTCTAGGATCGTGCTCCTAATGCAGTTAACAGTACACATAGACAACACCTATGAATATCACCAATACTTCAATATTTTGAGGTAAGCTACTCAGTAAGATTGAACTTGTTGGTCAACGTAGATGTCCACAAAATTGGGGCACATGGCAAGTTTTCTTGCTGACATTTCAAGTACTGACAAATTCATGTTGATGAGCATACAATAAGCACGAAACTGATCCACGGATGTTGTAATCAGCAATTTAAGTGCGATTCTTACTTTATAAAAATGCCCAATGGATGTATTTTGTATGTATGATAAATTCAATTCTATAAGTATTTTTATTCTAAGATATTAAATTCTCTCATAACAGATTCTGATGACATAACTTTGCCAGGAAAAGTACAAAAAAAAAGTTCTCTACACGAAATTCTAGAATATTATTTCAATCTCATTAAATTATAGAAAATAATAGGAACACCAGAATTCCGTATTTTAAGGAATATTATATTGAAATGGATTTCAATTTGATTCCAATGTGAATGCTTCGTGTTTTTGAGTGGGAGCTTACTTCAATTTTCCGCGTAAACGGATAATGATGTATGCTATACGTTGTAATCCTTTGTTACATGTTCTTCCTGAGCTCCAGGAAATAACAAAGGAAAGGATATTTTGAGAAATTTATAGGATTTTAGATGCATATGTACTTATAATGTAGAAGTACATTTAAATTTTGTTTTATCCCTTTCAAAACATATATGCTAAACACTTGTTGAAATAAATTTTAAATATTATAAATGTGGTGTGGTCATACATTTCGGCACAATTATATCATGCTTCATTTCTTTAATTTATTAGCTACATAAAATAGATAATAACTAGCCGAATACCCGTTGAAAATCAACGGTCTCGCAATAAGCAACCCCTGAATATTGTCATTTTTTTTAATAATTCGCGTTTCACATTTATTCGGCAAAACGAATATATTAGTGTCCGTAACCCCCCTAAAGAAGAAAATATTGGAAATTTTAAATTGCGCACGTCTTCCTTTCAAACTATCTACCAGTACATCTCTAGTATATCTCAGAAAAATCTTTATCTCATCCCGAAGCATACTATTTTATCATCTCCCCTTTCGAAAGTTTTTTGTGGAGCACACCAATAAATGAACATTTTTGAGAAACTCTGTTCGGCTTGGGTTTATTTATCAGATGACTGGCCCATATACCAAATATCAAGCCTCTATCATATTTAAATGGAAGCATGTCTCATTTATTCCGAAAATCGAACATGTTGGTGTTCGGCACCCACTAAAGTAGCAAAAGTTGGAAAACTGAAATTGCACACTTTCTTACTTTCAAACTATCTACACGTAAACCAAATTTGAAGGCTCTATCTCATCGCAAAGAATGCTTTTTCTATCATTTCACCTTTCGAATGTTTTTCTGTGGATTACCCCTCCCCCCCCCCATAAATATACATTTTTGAAAATCTCCATTTTTCTTGGTTTTTTATTAAATGATTCGCCCATATACCAAATATCAAGCTTGCATCACGTTCTGAAAGGGGTATTTCTACTTCATTCTGAAAATCGAACATTTTTGTGTGCGACATCCCCTAATGTAGGTTGCCAACGGCCGTACCGTTCTAAAAACACCGGTTCTCGTTAGATCATCGAAGTCAAGCACCATCGGGCGCGGTTAGTACTTGGGTGGGTGACCACCTGGGAACACCGCGTGCTATTGGCACTTTTCGGGCGCGGTAGCCCGGTGGTTTGCGTGCTGGATTTGCACGCTGCCACAACTGCCGCAGTGTTCATGCGGAGTACGATCACGTTAAACATGTGTTAGTTCCGAAAGTCCTTCCGAGAGGTTGGTGGTAGGGGAAGGAGGGTACGGTCCCTATGGATGCCTCCCCCACAGGGTTACGGTCTAAATTGGTTAGTACTTCCGGGCCGTCCAAATGGTTACCTTACACCTTTCTGGTAGGTCGGACGGTCTGGGTCTCAAACAAACAAACCCCCTAAAGTAGAAAATATTGAAAAACTGAAATTGTACACTTCCTTCCTTCCTTCCAAATTACCTACCCGTACACCAAATTTCTAATATCTATCTCATCCCGAAGTATGTTTTCTTATCAATTCATCTTTCGAACATTTTCCTCTGGAGTACCCCCTTAAACGAACGTTTTTGAAAAACTATGTTCATCTAGTGTGCTTTCATCAAATGATTAGTCCATATACCTAATTTTAAGCCTCTATCAAATTTTAAAGGAGCCGTTTCTCATTTATTCGGTAAATCGAACATTTTGGTGTGCGGCACCTCTTAAGTAGAAAATATTGGAAATCTGAAATTGAACACTTTCTTCCTTTCGAACGATTTACCCATACACTAAATTTGAAATCTCAATCTTATGGTAAAGTATGCTTTCTTATCATTTCACTTTTCGAACGTTTTGACGTGGAGCACCCCTTCTAGTGAACGTTTTCAAAAAATTCGATTTTTCCAGGGAATTTTATCGAACGATCGAGCCGTGTACCAAATTGCAAGTCTCTATCCATTCGGGAAGTGCCTAAAAAAACGTGACAGGCAGACGGACAGACAGACAGACGGACACTTGGCAATTAGTATATATAGATGTGTCGTGAACAGTGCATAATTCCTAATAATGCAAAATATCCCTTATGACCTGCTGCTAACGAATGACCCCTTTCACTGAAAAATATTATATGAAACATCAGATAAATTTAATTTCATTATTTGTTCAATCAATAACTCTTGATTGCTGAATTATTTAAATATTTATATATTTATTTAAAAAAAAATCTAACGTAATAGTATTCCCATTCTAATTTTGTAATTGAAATATTTCAATAATATGACAAATAAGCTTTACAATCTTTTATCAGTAATTGGATCTCATAAGTATAAGACGTTTCTCCAAAAATCTGCTGCCTCTTAAATAGCATAACGATTTTTACCTTATTACTTTCCTTATATACATAATGTATAAGGAAAGTATTGTGACGGGGTCGAAAATTCGAATTCGAGTTTTCGACGGGAGAGCACGTTTCAAGCATCACTGATCACGAATCAAACATTTTTGAAGTGATGTCTGTGTGTGTGTATGTGTGTGTGTGTGTGTGTGTGTGTGTGTGTGTGTGTGTGTGTGTGTGTGTCAGTGAGTCTGTGGAGACGATAACTGACGAACGAATGGACCGATTCGAACCAAATTTGGTACAAAAATCACAATCCATAAACACTGGAAGCCTATTGTTTTTATACGTAATCGAATGTTCAGAACCCCCCTAAATTTTCGAATGAAATTTTGAAAAAATCGTCAAAAAATCAAAACCGCTAATAAAGTTACGCAAATAGACATTTCTTATGTAATTTTTCATTAGAAAACGATTGGCATAAATTTTAGAACGCTAACATGAACCGTTCTCGAGATATTGTACATTTTTCAAAAAAATTATGAAAAAGTCACATAAAAAAAAAAATTCCTATTGAGAAACATGTTCACTTTCCATATGTAATACCATGCGATAAATTGAGTGACGTCATTCTCGTGGATCTAGCTCGTTCCATTCATAAAAAAATATACTTTGAATAATACTTTTGTATTTGAACGCCAATAGTCATTTATCTGCTGTAAGAATAACTTTTTTCTTAGTGCATAACGCTTTGCGAGATTTTGGCGGAATGTCGCCAACTTGGCGACTTTTTTGAAATGTTGCCAAATTAATGAAAATCTCGCCAAATGGATAAAAATGATGCTAAATCAATGAAAATGACGACTAATTGTCGAAAATTCAATATCGTGGAAAGAATATTAGTATCTACTATAAGAAAAACCTATTTTTTTACTGTAAAAGTAGTAAATTCATTACATTATATAAGGAAAGTCATGTGTTGCCCACATCAGATTTTTATTTATAAAAACACAAACTTTTCCTTCAAGAACAGTGTGATAACTAAAATTCATCCTTCTCTCCTTGAATTATCTGGTCTAACCTTTCCTTTGTTACTGGGCCAAACCGAATCCTTCTCAAGAAGACCTAACAAAGAGGTGTCCACAGAAGGCAGTGGCAAACCCGACCAGTGCATTCCCGACCAATTGAAAAATCGTGGAAAAACCGACCGAATTCTAAATTGAAGGGGGAACAAAAGACCCACAAACGGTCACAAAAGACCGGGGTATAATGCATTTCCTGGAAGGCTTCATTTCCTGAGCCAATCAATTTCGAGGTATTAATGGAGCAAACGAAGCAAACAGCTTGGCAGTGCGCAGTTGTGGAACGTGGAACATCATTTGCAGTTCGATTTGGTGTGCAATAATTTTAGTCCTTTTGACAATTTCGAGTCGTAATGGAAGAGCTGAAAGTAATTGAAACGAATCACGGAAAATCATGTACTTTATATAAAGGCTATGAATATCGGATCCATAGAGAAAATAAATATGGGACGATCATGTGGCTATGCGGAAAAGAAAGAAGAGAGAAGTGCAAAGGACGGATTTTAACTAAGAAAGATGATGTAATGAAGGAAACTTCCCACGAATGTAAGCCTGATTTGGCGGCAACAGATGTGAAAAGTTATCTTCACAGACCTAAAAAAAGAGCCAGAGAAGAAGATATTGCACTACCATCAACATATAAAGAAGAAATCGGCAGCATTTTAAACAAAGTAGATGAGTTTGTGACAGAAATTCCGGTATATACATCCGCTAAGCATACTTTATACAATATATGATTTCATATATTAGAAGAAAAGGACAAGGATTCCAAGTGGAGCCCGAAAAGCGCTGAGGATATTGTACTATCTGAAAGATTGTTGGCCGTTAAAGAGGGTGCTGAAAATTTTATTTTAGCTGATGATGAAAGGGATGAGAGAATTATCATCTTTGCTACTCAAAAAGAAAAAGACACTTTAGCTGAGAATTCACAGTGCTTTATATATGGCACCTTTAAAAGTTGCTCCCAACATTTTAAACAGATTTTCACTATTCACGTGGACATTGGAAGTTCCAAAGAAGAAACTATTATAATTCCTGTTGTTTACGGTTTTTTACCAGATAAAAGAAAAGCTACGTATGAAAGGTTTTTTGCTCTTGTGACGGAGAGGATACGAAACTGCAAAACCCAACGAAATAAAAATTGACTTCGAAGAAGGAACAGTTTTGGCAATGCGAAATATATTTCCAAATACAGTTATTAATGGCTGTCATTTTCAGTTCACGCAATTTTTATGGCGTAAAGTGCAATAATTCGGACTGGTTTGACTGTATACTGAAAACGAGGAAATTCGTCTCCATATAAGAATGTGCGTAGCTCTTGCGCATTTACCAGTAGATGATATTGAAGAAGGATGGCTGTGCAGTCAAGAAAAAACATCCTCAGATCCTTCTCTGCAGAAGTTTTACGATTATTTTGTTTCTCAATGGATGGAAAACACCATTTTCGCAATAAAAACATGGAACTGTTTTAATGCTAGTCACCGATCCAATAACGCCGTAGAAGGATGGCATTTTAGACTCAACTCGATAATGAACAGACCACAGCCGAACTTTTCGAAAGTAGTCATAGCTTTAAAGAAAGAAGCGCAATACTACGATTATGTAATTGACACAAGATGCCTAAATTTAGAAGGAAAGAAAAGAAAACTTAAGTTCGTAAAAGTAGATGAACAAATTAAGAATACACTCGAAGCGTACAATTTAAGCATCCGAAAATGCCTTACAATCCTTTCATACATACAGAAATTAAATTAAATTTCATAAGTACGGAAATTGGAATTTAAAAAACACATAAAAATTTAAAAAAAAATTAAAACACACATAAATTTGTTTTTAAAAAATTAAAAAAACATAACAAAAACAAGTTTTAAACCCGCCAGTAGTAATAATACTGCCAGTCCTAAGCCTGGATAAAGTGTGAAGGAAAATTGATTTAAATTCAGAAAAATAAATAAACAAAAATAATATGAAAATTTAAAAAACACATAAAAAAACCTTTTAAACACGTCCAGCCCACCCCCACCCCCCTGTTAACTGCTTACTGTGAGTATTTTGTTACCCACTCAATTTAGAATTCGGTCGGTTTTGCAACGATTTTTCATTCGCTCGGGAATGCACCGGTCGAGTTTGCGACGACCTCATCCACAGCAATCGACTGAAGCCGATAGGTTTGCTTCTCCCTTCTCAGAAAGAGAAGCGTGACGAAGCCGTAAGCTGATAATCGTTTTCAACTTTTCCCGTCCATCGCGTTACCTTTAAGTGTATCTATCCTAAATGTCTCGCAAAACAAAAACATGTTTTAGAAAATGTTGAACGAATCACTCTTAACGAATCACCCCTGGAAAAACACCTCACTTGCCTTTAATACATTGCCATTTCAATTTCTATAATGTGAAGACATTTTCGCGTTTCGAAATCGTTAATCTCCTTATTAATTCATAAATTTTTATTACCATGCTTGAATAAATCTTAATAATCAAATATACAGGTACCTAATTGTTTTGTTTCACCTTCCGATTATCAATATAGATGGAATTTCAATCCATTATCTTCTAATATCTTCTGTCTTTTGACCCAGATAGCCCGAGCTATCCAAAGATGCAAGGTATCTGTTTGGAGTGCCGGGACAGTGCCACCCCAATTTAGATCGGAACCCCGTTTGGGAGACATCTTTAGGGACGTATTCTCCTTATCCTACCACTAACCTCTCGGAAGGACTTTCGGACCTGTACATTGCGTAGACACAAGGACAGTTTGGGCAGAGCTAGGAATCGAACTCGGGTCTTCCAAGTGTGATCCCCGTGCCTTAAGCACTGGGCAATCCTTGCCCCATATTTTCTCATTCGAGCCATCTAGTCAAACTGTCATTTGGATAACGGAAGCGATTTCATTTCTTTATAGGCCCCCTAATATGCGAACTCTTAGCCATCTCCACCAGGGTTTTGAGACGTTGTTTTATATTACACAACATCAATAAGAGCTGAGTTAGTGTTTTAAAAGTTTTTCGCTATATACAGGACAGTGCATGATTCCTAATGATGCAAAATATCCCCTATGACCTGCTGCTAACGAATGACTACTTCCACTGAAAAATATTATATAAAACAGCAGATAAATTTAATTTAATTATTTGTTCAATCAATCGCTCTTGATTGCTGAATTATTTAAATATTTATATTTATTCAAAAAAAATCTAACATAATCTTATTCCCATTCTAATTTTGTAATTGAAATATTTCAATAGTATGACAAAAAGCTTTACAAACTTTTATCAGTAATTTAAACTCAGAAGTACAAAACATTTCTCTAAAAATCTGCTGCCTCTTAAATAGCATAACGATTTTTACCTTTAAATTTATAATAAAAACATAATATTTTCTTTTAAGAACAGGGGGATAACTAAATTTCACCATTCTCTCCTTGATGTACCTGGTCTAAACTTTCTTTTGTTATTGGGTCAAGCCAAATCCTTCCCAAGAAAACCTAACAAAGAAGTGTCCACAGCAATCGACTGAAGACAATAGGTTTGATTCTCTCTTCTCAGAAAGAGAAGAGTGATGAAGCCGTAATCTGATAATCGTTTTCAACTTATCCAGTCCATTGCGTTACCTTTAAGTGTATCCTAAATGCCTCGCAAAGCAAAAATATGTTCTAGAAAATGTTGAATCACGCTTTTTCTTAACGAATTACCCCTGAAAAAACACCTCACTTGTTTTTTATACTTTGCCATTTCAATTTCTATAATGCGAAGACATTTTCGCGTTTCGAAATCGTTAATTTCCTTATTAATTCACATTTTTTTATTATCATGCTTAAATAAATCTTAATAATCAAATATGCAGGTACCTAATTGTTTTGTTACACCTTCCGATTATCAATATAGATGGGATTTCAATCCCATATTTCCTAATATCTTCTGTCTTTCGACCAAGATAGCCTGAGCTACCCAAAGATGTAAGGAATCTGCTTGGAGTGCCGGGACAGTGCCACCCCAATTTAGATCGGAACCCCGTGGGGGAGACATCTTTAGGGACCGTATTCTCCTTATCCTACCACTAACCTCTCGGAAGGACTTTCGAACCAGTACATTGCGTAGACACAAGGACAGTTTAGACAGAGCTAGGAATCGAACTCGGGTCTTCCAAGTGTGATCCCCGTGCCTTAAGCACTGGGCTATCCTTGACCCATATCTTCTCATTCGAGCCATCTCGTCAAACTGTCATTTGGTTAACGGGAACGATTTCATTTCTTTATAGGCGCCCTAATATACGAACTCTTAGCCATCTACACCAAGGTTTTGAGACGTTGTTTTAAATTACACAACATCAATAAGAGCTAAGTTAGTGTTTTAAAAGTTTTTCGCTATATACAGGACTCCCAGGAAAGTGGAGAATTATGGAGAATTCTCCTTTTTCAACCCAGAAGATGTAAGGTATCTGGTTTGGACGTCCGGGAAATGCCACCTAATTTAAACTGAAACTCAGTCGGGGCGGCATGCACAGAGACCGTACCCTCCTTCCCCTACCACCAACCTCTCTGAAGGACCTACGGACCCACATTTTTAACGTGCATGTACTCCGCGTGAATAAGGCCACAGTTCGGAAGAGCCAGGAATCGAACTCAGTACGTCCGAGAGCAATCCCCTCGCACTAACCGCCGGGCTTTCCCACCCCTATTTTCTATTTCTGAATATTTAACAAATTTCTTAAACGAATAGGTGAATGAAATTAATGAATAAAATTCATTGTCCTGCCATATTTCTCGTTTCATTCATTTGGCTCTTCTATAAATGTTATTGTTGTTGTTGTGACTTATCCCCCATGGTGAGGAGCGGCTAACACCACGTCCACTAGACCACTGGTACCATGGCGAAGGATATAATATGCACCTTCACTTTTTATTGAGTCTCTCCAAGGGCAGAAAGCATACTTTGCCCCGACTACACAACATCCATGCCCGCTGGCGGGATTTGAACCCACAACCCGGTAATCCAGCGATCAAACGGAAAAGCATGCTCCTGACCTCTCGACCACCGGATCGGCTCTTCTATAAATAAGCCAGCCCATCTCTGTTCTAGGCGGATTTCTATATTTATCATTTATGTATATTTATGAAGTATCTATATAATGGTTTCTATATTTATCATTTATCTACACAACTGAAACACCAGAAGTCGTAATAAACAGTGCAATTTTGCGTTTCTCTAAGAATACTGTAATAATAATTTAATTAACAAATTCTAAATTTCCAACCAACGGTACAAAATATGCCATAGACGGATTTCGAAGGCGAGTTAATTTTTATCTGTAAGAACTGCAAGTCTTTTTCTATATATTTCCCTACAAAACTGAAACAGAGGTTGTAATAAAGCGTGCAGTTCGGCATTCCCCTAAGAATGCGGCATTAATAATTAAATTAACAAATTCCAAACTCAAGACCTAAGAGACAGCCCGATGCAACTGACAGCAGTGAAATATTTACATGCTTAACTTAAGCAATTCAATTTAAATGGAATTTCTTTTCAGAACAATTATGCTGTGTTTAGTTTGCTGCTCGACGACAGAATGCGACACGTGTCTTTTCTTAGAAGATATTTTGACATTAAATAATTTGAGCAATATATCCCATAATTAAGAAATGCAACAAAATATAATGCAATGACAATTTTTCTATCTCGTAACCACATTATATTTTAGTATGTAGGATTTATATACGAAAATCTCGCTATTATTTCGCTATGTATAGTGCCATGCATAGCATATTGAAATTAAAGTTAATTTCATACAACAGCGTTCATTAAGTGCATTTTTTTTTAACTTCTTTCAACATAGTTGAAAAGTATTTATGACTTTGATCATTCAGTCTGTCTGTCTGTCAGTTTGCACGATAACTTCCGTAAAAATGGCTTTATCGTGGGATGTTTGGGAATGGAAATTAATAATTCCACCTAATTAGTTTCTGATTCAACCCGGGTTGAAAATTTTTTATGCCATGCAAATTGGGAATTAAGAAAAAAAATACACCACTAAATAGAGTATCTCATTACCTCTTTACCAGTAATAATACAAACTTGATTAGAATAATAGTTTTGCTTAAAAAAATTATTCTGAAAGATTGGAAATGTGCATTGGAATGCATTCATAATCAAAAGAATGTGTAGTGGTTAGGTTGAAATTTGAGAGTTTTTGAGAAAAGCGAAAGCTGACCTCAAAATGTCAGAAAAGCAACAGCCAATATTCCAAGCATGATAAGTAACGGAACGACAAACAGATGTATGTGCAAATCTGCATACATAGATACATGATTTTTAAATCATACAGATATATGATTTTGGGAATAATATAAAATCCTAATCTCACACATTTATATATAAGAAATGATCCTCTCTGTTTGTCTGTAACGTTTGGCGATAAATATGACGAAGTTGATGACTCATTTAACTTTATTTCGCTAAATGATATATCGTCAACTTGGCGATATTTGTGCCCCATATTGTTAAAGAATATCGTTAAAGTTACACAAATGACGCTAAGTTAACGAAAATGACGCTAATTTAATTAATTAGTGAAATATTTTAAAGCATGGCCTATAGTATAGCTAACTGTGGATGCTATCAATATTGATAATTGTCGATTTAAAGTTTCATGAATTAGTCATGAGATATTATACATTATTTGTTTTCACTGTGAAAGCAGAAAATTAATTGCAATTAATCGTTGTTATAAATTGTAAATTAATGAAAATATTTTGTTAAAATATTTAATACAATGCTCCTAAAAAGAATTTCAAGAATCTCTGTTCTCGCTATACAAAATAATCTTCACGGACAGATCTGAAGAATTAAACATCCTGGTCCCTTTTGCAAGCAAATTCACAAAAAAACAAGGAATTGAATCAATATATGCAAAATGAAAGAATTAAAATTGTATGGGACCCATACTACTTATATACGCAAATATTTGAAAATATAATCTCTGTTAGTACATTACATATATAAATGGCAAATATCAATAAAACCGTAATTTACTCCAATATATGCCAGAATGAAAGTACTAAAATTATATGGGAATATATATATATATATATATATATATATATATATATATATATATATATATCCCCATACTACTTATATTGCCGCTGATTAGAAAATATGTCAGTTTGTTAGTAGAATATTACCCGTATTACAATAGGAGTCTCAAGAATATTTGCCAAAATAAAACAGACGTTATAATAAATTTAAAATATCAATAATCCAGTAATTTTTATACCAGAAGGTCCTTATTGATTCCAATACATGCCAATATATATCAAAATATATGCCAATATACCTATACTACTTATATTCTCTTAGATTAGAAGATATACCCGTGCATTTGCAGAAGATTACTCGTACAAAGTACAATATATGAGTTTAAACAATTTTTGTCATAATAAAACAATGGCATAATAACTGGAAAATATCAATAATCCCTGAATCAATAATCCCCGAAATTATCATTAATAATAATATTTAAACCTGAAGACCGAAATTGATATTATCCAGTCCAAAATGCAATGTCAATGACATTGATTTTATATACATATCTTTATTATTCAAATCGGTAAGGATTTAATAAAAATCATATGTCGCGTAACACATTGGATTTACATCCGTTTCTAAACGACATTATATCATTTGCTTCAATTAAATTGATGGAAATCATATCGTCTGAATAATGCGATCTCCATGGAAGGTTTGGCGATATTTTCGTCAATTTAGCAATAATTTAAAAAATCGCCAAATTTATCGCCAAGTGGGACTCTAGAACTGATAGTCCCCTTTTGCGACAAACTGACGAAACATCATCACAATACTATCCATTAACAAAACACAGTTAATTTCTCTTATTAAGTGCAATTTTATCAATTTCATGATATTTTTAAGGATTTACAAATATTTTTCTGAATTTGGTGATATTTTCAATTCGTTAAATGTGTTACTAAGTATGATACATGAACTGACAAGCAAATGCTACCGACACATCATTTCAGTACTCTCTTCTAAAAAAACAAATTTAATTTCATTGATTTGCGTCGTTTTTATCAATTTGGCGACATTTTCGTCAAGTTGGTATAGTTTAAGAAAAGTTGCCAAGTTTGGCAAAAGTTACGAATTTGGCAATATTTCGCCAAATTCGTAACTCTGAATTTGTAGAACTGAAGACTAAAACATCCTGAATAAAACATCCGTTTGCATATACTAAATAGAAACACTAAAATTGTAATAGAAGATATATCCGTTCTACTATTTTTCTGATTCAACAATCGGATAAATGAATTTATTGGGTAAACACAATATATGAGTTTATTAGCTAAACACAATATAAAAGCTTAAAAACTCTTTGCCAAAATAAATGAAAGTGATGTACGCAGACCGCAATCAATATAATTAAAAGAAAAATCAAACCGTTCTTTTCTAAAATATATTTTTATATCCATTTATTACTTTCTATACATAATGTATAAGGAAAATATTGTGACGGGGTCGAAAATTCGAATTCGAGTTTTCGATGGGAGAGCACGTTTCAAGCATCCATGATCACGAATCAAACATTTTTGAAGTGATGCCTGTGTGTGTGTGTATGTGTGTGTGTGTGTGTGTGAAAGTATGTGTGTGTGAGTGTGTGTGTGTGTGTGTGTGTGTGTGTGTCAGTGAGTCTGCGGAGACGATACGATGTCTCACGAACGAATGCAGTGATTCGAATGAAATTTGATACAAAAATCACAATCCATAAATGCTTGAAGTTTATTGTTTTTAGACGCAATCGAATGTTCAGACCTCCCCCCCCCCCTAAATTTTCGAGCGAATTTTGAAAAAATTATCAAAAAATCAAAACCTTTAATAAAGTTCCGAAAATAGACATTTCTTATGTAATTTTTCCTTAGATAACTATTGACATAAACTTTAGAACGCTAGCACGAACTGTTCTCGAGATATTGCACATTTTTCCAATAAATTTTTAAAAAAATTGTATAAATTAAAAAAATATATATTAATTGTGGAGAAACATGTTCACTTCTCATATGTAATATCATGCTATAAATTTTGTGACATCATTCTGGTGGATCTAGCTCGTTCCATTCATAAGAAAATATACTTTGAGTAATACATTTGTATTTGAACGCCAATAGTTATTTATCTGCTATAAGAATAACTTATTTCTCCGTTCATAACGCTTGGCGAGATTTTGGCGACGAATTTGGACATGGCGACTTTTTCAAATGTTGCCAAATGGATAAAAATGACGCTAAATCGATGAAAATGCCGTCTAATTACCGAAAATTCAATATCTTCGAAAGAATATAAATATCTACTATAAGAATAACCTTTTTTTTGCTGTCAAAGTAGTAAATTCCTTGCATTATAAAAGGAAAGTCATATGCTGCCCACATCAGATTTTTTCTAATTGTTAACGGTATTTGTAAACTTGCAGTTTCGGTGAGGATAAATAAAAAAGTTTGCTGAAGATATATTTTTATGGATTTGTAGTTTGGAATACATTATTCCTTATTAATTTGCTGTAATTAATACATCTTCTTTCTTCTACGTTTCTAAGTGTGGGACGTGGTAATGCAAAAGAGTTTTGTTTTAAGATTATATTAATTGTTTATTAATCATTGAAAACATGGCCGTTGATCTCATAAAGTGGAATTAACATTTAAATCGACATCGCTCGTTGTTGTGCCGCAATAAACCCTCCAATTATTTTTTCCTTCTGTGTAAGTCCTGAAAAGAATTATTAATTAATATTAAGAGATTAGACTATTTAAAACTTAAACAATATAATTTATTAACCACATCAATTTATCATCAACAAAAATTTATCATTTATATCATTTCTCATTTATTATCAATTTTCATTTAACTATTTTAGCTAGGGGAGATACGACCAGAAATATTAATTTTACGGTGTCTAGGACCGGTAACATCAGAGCACATACCTTCCAGTTTAGACATGGGCTCATCATCTCGCTTGCATCAGTCGTATACTGCCATAACTTTGTGGTGTGTGGCTCCTCCTCGTACTTTGTGGTGTGTGGCTCCTCCTCTCACTTCGACTGATACTTTATATCTGCAACTGCTAGGTCATGCTGTGTAATATTCGTGATTCGACTGATTTTCACCTTTCTTGCCCTTAAGTCATGACAGCGTAAATACTGGTACTATAAATGCAACTCCTAAGTCATCTATGCTAAGTCATGTTCGCTTCGCTCCTTTAGTCAAACTCTTTTGAACAACACTTCGTATGAAACTTCTTGCAACAACACATTTTGTGTCAGACTTACTTCTGCAACATTTTGTATCATTGTATCAGAGTGACTTGTGGTTCCTTCGGCGGGGGGGGGGGAGGTAGCTCCGCCCTTCTTCCCCTTGGCGCTCATTGGTTCTTCTGAACCCAATGGCATGACTTGACATTTATCAAGGCTCCTCTCAGCCCCTTTGGCCTGGGACACCCAAATTTATAGTATTTGACCTAAAAGTTCACGTTGTTGTAAACATCGGCGACAGCCAGACTCGAGCTTTGTTAGCCGTTCTAGGCACCATAAATATTGAAATAAAATTGCCTCATGTGAGGGCATATTCTGGCCTCACACTAAGTATGTGCAATAAATATGGAGTTTCCTTAAAATTATTTTATTGAAAAACTTTCACCCTTGCTTATGAAATTCTTTTAGCTTTCATGTTTGGTCGGCAGAGCTGGCAATTTTTTAATCCACTGTAAAGAAAAGAAAACACTAAATGTGACTTACTATATGGTATGTTATTGTTTTACTAAAACAAATTGGACTTACTCTATTTTGAATATTTAACAATAACCCTACATATTCATAATCAGATTATAAACATTACATTTTATGCTAAAACATCCATACATTGGTGAATTCAACGTATTCTCTTTGCCCTTTATAAATATACGATTTTTACCACCGCCAATAAGGCTACAGATATGTAACTGATGCTAAAAAATTAATTTGAATCTAGTAATATATTTCTCAGCATCATAAATGTGCTTTCGCTAAATAAAATATTAGGAATATCAAATATCAAGTGGCAATATTATTTTGTGTGTTGTTAAAATCTGTTCTAAATAGTAATAATTTTCACAATATGATATCTCTTGCAATGTGGTGCATAACATACATCTATACATCTCATTGAATCACATTTGGTTAATATAACTTTTCAAGATGCACTACCTGAAGGACGGCTTAATTTAGTATATTTCTGATACGTAACATAGTTTTAACTATCCTAAAATGATGCTTCAATGTGGTTCATAGAAACAATTTTTTGTATGTGTAGGAAATTATTTTTACAATTGCCGAATCTCAGCAGATATATTTCTACCACTAACAGCTGCCTTTTTATTAACACTTTACAACAAAGTTAAAAAGTGTTTATGACTTTGTTCATTCATTCTGTCTGTCTGTCTGTCCGTTAGCACGATAATTGCCGTAAAAATGACATAAACAAAATGAAATTTTAGTATGTTGTTCAGACGATCTGTCGGACCTATGGGAATATAAATGAATAATATCACCCAATTAATTTTGGATTGCACCCGGGTTGACAAAATGCAATACATTGAGCCCTATGGGACCTAATTTTTCAAACATTTTTTAAGAGAATTCAAATATCACAAATTGCTTCGAAAATTTTAGGCAAGATTTAAATTGTTTCATAAAAGATATAAGGAAAAATTCAGCGAAATATATTCAGTAGTTTTTCAAATAAAAATTACAATAATAATTACACCTCTTATATGAAGCGATCACGTGAGCATGATATGAAAAGATCACATGACCCACTTCAAAATGATATATGGCACCCACCTTGTCTCAAAATCGTGACTTTTTAGTTCTTTGTAATTCATATTGAGTGTTGTATCCATCCTAAAACCACTTTATTTTTGCTTAAATTCTGTGCATCTACATTCTGAAACAACGCAATTACAATATATTTGAGTTTAAATGATCATCCAAATTTAATTATTTCTACAACGAAGCCTATTTTTCACCTATGTATAAAATGTAAAAGTCAAAGTATGTAGAATTAGTTGTATTAGAATTGCTGTATTTTTTAACACAAAATTATTTAGCCCATGGAGTCTGCATTGCTAATATGAATGAAATATTCATTGATTTTACAAAGAGAAGGACAATTTTTTTCGATGCAGTTTAAAGCATAGAGTTTAATTACTTGTAGCTCCATGGTCTTAATTTTTAAATAAAATAAATTATTATAGTATTGTGATGAATGAAATGAATGGGAAAATGTTATGAATGAAATGCTGTTTTTATAGAGAGATCCAGTCGTGTTATTTCTGTGGCGTTTTTGTGACGGTATTTACGTAATTTGAATGAATTTCAGTTGTTTTCTATGAAGTTTTCGAATATAATAAATTATCGTAATATTATGATAGTTTTTAAAATATTACCATGCTGGATTTTAGAACTGTTTAAACCAGGCAATTTATATTTCAATGCGTCATTTGAATGAAGTTCATTTTTTTCAATGAAGGTTTAAGTTTTCAAATATAATAAATTAATGTAGTATTGTGATAAGTTTTAAAATATTACCCAGGAATGTATTGCGGTTTAGACTTGTTTAAATAAAAGTGCATTAAAGTTGGAAAGTGTTTCAAAATCAATGCTTTAAACATGATTGATCTTTCTTGTTTTACATGGTGCAGATGAATTGACGTGAGTACAAAACTCCTTAAAAAATCTGATGTGTAGCAGCACATGACTTTCCTTATATAATGCAATGAATTTACTATTTTTACAGTAAAAAAAATAGATTATGTTTATAGTAGTTATTAACACTTTACAACATAGTTGAAAAGTGTTTATGACTTTGTTCATTCTATCTGTCTGTCTGTCCTTTAGCACGATAGCTGACGTAAAAATGACTTTACAAAATGAAATTTTAGTATGTTTTTCAGACGGTCTGCGGAACCTATTGGAATATAAATAAATAATATCACCCAATTAGTTTTTTATTGAACCCTGGTTGAAAAAATGAAATACATTGAATCTTATGGAACATAATTTTTCAAACATGTTTAAAGCACATTTAAAATTCAGAAATTGCTTCGAAATTTTTAGGAAATATTTATATTATCCCATAAAATATATAAAAAAAATTTCAGTAAAATATGTTAGGTAGTTTTTTAATTAAAAATTATTTAATATAGGGAGAAAAATGAATTCAATTAAATTCTGACTTTTGCGATAGCCACCAGAAAGAAAAAATAGACATATTATATAATAAATATCTTTCCAACAGTTTACTTGTTTTGTATATGAGACTTCACATTTTAAAAATAAATTTGGTAGATAACAGTTTTTCAATTTTTTTTTAGTTTTATATAACTCTTCATGATATACTTATTTGATAGCGTTTTTAATGCATGATTGATCTTTCTTGTTTATATTCTTTCAAAGATATTGAATTTTTGTCAAATAGTCGTTATTTCCATGTTGTCATCCTCCATGAGTCTTTATTGACTTAGCGTCATTTTTATCCATTTTGCGAGTTTTTCGTTAATTTAGCAACATTTAAAAAAGTCGCCAAGTTGGCGACATTCCACCAAATTCGTCGCCAAAAGATCGGCAAGCGTTATGGACGAAGAAATAAGTTATTCTTACAGCAGATAAATGACTTTTGGCGTTCAAATACAAAATTATTACTCAAAGTATCTTTTTTCATGAATGGAACGAGCTAGATCCACGAGAATGATGTCACCAAATGTATCGCATATTACATATGAAAAGTGAACATTTTTCTCAATAAGAAATTGTGAAACTTGAAATAGTTCTCACATTTGATGAGACACTTTTATGTGTGAAATTTATGGTAGCCGAAACGGCAGACAAACCTTGTAGTCTGGCTGGCACCAAAGTTTATTACGATGTGAACCTAAAGGAAGACCATAAATTTAGGGGGCCATGACAGAGCGGCTGCTTACGAAATGTGCAATGGTGCCATTGGGTAAAGGAGTAACCAATAAGCGGCAAAAAGAAGTAAAGGCGGAGTTACTCCCCACCCCAACCCCCACCCCCACCGAGGGAACCACAGCCGGTGACCCGAAAACGAGAGCAGAAACGAAAAACATGTCAACTTAAGAGCATACCACAGGAGACAACCATGGAATTTTGACTTAGAAGCATGCCTGCAGAAATTATCACGATTTTACTTAAGAGCACGACTAGAGAAGAATGAAAAACCTAACAGATTTGTAGAGTGTTCCGTAGAGGTTCCAAAATAATGGAGATATATCATTGCCACACACCAAAGAGTTATGGCAGTGTTAAGACTAATGCAAGCCTTTGAGATATGATATAAAGCCCAAGACTAATTGGAAGGTATGTGCTCTCCAATTATCACAGGTCCTAGACACGATAATAATTTTAATAATTCTGGTCGCATATGTCCCCTCCGCGAAAATAAGTAATGAAAATAAATGTTGTTAATAAATGTTTTATTGTTTAAGTTTAAATGGTGTGATCAATTTAGCATTTTATTAATTAATTATTCCTTTACAGGACTCGCACGAAAGGTAAAATAATTGGAGGGTTTATTACGGCACAACAGAGCAAGGTACATTAAATATAATTCCACTATATGAGAAATAACGGCCATGTCATCTTAATGAATTTAATAATAAAATAATAATATCCTTAAATGTATTTAATATTTTGAAGTTCAACTTTAACTCTATATCATTTCGGTTGCAACAGAAATATTTTTTTATTTTATTTTATATGACTTTTTGATATTTGTTTTGAAAAATGTGCAATATCTCGAGAACAGTTCATGTTAGCGTTCTAAAATTTATGTCAATAGTTTTCTAATGAAAAATTACATAACAAATGTCTATTTGCGTCACTTTATTAGCGGTTTTAATTTTTTGACAATTTTTTCAAAATTTCGCTTGAAAAATTACGGGGAATCTTAGCATTCGATTGCGTATAAAAACAATAGGCTTCCAGTGTTTAAGGTTTGTGATTTTTGTACCAAATTTCGATCGAATCGGTCCATTCGTTCGTCAGTTGTCGTCTCCACAGACTCACTGACACACACACACACACACTTTCACACACACACATACACAACTTCAAAAATATTTGATTCGTGATCAGGGATTCTTGAAAATTGCTCTCCCGTCGAAAACTCGAATTTTCGCACCCGTCCCTCTACTTTCCTTAAACATTACATATATAAGGAAAGTAATAAGGGTTGTAGAACTTTTCTGGTAGAGATATTTAATACTTCAAAACCCATTAACATTGCAGATCATTTACATTAAAAAAAATTAAATTGTGTATCATAGAAAAAATTAGCAACTAGAACTCGGAAAAATTTTGTTTTTATTTAAGGTATATATATTGTTTACAGTTTTAAACGGGAATGTTTGCTCTTCAGTAGAAAATGAGCATACTTTTCCATTTTTTCAAGTCCTTGCAAAATAGCTACTCAGGCAAATTTCTAACCTATAGTCCATACGATCGTGGATAATTAAACTAGTCTGTACAATAATGTTTACGAGAGAAAAATGATTTCTAAAATCCTTGAACCACAGAAACAAAATTTAAATTATGGTTCATAGAAAAATTTAGCGAATTTGTATAACTTGAAATATTCTTTTTTGTTTTTAATTGAGGTGTTTAATGTTTATCTTCCACCAATTCCAGAGGCTCTGCGTTTGAGGCGATTGGTTATCTGTGTTTTTTTTATTTTATTATTTTTTTATTTTTTTTTATAGTCTCTCAGTTAAGTTTAAATAGATTAATTAGGCTCGTTGATTTATGAACTGGCTGGCTCAGTGGTCATGTCACTTTCCACCAATTCTAAATGCGCTGGGTTTGAATCTATTGTATCAGTGTAATTTTTTATCAGTCTCATTTAAGTTTAAATATACTACTTAAGATCTTCGATGTGTGAGCTGGCTGGCTCACTGGTCATATTACCTGCCATCGATTCCAGAGGTTCTGAATTCGACTGCATTGAGTTGTTTTGGTACATGTGTATTTTTTATGTCTCTCAGTTAAGTTTAAATAGATTAATTAGCTCCTTCGGCTTGTGAAAGGGCTGTCTCATTGGTCGTGTTACTTTCCACGAATTCCAGAAGCTCTAGTTTCGAGTCCAATTAGTCGTTTTGGTATCTGTGTAATTTTTTATCAGTCTCTCAGTTAAGTTTAAGTAGATTAATTAATATACTTGGTTTATGCGCTAGATGGCTCAGTGGTAATGCTGTCTGTTACCAATTCCAGAGGCTGTAGGTTCGAGTCCGATTACTACCATTGAATGTAGCGAGATACATCGTTTTGGTAACTGTGCTTTTTATATTCAGCCTCTCCGTGAATTTTAAATAGGTTAATGAGGATCAACGGGGTGTGGACTGGCTGGCTCAGTGGTCATGTTGTCTGTTCCAATATCTAAAGGTTGTGGGTTCGAATCCACCCGCTTGCATTCAGTGTAGCAAGTGGTGCCGTTTTGATATATGTGTTTTTTACGATCAGGCTCTCTGTTAAGTTTAAATAGATTAATTAGGGCTTTCCACATATGAACTGGCTGGCTCAGTGGTCATGCTGTCTGTTTCAAATTCCAGAGACTGCGGGTTCAAGTCCATCCAATCGTGTTGAATATATCGAGTTGAGTCGTTCTGATATCTGTGATTTTACAATCAGTCTCTCTGTTTAGTTTTAATAGATTAATTAAGATCTTCTGTGTACGAGCTGCCTGGCTCATTGGTTATGTTGTCTGCTTCAAATTCCAGAGGCTGTGGGTTCGAGTCCAACAAGTCGTTTTGGTGTCTGTGCTTTTTCTGATCTGTCTCAACGTTACATTTAAATAAATTAAGTAGATTTTTCGGTACATAATCTGGCTGGCTTAGTGGTCTTGTTGTCCTCCTGCAATTTCAGAGGCTGTAGGTTTCAGTCCAACTACCTGTATTGAGACGTTTAGGTATTTGTGTTTTTCTCAACAACCTGAATTTTGCTACCTAAAATTAATAAAAAGTATTTCATTATTAATATTATTTGACCGGAAGTGACGCCACTGGAAATGACGTACCGGAAGTGCCGTCGCATGACGTCACTTCCGATATCCTATGCTTCCGATATCGTATCCTTCATTTCCTGTTCATCCACTAAAAGTGTTGGTAAAAAAGATGTGTTGTTTTTTAAAATGCTCAAAATTCTGAGGCTTCTTTAACAGGAGTTACGTGGAGTAAAATAAGCCATGCACGAACTTTGGACGAGGAAAGGTGGCTTGTTGATAGAGCACACACACCGCTCGTCCTCCATCTCGTGCAGATAATTTAGTAAGAAATATTAGAAAGGAAAAGTACAGACCTAAGACGACCTAAATAATAAAGAACCCCAGATTCCCCATCAACCTCCCGAAAACGCGCTGATCTGCAGCACTACAATTTTAATCAAGAGGGAACCGAACCCGAGCCTAAAACCCAGCAACTTGATGCCCCAAGCCCCTCGGCCAAGAGGGAGACAACTGGTGATTGAATTTCGGTGTATTTAAGTTTAACATTTTAGCATGTCTCTTTAAATAAGTTGAAAAGACAGGACTAAAATTGACGCGGACAGAACTCTCGACAAAAACATCCTCTACTTTCTAACACTATAATTTTACCCTTTTTCCCCAAGAGGAAGTCGAACCGGAGCCTTAAGGCCTCGCAACTTGACGCCCTAAACCTGTCGGCCAAGAGGAAGCCGAATGGCGACCACTTTTGGTGTATTTAAGTTTAACATTTTAGCATGCCTCTTTAAATAATTTGAAAGGACACTGCTAATATTTTCGAGGATAGAACGCTCGACAAAAGCATCCTTCACTAAGCAATATTGCCAAGACTTTAATCAACGTTGGGGCTAGAATCGCAGCAAAATTGGCTTGATTTCAAACCTCTATTGATAGTATTTACAAGCAACATTCCAAAATGTAACAATTTTACGGATAAATTTAGCAATTTTTGGTTGCCAAACTTTTAAACAAATGGATAAATCTTATAAAATGAAATAAATGAGTAAAATATAATGAAAATTGGCAATACTCCCCCGCAATTGTGCCATAAAATATGTATGAAGAACACAATAAAATGTCGACTCCTTTCAAAATAATTTAGCATATAGTGTATTAGCATATCAATAATTTATAATATCAAACTCGTTTGATTGCTTATAAAAATCTTCGGCAACATTGGTACGGCATTATCGGTTCTGTCTCCACGGAACTGCAACGCCGATAACGAGCAAAGATAAACCTTCCACATTTTTAACCTGTTTTATAGGATGCTAGTTTCGCAGTAGAAACGCACGCTATGACCGAAGTTAACACGGATTGATCTTGCAAATTTAATCATTTACATACTTAGTATAAAGGAATTTGCATGCGAAATGTCCAGATAATCGGGTTATTTTTTTAGGGGTGCTTCTTTTTATTTCTGCAAAAGAGTGTATGTGATAAACGAAACTGATGATATTGAAAATAAAGAAAAAACTGAACTTTATTGAAATTTTATGCTACTGTATTTGAATTATATGGTATTCCCCGTGCAGTGACCATAGGCCCATATTGTATGTCGTAAATGAAGCAAATGAAATTGAAAACAACGAATAAACATTTTACATTACTTCATTAGAGTCTTATGATATACGCCAGAAAAGTTACCATAGATCCATATTATATGTATTCAACAAAACAGATGAAATTAAAAATAGCAAATAACTTTTTGAAATTTATTAGAGTTTTATGTGACTTTATTGGAGTTTTATGATATTCGTCATACATTTACCATAGGCTACATGTTGTAAACGAAGCAAATGATATTGATAACAACAAAGAAACTTCTTGAACTTTATTGTAGTTTTATGTAACATAATATTTATAGCATAGGTCATACATAAGGCAAATGTGCGATGTTGAAGAATATCCATTGCAGCGTCAAGCATAAAAGATAGATTTATTTACAAGAACATACTATCTGTATTTACAAAAACATTACGTAGATAATGTACAGGAACATTATTAAAATAGAACTACACAATAATTCGCTTGCAGGTAGCATCCGAAATACGAATGTCCGAATGATGGTGATAAAGTTCGGATTCTCGTTTATAACAGCCAGTGCTGTGCATGCGACATATGCAAATCTAGAGTCTCTCTGGACAGCAAGAAAGTTTTATGCTAATCACTTGAGCAGCGTCTTTATACAAATCGTTGGAGGAGTTTCGTGGTGGAAGATGATTGGTCAGATATCTGTGTGGATGTCTCTTTTGAATCCTCTAAGGGTTTTAGTAGAAATGCGGTTTTCAAACTTGATCAATGCAGATGTTGCGTTTTCGTCCTCGGATATTCAGTGGGTAATGTCTGTGCGTGCACACACTAAGAAAGGTCCATCGTCTGAGGTCTGTGACGGTCGTCATAAGACGTACAAAATTATGTGTTAACTTGGGAAGTTCCTTGTGGTCCTTTTGCATGAACTGGAGGTCCTCCAGTTTAAATACAGTGAGCTGTATTGTGTTTTGCAGCTTGCAAAGAAATGGTTTGCGCTAAACGTGGAAATTCACTTAGCAACCTAGTATAAGGTGAATCTTACTCACCGTACAAGTAACAGTATCTGCGTCGTACTTGTTTTGATGCGGGTTTTGTACAGCTGTTGATTAGTCTTTGATTTTTTATGTCGGCCGCCAATAATCCGAATTTTGCTAGGAAGTCTGCACCTAAAATTGCTCGGAAAACATCGGCAATTACGACATATCAAATGAATTTTCATTGTAATCCAAATTTTAAAGTCAGTTTTGTTCCAAACGTTTTAAATTTGGTTCGTTTGCTGCTTATAACGGTGAAATCTTTTTTTGCTATAGCAGTATGCGTGTTTCTTCGAAAAACCGATACTGCGCCGCTGCCGACTGCATATTTTGCGCCGCTGCCGACTAGAAATTGTATATGAGGTAGCTTTCCTTAGGAATAAGAGACTGTTTCCATGGCTTCTATACATCGTCGCCGAAATGATTGAGCCAGCTAGTTTTCAGTTAAAAAACTTGCATGGCTTTGCACCTTGCGAGTTTGTCCTTGAAATTTTGAGTGATACCAATACATATCGACATTTCAGGATTGCGATCGATATAGAGTTCGTAGTTTGTATTGAACAGTAGTTTGCAATTTTTTAAAAATTGCTCTACGGTTTCCGTCAGATTTGCAACTTGAGCTTCGAAGCGCAAAATATGACTATTCTCTGCCACTTCTGATATTAAGAGTGATGTGGAAACACCGCATACTTCATTTACGATTCCGTAAAACAGGAATTGAGAGTTCAGGTGCAAGAAGAATAAATCTGGGTTTTCCAGAACTGAGGTGCTTTGAAAGCAACTCTTGTGAGTTCTACAGAGTTAAAAATCTTCTTTCGGAGCTGAAGCGCTTTTTGCATCGCTGGCTGGTGTCAAACGAGTTTCGATAGTCTCACTTGTAGTCACAGTTTCGTTAGGAACTACGGAAAACGTACCTTTTCAGACGTCACTTAAATTGAAGTAGATACTCACATAAAATGAAGCATCTAGTTTCCGGTGAATTGGAGCCTCTGGAAAGTTGGATCCACCACGTCTCCGGTAAGTTGGATTGGAGACATTACGTTTTAGTAAATTTGGAGCCATCAGATTTCAGGGTCACCACTCTATGGCTTAGGGTCATACATAAGGCGAAGTTGCGATGTTGAAGAGTATCCGGCAAGCATGAAATATAGATTTATTTACAAGGACATTACATAGATTATATACAAGAACATTACGTAGATTATATACAAGAACATTACATAGATTATATACAGGAACATTACTTAGATTATATACAAGAACATTATTACAATAGAGCTGCATTATAACGCGTGCAGCAGCCGAAATACGAATGTCCGAATGATGGTGATAAAGTTCTGAGGCTCGCTTATAAGAACCAGGGTAGAAGTGCTGTGCATGCGGCATATGCAAATCTAGAGTCTCTCTGGAGGGCAAGAAAGTTTTATGCTAATCGCTTGATCAGCGTCTTTACACAAATCGCTGGAGGAGCTTCGTCATACATTATCCACGCAAAATATTTACGCATGGTTGAAAAGTGTTTATAACTTTGTAATTCATTTTGTCTCTCTATCTGCCCCTTTGAACGATAACTGCCATAAAAATGACTTTATCAAAATAAAATTTAGTATGTTTTGAGACGGTTAGTAGGACATACGAGAATTTATATGAATAATATCACCCAATTAGTTTTGGATTGAACCCGGGTTGAAAAATTTAAATATATTGAAACCTGGGACTTAATGTTTCAAACATTTTTTCAGCGAATATAAAATTCCCAAATTGCTTTGAAAGTTTAAAGAAATGTTCAAATTATCCCATACAATTTATACCAAAAATTTCAGCAAAATATGTTCGGTAGCGATTTTTAATTTGTATTTAGTGTTGCGCCTGTCCTAAAACCGCTTTACTTTCATTGTCGTTGAGACCTAGACCGTCCGACCTACCAGAAAGGTGTAAGGTAACCGTTTGGACGGCCGGGAAGTGCCACCCAATTTAGGCCGGAACCCAGTTGGGGAGGCATCCACAGGAACCGTACCCTCCTTCCCCTACCACCGACCTCTCGGAAGGACTTTCGAACCTACATGTTTAACGTGATCGTACTCCGCATGAACACGACGGCAGTTGTGGCAACGTACGAATCCAGCGCGCTAACTACCGGGCTATCGCGCCAGAAATGTGCCAACAGCACGCGATGTTCCCAGGTGGTCACCCAACCAAATACTAATCGCGCCCGATGCTGCATGACTTTGGTGATCTAACGAGAACCGGCGTTTTCAGCACGGTAGGGCCGTTGGCTCTCGCTTGTACTTCGATGTCAGTATCTCGGTATTTCTGCAGTGCATGACAGCTCGTCTCAGTGCAAAATAGTCGCTTTACTTTTGTTGATGATGTTGAGACCCAAACCGTCCGACCTACCAGAAAGATGTAAGGTAACTGTTTGGACGGCCAGGAAGTGCCACCCAATTTAGACCGGAACCCAGGGAGGGAGGCATCCACTGGGACCGTACCCTCCGTCCCCTAAAACCAACCTTTCGGAGGCACTTTCGGACCCACACGTTTAACGTGATGGTACTCCGCATGAACACGGGGGCAGTTGTGGCAGCGTGCAAATTCAACGCGGAAACTATCGGGTAACCGTGTCCGAAATGTGCCAACAGCACGCGGTGTTCCCAGGTGGTCACCCACCCAAGTACTATCCGCGACCGATGCTGCATGACTTATATGATCTAACGAGAACCTGTGTTTTCAGCACGGTAGGGTCATTGGCTCTTTCTTATACTTCAATGTCATTATTTCGGTATATCTGCAGTGCATGACAGCTCGTCTCAATGCAAAAAAGTCGCTTTACTATTGTTGATGTTGATGAGACCCAGATCGTTCGACCCACTAGAAAGGTGTATGGTAACTGTTTGGACGGCCGGGAAGTGCCACTCAATTTAGACCGGAACCCAGTGGGGGAGGCATCCAAAGGGACCGTACTCTCCTTCCCCTACCACCAACCTCTCGGAATAACTTTCGGACCCACAAGTTTAACGTGATCGTAATCCGCATGAACACGGAGGCAGTTGTGGCAGCGTGCAAATCCAGCGCGCAAACTACCGGGCTACCGCGCCCGAAATGTGCCAACAGCACGCGGTGTTCCCAGGTGGTCACCCACCTAAGTACTAACCGCGCCCGATGCTGCATGACTTCGGTGATCTAACGAGAACCTGTGTTATCAGCACGGTAGGGCCGTTGATCGTTCTAGCGCGGGGCCTTTCTGGCACGGTAGCCCGGAGGTTTGCGCACTGGATTTGAGCGCTGCCACAATTGCCGCCGTATTCATGCGGAGTACGATCACGCTAAACGTGGGTCTGTAAATCCTCCCTAGAGGTTGGTGGTAAGGGAAGGAGGGTACGGTCTCTGTGGATACCTCCCCCCACTGGGTTCCGGTCTAAATTGGGTGGCACTTTCCGGGCGTCCAAAAGGTTATCTTACACTTTTCTTGTAGGTCAGACGATCTGGGTCTCAACAACAACATTGTACCGTGTCCGGTCTCCTAATCTGCTGCTCTATATCTTCGGATGAGTCGGGCGGCCTGGGCTTTCGACATTGTACCGCGTGAGGGCGCCCCTTGCGTCGAATGTTTTTTGCGGTTTACTGAATTTTTTTTGTTGTGTATTTTGCGGTTTTTTGTGGTTTATTTTTGTGGTTTATGATGTTAAAGTTAATTTTATTGTTGATTTGACTTTATCATTGGATTTTTATATTGAAATCAAGGTTGTGTGTATTAAGGGAAAATTAAGGTATGTGTATTTTATGTTATGAATTTGTTTTATTTTATTGAAAAAAAATTGTCAAAAATTATAGATTTTCCATATAAAGGATTCATTTTTCTTTAGATAATTTATTTAGATTATTTTTCTTTAGTTTATACAGATGGTAGCAAAGATGAATTTAATACCTACGCCAGTGGTTTTTTTTTTCAAAACCCCTACTTTCACAAATCGTCTCAGAATTAGGAATCCATATTTCTGCTCAGTCTTTAGATCTGAGCTTATTGCTCTCGAGGATTGACTAAAATATATTTAATCTGATACCTCTTATTGTGATATTTGGATCCTGACTGATAGCCGCTGTGCCATCCATCACCTGATTAACTGGACAATTATTGGAGATAGAACTTCACTTTCGATACTTGAGATCCTCAAAGATCTTTCTCAACGGCATGAAGTTCACTTACAATGGGTACCGTCTCATATAGGACTTATTTATGAGACTGCTGATGTTCTGGCCAAGGAGGGAGTCTCTCTGCCTTCTTCTTCATATGACACTTTGTCTTACCTTGAAATCTACTCAAAAAGGAAAATTTTAAACGAGAATCTATGGATGACCCCTCCAGTACACACCTGGTATGACAGGAAATCCCCTGGTGGCGCCCTTACCTTTAAGGGCGACAGAAGGACACAGACCACCATTAGCAGATTTTGGAAACTTAAAAGTGTCTTACTTTTAATCAGGAGCAAAAATCTTATTCTTCTTGTTCTAATTGCAATTCCGCAGACGCCTCCCCTGACCTTCTTTTGAGCTGTCTGGGGCTTGCTAAGGAAGATATCTATAAAAGCCCTTTGTTGGTTTTTAATTTCATTGTAACTTTTGTGCTCTTGGACCTGATCTAGCCTACGGCTAGTACGGGCGGAATAAGTCACACACATATTTTTTTTATGTAACAATAGTGTAGTCAAATACAACTTCTGGATGCTTTTATACACACAGATTTTTAATGCAATTCAATTTTGCTATTTGAATGACACTTTTTATTTTAAAAAAAAATATAGTAAAACGTGTTTTCACTACTCTCATTTCTGGGCTGCATCCTAGGCAGATGATCAATATACAAAGGGCTGTGATCTTAAGTTTTTAATATTGTAGAGTAATAAAATACTTATCATGGTTATGTTACTAATAAAAAATACACAAGTACATACTTGAAAGATGATTTGTAGTATTCAATCGATGTACCGCCATCTACCGCAGAACATTGTCCCTACGAGCCGTTTAGAACGGATATCATAATGGACTAATTATGTTATAATGGCTATATACATTTTATTTTATTTATAATCCGACAAAACAAAAGTATAATTTTTTACGACGGAATCTATTTAAGTAGCACTAAGTTTAGCCAAATCGGATATATATTTTTACTTTTGCGTAATTTTAAGGTAGACCAATAATATCCTTATAGCCATATTATTTATATAAAAATAACTTCATTCAATGTTATAGGCAAACAGAAATATCTCTCTGTATCTGTTTATAGCGCTGCCTAATATTTCAACGTTCCTCCGACCTATATATAGATTGGACTATGAGAGGATGGCAGCGCCAAAGCAGAGCGTAATTCAAATCAGATAAGCACATTAGATATAAGGACGAAATGTACTGGCCAGACATACACAGCAAAATTTTTATAACATTATGCTCTACATGCATTCTATACTTAGTAAGGCTACTGAATATCAGTGCCATTATTTGCTTTAATTTTTCTATTTTAACTCATTTTCCCAAGTTTTTTAACTTATATATTTCTTAAATATATTAAAATATTGAAACACTTTATCTGTACATAATGTTCTGTAAATGTTCCCAATTATTTTTATAATAGTCTTATTACATTTAGAATGCTATTTCCCATTTCATTTTTGATAATCAATTGTGGCTATAGTTTTATTCTAGGTGGCACGATTAAATTTTTTATTCTCAAATTCATTTAATGTATAATCCTTAGAATTTCACCATAGCAACTAATTTTTATAATGTTACATGGTGCTAATTTATTTTATTAAACGCCATCCATATCTAACACGGAGTTCTTCATGATTTATAATATGTCACGTGCTCAACATTTTTTAATTTCACAAAGTCCTTGATATATTTATTGACAATAATAACTTTATATTATTCTGTGGCAACTTTTATTGTTCATTTATTTACTAGCAGCGATTACTCGGCTTTGATCGGGATTTACGATGCAAAACTCTGATAAAAAGTACACCCGAAAATATAGGGCCGTGAATCTTATATATTGTTTTTTCACCGTGAAAGAAGTAAATTCATTGCGTTAAATTCATTACATAAGAAAAAAATCATGCCATTATATATGTCATAGTTTCTTCCTGTATACGGCCCGCCCTTCGCAGCTATGGGTGGCCCTGGCTGGCAGCGTCTCGGAATGTGATTTTTAGGTATCCACAATTGATGTACAGTTAATATGTTCTGTTTGAAATACGTTAGAAATACGAAAGGAAAATATGTATAGTTTGAAAAGTAAACTGAAATTACACTTAACATTTGCAATGTTGCCTAGTGTTCAACACATTAAATAGAATTATCATAATTTGTTACGTTTTACCGCAATGCTTGTTAATCTTGAATAATAATTTAAACATAGATAAGATTTGATTGAAATTGAGTTTTTGAAATTTTAAATGATAACCTTACCATAAAAGGACATACTTATTAAGCACGGCCAGACGCTTTGGCCAATCAGAATCGTTTCTACTTATTTAACGCATTGCCTAACCACAGCCACTCTTTGGCCAATCAGATCCATTGGATCATACATACATACTTTTCTTCTTTATATATATAGATAGATATTTTTATATTTATTTATTTATTATTCAAATAAAAAAAATATGATATAAGAAAGAATCTTCATAAAATGCTGACAATTTGATTTCTTAATACTTTTCGTTGTTGAGTGAGCCTGTGAAAAATGAACCATGGTGATAGAGTTTCCATTTAAATTCATATATTTTTTTGAACTTCTTAGCCGTCATATGACCTTACCCCAGCGCACCAGTAGGGGTGGTAACATATTGCGCCCAACAACACAAACATCTATGCCTGAAGTGGGACTCGAACTCACAACCCGGCAACTGAGCGATCACTAGGAAACACTTGCCTTGACCGCTTACTCACCGCGTCGACTTATTTTGCCAACAGCACACGGTGTTCCCAGGTGATCACCCACCCAAGTACTAACCGCGCCCGATGCTGCTTAACTTCCGTGATCTAACGGGAACCGATGTTTTCAGCACGGTAGAGCCGTTGACTCTAAATTCATATTTCAAACCTGCGATTTTCAAAAGTGACTAATACGTTCAATAAACTCCCACAAACTGATATTTAATTGACTTTCACGTTTGAAACCAACGATTTTCAACCTTTTTCGTTGCGAATCATGGAGTTAGAGAGCAGAACTCCTAGATGAAAGTTTCGTTTTCCATTAATATCTCGACAACCCCTTGACCTAGAAATTCGAAACTTGGACCAAGTTTATGAGGGCTAATTCAAAGTTACACACAAATTTGTATAAGTCCGGTGCAGCTGTTCTCCCGTGGTGGTGAAACAAACGAAAGATGCGTTTTTTATTAATATCGCGACAACCCCTAGTGATAAAAACTCGAAACATGGACTAAATTTTAAGTATGGCTATTTCAAGACTAATCACCAAATTTCATCAAATTCGGTTCAGCCGTTCTCCCGAGATGCTGGATCATACATACATACATACATACATACATTCGTTATATATATATATAGATTATAATATTTTTCATCATTATAGAACAGCAATCTCGCACGCAATATCTTGCTCTACCAACAATAGCACTACCCACCCCTCAATGAAATCAACCAAATAATTTGACTCCACCTGAATCCAGATGAATTAATAAGCCTAAAGTTTCACCAACTGTCAGCAAATATGGTGTCAGGATGGTTGACTATAAAAATGTCCATCATTCTTGCTCTTCGCAACCAGTAACATCTGTACCTGTTCATGAACCAGTTGTACCTGTCACTCCTCGTCAAATTTCCTCTCAGCCTCTGCTCTGCAGATTGCAAACATATTACAAACAATCAACTGCAATGAACTACTTGAATCTAATAATGATATTAATTTCGACACAATACATTGGATTCAACTGATATTTCTAACAATGATGTGAATAGTGATTTCTTATTGAAAGTCTTGAACAATACTAATAAATTGCAAAATTGTATATATATATATATATATATATATATATATGTTTTTATACTCAATCGAATGTTCCGATTCGAACAAAATTTGGTACAAAAATCACAATCCGTAAACACTGGAAGCCTATTGTTTTTATACGTAATCGAATGTTCAGAAATCCCCTAAATTTTCGAATGAACTTTTGAAAAAATCGTCAAAAAAAAAACCGTTAATAAAGTTACGCAAATAGACATTTCTTATGTAATTTTTCATTAGAAAACTATTAACATAAATTTTAGAACGCTAAAATGAACCGTTCTCGAGATATTGTACATTTTTCAAAAAATTATCAAAAAGTCATATAAAATAAAAAAAATATTTTCTAGTGAGAAACATGTTCACTTTTCATATGTGATATCATGCGATAAATTTAGTGGTATCATTCTAGTGGATCTAGCTCGTTCTATTCATGAAAAAATATTCTTTGAGTAATACTTTTGTATTTGAACTCCAATACTCATTTATCTGCTATAAGAATAAATTATTTCTCCTTCCATAACGCTTGGCGAGATTTTGGCGACGAATTTGGCGGAATTTCGCCAACTTGGAGAATTTTTAAAATGTTAACAAATCAAAGAAAATCTCTCCAAATGAATAAAAATGAAGCTAAATCAATAAAAATAACGACTATTTAACGAAAATTCAATATTTTGTAAAAAATATAAGTATATACTATAAGAATAACCTATTTTGTTTTTACTCTAAAAGTAGTAAATACAAGTAAGTGTGAGAAGATGGCAAGCACGTCAATGTTAGGAATCTTTTTAAAAAAATTGAAAAGAAGAGGCCGAAATTCATAGACTGCAAATTAAGAGGGGATCTCTACAGAAATCTTAAATCCATCCCCAAATTAATGAAAATCGCGCCAAATGCGAAGTAATGGTTTGCTAATTTTGAATTCAGTGTGACGGACATATATACCTTTTACTTTTAAATAAATAATTTACATAACTTGTTTGTCAAAAGTTTGGCCTTGAGCCTTGTTTATCGTCAAGGCATAAGCTAATTGGACAGGAAACTGGCAACAAAACAGTATAGATGTTAATGTCGCAGAATTCCTTTTCATTCTTAATGAATATTTATTATACATATGATACAATTTGAAATGTAATTAATAACTTACCAAAAATCAAACTTCTTCAAAGCATGGGAAAATATACAGTTACGATTCTTTAAATGTATAGCATTGTAGTAAATTCATAATTGTTGAATTTTGCAAACACATAAAGTTTCGCAAGCATTGTTGTTATGAACAAATAGAACATTTCTCAATCATTATTGTCATGAGCAATTACGTTTCATTGTTGAAAACGCTGTTGCCATTTCTAAAAAAACAATTATTTAAATTAAGATCTGAAGTACCTGCATTTATGTATTTTGAATAGTTAAAAATCTAAATATTACTTATTTGTATTTTGTGTACTTATTGTATTTTATGTGACCTATGACAGCCTATGTCTGGATAACATTTGGACAAGTACCCTGCACTAGTGACTTTTAATTCAATCATTGAGAAATACTGGAGAGCTAGCTCTCTGTCTAATGGCCTATTGGCCAAACGACCGGTATTTGTAAACAAAATTAATATGGTGTTAATAGGAAGATAAAAATACATTATCGTTGAAACAAATACGTGATCTAGAAAAAAATAGGCTCAAACAGAAGACTTTTACGGTATATATCCAACGTAGGTGAGTTCTCTAGTTAAAATCACGATTTCAGTCCCTCTTTCACGGCCAAAATAAAAAATTCCAATCTCCATTAATGCCGTTGAATATCTGCAAATTATATTCTTTACAAGTATATCGAAACAGTAGTTTAAACAGTCAGTTCAACATTTTTCTTTGATAAACTAGGTGCAAAAAATTAATCAAATTGAAATTTTAAGACAAACGAAGATTAAAAAAATATATAGTACATATTCTTGTTCATAATCCATGATTTAGGAAAAAACGTATGCTATGTATTCTGATAGACATGTTGCTATATGAAGAATTCTTCAATCAAGCCGTATAAAATTCAACTTTCCTTCGGAAAGGAAAATACGTTTTTCGTAAGCATTTTCTCATATTGTTGTTGTAAGGTAACTGTTTGGTGTAAGGTAACTGTTTGGACGGTCGATAAGTGTCGTCCAATTTAGACCGGAACCCAGTGGAGGAGGCATCCACAGGGACCGTACTCTCCTTCCCCTACCACCAACCTATCGGCTAACCACTGGGCTACCATCCATCAAGGTCTTGGGCGGCAACCTTCCTGAGCAACAAGTGTTTAGACACTAATGAAGAAGTGAAAACGATCGTGAATACCTGGCTATCATCACAGGCGGCAGAGTTCTATGATGACGGTATCCAAAAACTGGTATATCATTCCGAAAAATGCTTAAATTGGCAAGGAAATTGCGTAGAAAAATATAGAATTGAATGTAAATTCAGAAAGTAAATGCTTTTTTTGAAATAAATATACTTGCGTAGTTTTATTACAAAACAAACTTTACTTAAAATAATAACCCTGGTATGTTTCAATGCAGATTTTTTCCCAAACACAGTATGGCAAAGTTTTTGCCGCCAATGTCAGCCCTTTATTGCTATCATAATTTGTTGATAATGAATCATCCGGAATTGGTTTGTACGACCCATAAGTCTATATTTCATCAATAAATATCCAGTTGAGCTTTTTTACTTTCCTTATATATATAATGTATAAGGAAAGTATTGTGACGGGGTCGAAAATTCGAATTCGAGTTTCCGACGGGAGAGCACGTTTCAAGCATGTGTGTGTGTGTGTGTGTGAAAGTATGTGTGTGTGTGCGTGTGTGTGTGTGTGTGAGTCAGTGTGTCTGTAGAAACGATAACTGACGAAAGAATGGACCGATTCGAACAAAATTTGGTACAAAAATCACAATCCGTAAACACTGGAAGCCTATTGTTTTTATGCGCAATCGAATGTTCGGAATCCCCCTAAATTTTTGAATGAAATTTTGAAAAAATCGTCAAAAAATGAAAATCGCTAATAAAGTTACGCAAATAGACATTTTTTATGTAATTTTTCATTAGAAAACGATTGACATAAATTTTAGAACGCTAACACGAACCGTTCTCGAGATATTGTACAATTTTCCAAAAATTATCAAAAAGTCATATAAAATGAAAAAAATATATTTCCTATTGAGAAACATGCTCACTTTTCATATGTAATACCATACGATATATTGGGTGACATCATTCTCGTGGATCTAGCTCGTTCCATTCATGAAAAAATATACTTTAAGTAATACTTTTGTATTTGAGCGCCAATA
This sequence comes from Amaurobius ferox, assembly GCA_951213105.1. Taxonomy (NCBI): domain Eukaryota; kingdom Metazoa; phylum Arthropoda; class Arachnida; order Araneae; family Amaurobiidae; genus Amaurobius; species Amaurobius ferox. The sequence continues at coordinate 87,348,859 of OX578138.1, forward strand.
GTCATTTATCTGCTGTAAGAATAACTTATTTCTTCATCCATAACGCTTGGCCAAATTTTGGCAACGAATTTGGCGGAATGTCGCAAACTTGGCGACTTTTTGAAATGTTGCCAAATTTACGAAAATCTCGCCAAATGGATAAAAATAACACTAAATCAATGAAAATGACGATTAATTGTCGGAAACTCAGTATTTTGAAAAGAATATTAGTATCTACTATAAGAAAAACCTATTACTTTCCATATATACATAATGTATAAGGAAAGTATTGTGACGGGGTCGAAAATTCGAATTCGAGTTTTCGACGGGAGAGTACGTTTCAAGAATCCCTGATCACGAATCAAACATTTTTGAAGTGATGTCTGTGTGTGTGTGTGTGTGTGAAAGTGTATGTGTGTGTGTGTGTGTCAGTGGGCCTGTGGAGACGATAACTGACGAACGAATGGACCGATTTGAACCAAATTTGGTACAAAAATCACAATCCGTAAACACTGAAGCCTATTGCTTTTATACGCAATCGAATGTACAGAACTCGCCTAAATTTTGGAATGAAATTTTGAAAAAATCGTCAAAAATTAAAAACCACTAATAAAGTTACGCAAATAGACATTTCTTATATAATTTTTCATTAGAAAACGATTGACATAAATTTTAGAACGCTAACATGAACTGTTCTCGAGATATTGCACATTTTTCAAAAAAATGACCAAAAAGTCATATAAAATAAAAAAAATATATATCCTAGTGATAAACATGTTCACTTTCATATGTAATACCATGCGATAAATTGGGTGACATCATTCTCGTGGATCTAGCTCGTTCTTTTCATGAAACAATATACTCTGAGTAATACTTTTGTATTTGAACGCCAATAGTCATTTTTCTGCTGTAAGAATAACTTATTTCATAATGCATAACGCTTGGCGATTTTTTGGCGACGAATTTGGCGGAATGTCGCCAACTTGGCGATTTTTTGAAATGTTGCCAAATTATCGAAAATCTCGCCAAATGGATAAAAATGACGCTAAATCAATAAAAATGACGACTAATTGTCGAAAATTCAATGTCTTGGAAAGAATATTAGTATCTACTATAAGAAAAATCTATTTTTTTACTGTAAAAGTATTAAATTCATTACATTATATAAGGAATGTCATGTATTGCCCACATCAGATTTTTTATTATTCAAATCGAAAAAATAATAATTAAAATTAACAGACAGATTTAATTTAATTGGAATTCTGAGCAACATGATATAAGATAGAATCTTCTTCATAAACTGCGAAATTAAATAACCATTTTGATTTCTTTATACTTTTGCCATTGTTGAGTAAAAGCTTATGAAAAATAAACCATATTACTTTCCTTATATACATAATGTATAAGGAAAGTATTGTGACGGGGTCGAAAATTCGAATTCGAGTTTTCGACTGGAGAGCACGTTTCAAGCAACCCTGATCACGAATCAAACATTTTTGAAGTGATGTCTGTGTGTGTGTGTGTGTGTGTGTGTGTGTGTGTGTGTGAAAGTATGTGTGTGTGTGCGTGTGTGTATGTGTGTGTGTGTGTGTGTGTGTCAGTGGGCCTGTGGAGACGATAACTGACGAACGAATGGACCGATTCGAACGGAATTTGGTACAAAAATCACAATACGTAAACACTGGAACTCTATTGTTTTTAAACGTAATCGAATGCTCAGAACCCCCCTAAATTTTCAAGTGCAATTTTGAAAAAATCGTCAAAAAATCAAAACTGCTAATAAAGTTTCACAAATAGACATTTCTTATGTAATTTTTCATTATATATCGTTATATTTCACATATATAACGATATCGTTATATTTCACATTCTTTTCGTTATATTTCACATTTTTCAAAAAAATTATCAAAAAGTCATGTAAAATAAAAAAAATATATTTCTTATTGAGAAACATGTTCACTTTTCATATGTAATACCATGCGATAAATTGGGTGACATCATTCTCGTGGATATAGCTCGTTCCATGCATGAGAAAAGATACTTCGAGTAATACATTTGTATTTGAACGCCAATAGTCATTTATCTGTTATAAGAATAACTTATTTCTCCGTCAGTAAAGCTTGGCGAGATTTTGGCGACGAATTTGGCGGAATGTCGCCAACTTGGCGCCTTTTTGAAATTTTGTCAAATTAACGAAAATCTCGCCAAATGGTTTAAAATGACGCTAAATCAATGAAAGTGACGACTAATTGTCGAAAATTCAATATCTTGGAAAGAATATAAGTATCTACTATAAGAAAAACCTATTTTTTTACTGTAAAAGTAGTAAATTCATTGCATTATATACGGAAAGTCAGGTGTGGCCCACATCACATTTTTTCTATACCAATCTTGTACCAATCTCTTTTAGTAGTAAATTTTTGATTTTCCAAGAAATTGGGGCGAATTTCTTTATGTTATTTGTTATTTCAATTATTTTATTTTGTATAGGAGTGGCTGACTTTAAGCGAACGGAAATTTGCTTTATGCTTATGGCAGATTCATAATAGCTGATAATTTGACTTTTTAACGCATTGTTTAAAAGTAGCGTCATTTTGTTTAAAAGTAGCGATTTTTTTCCATTTAAATTCATGTTTCAAACACTTCATGTTTTCAAAAAGTGACTAATTAGCGCAAAAGGTCTCCTACCAAACTTAGAGATAAAGTTTTGATTCCTTTTCCAACGATTTTTAACCATTTCGTTTGGATAAACCACGGAGTTAGAGAGTAGAACTCCTAGGAAAAAGTGAAAAAGTTTCGTTTTTCATCAATATCTCGACAACCCCTGGTCTTAGAAACTCAAAACTTGGACTAATTTTATGTGGGCTATTTCAAGGCTACCCACAAAATTTCATTAAATTTGGTTCAGCCATTCTCCAGTGATGACGAGACTAACGAAAGTTTTGTTTTTTACTAATATCTGGAGAACCACTGGTCGTAGAAACTCCAAACATTGACTAAATTTTATTCGGTTCAGCCATTCTCCCTTGATGGTGGGACAAACAGACAGACAGACAGATTTTCAATATTATTTATATAGATTGATATTTTCTTTACATTCGTATTGTTTACTGGAGCTATTTGAAGCAAGTTATAAATAGTTTCAGTTTCGCTAACAATGACATTTATTTATCCACCCATCACCTGCATAACCACAAGTCAATTTATCACGAAAGAACTCTTTGGCATTCCAGCAACAGCTGAAATAAATTTTCACAAGTCAAAAGCAGAATTTTAATTCATTAAATAAATTGGGCACTACAAGAAATCGAGTACTTAAGTGTGGCGCAATTTATAGAGAAGAGACAGTGTGCATCTAGTATATTGTTGTTGCAATAGTTACAATTCAAAAGATTAAGCTTATAATTGCTTGTTCCAACTCAGGTATTACTAAATGGAGTGATATAACAATATGTTTTTCTTTGTTGCCTATCAGTTACAAAGTCAGTTTGAAACAAAACTCAATTTCTCTGAGTAGTTTGAAAATAAATTACACAATCAAACTATATGAAAATTAATTATTTTCCATACAATTGTAATATATGAAAAGGTAAAGTATAGTGATGGAATAAAAAAAATCCGGCTGTTTTATTTCGATGGATTTATGAGTTTTCAGCATTCCTGAGTACGAATCACTTATTACTTTCCTTATATGCATAATGTATAAGGAAAGTATTGTGACGGGGTCGAAAATTCGAATTCGAGTTTTCGACGGGAGAGCACGTTTCAAGCATCCCTGATCACGAATCAAACATTTTTGAAGTGATTTCTGTGTATGTGTGTGTGTGAAAGTATGTGTGTGTGTGTGTGTGTGTGTGTGTGTGTGTGTGTGTGTCAGTGGGTCTGTGGAGACGATAACTGACGAACGAATGGACCGATTCGAACCAAATTTGGTACAAAAATCACAATCCGTAAACACTGGAAGCCTATTGTTTTTATACGCAATCGAATGTTCAGACCCCCCTAAATTTTCGAATGAAAATTTGAAAAAATCGTCAAAAAATCAAAACCACTAATAAAGTTACGTAAATAGACATTTCTTATGTAATTTTTCATTAGAAAACGATTGACATAAATTTTAGAACGCTAACATGAACCGTTCTCGAGATATTGCACATTTTTCAAAAAAAATATCAAAAAGTCATATAAAATTGAAAAAAAATCTTGTTGAGAAACATGTTCACTTTTCATATGTAATACCATGCGATAAATTGGGTGACATCATTCTCGTAGATCTAGCTTGTTTCATTCATGAAAAAAGATACTTTGAGTAATACTTTTGTATTTGAACGCCAATAATCATTTATCTGCTGTAAGAATAACTTATTTCTTCGTCCATAACGCTTGGCGAGATTTTGGCGACAAAATTGGCGGAATGTCGCCAACTTGGCGACTTTTTGAAATGTTGCCAAATTAACGAAAATCTCGGCAAATGGATAAAAATGACGCTAAATCAATGAAAATTACCACTAATTGTCGAAAATTCAATATCTTGGAAAGAATATTAGTATCTACTATAAGAAAAACCTATTTTTTTTACTGTAACAGTAGTAAATTCATTACATTAACCTGTTTATCTACCATCCATTAAAATGTTGATTTTCTGAGATACATATTCATTGACCTATTAATTTTCTGGTAGACCAATTTATTAACTTATTGATTTTTTGACGACTTATTTATTAGCCTATGGATTTTCTGGAAGACCTGTTCGTTGAACTATTGACTTTCCATGAAACCAATTTATTTGCCTATTGATTTACTAAGAGACCAATTCATTGGACTATTGATATTCTGCGAGACCAATTCATTGATCTATTAAGATTTTAGTAGGCCAATAATTTGACCAATTGTTTTTCTAGGAAACCTATTCATTGACCTATTAATTTAATGGGAGGCCTATTCATTGAATTGTTGATTTGTATGAGACCAATTCATTGACTGTTCAGTATAGACCAATTCGTTGACCAATTGTTTTTGGGAGATTAGAAGAGAGAGAAAAGATAGCCTCAATTTTTTGAGCATTTTTTTCCGAAGACAAATTATCGGATTAATAATTATGATAAAAAATATAACAAAAATTCTTCCATAATTACTTTTTTTTATTTGAATGTGACTGGCCTTTATAGGACTGACGCTTGGCATGCTTAGTGTTTTCAAGATATTATGTATTATTGATTTAAATGGGTAAAATTTTAACAAATTATGTAACATACTCATAATGTATTCTCATAATAACATACATTATCTTATGCTTTATAACTTATTTTAACCATTAATGATTAAATACAATTATTTAGGTTAGTTTACTATCATTTATTGTTTTACAGAAACCATGATATTGTTCGAAAATATCTAGAAATATCCAAGACATTTGGTACCCTCATTACTTTGCCTACATATATGGTATAATATATACGAGTAATATTGTGACGAAGTCTAAAATTCGTATTCGAGTTTTTGGCAGAAGGGCATGTTTGAAGTATTCCTGAAATTGAATATGTTTTTGAAATCTGTGTGTGTGTGTGTGTATGTGTGTATGCTAGTATGTGTGTGTGTGTGCGTGTGTGTGTGCGTGTGTGTGTGTGTGTGCTAGTGTGTCTGCTAGTATATGTGTTTGTGAGTCTGTATACATAATATCTCATGAACACATAAAGTGTTTCGAAAACAATATGATACATTTATTATAATTTATGAATATTAAAGCCCTATTGTTTTAAACATAATTGAAAGCTCAGAAGATCTTAAAACATCAATAGAAATATCGGGGGTTTCACTAGTAATAATCATTTCAGATGTAATTTTTCATTAGGAAACAAAAGGCACAAACTTTGGAAAGCTGGCATAAATCGTCGTTGAGAAATTTTTCGTTTTCCAAATAAATTTATCAAAAAATTACATAAAATTACAAAAGGGGTGACTATTGTGCAGGTCACTTTCTATCTACAATATTATGCAATAAAAGTGTTAACATCATTCCCATAAATCTATTTCATTTCATTCACAGGAGAAGATACTTTGTGCAATAGTTTTGTATTTTGACTCCAAAAAATTCGTCAATCATTTATTCCACGGGAAATAAATTAAATGTCCATTGCATTTTGATGAAATTTTTGCACGTGAGTATTAATAAGCCATTCGGTTTAGACTAATAAGTCACCAAAAGCGCCCAATTCCAATTTACGGGATATTAATTCAATGTTAAAAACATATTGCCGTAGATATTAGCCCCATTACTTTGCTGTGAAATAAGTAAATTCATAGCATTATGTAGGTAAAGTCATGTTCTGCTCACATCAATTTTGTAAATAACTGCAAATATCTTATTAATCAGCAACATACAGAGAGAAGAAATCGTATCAGATTTCTGTTTTATAAACTTGGTTTCTGTGGTGAAAGAAAATGAACATTTAATTGAAGTTTTTTTTCTTTTATAAATATAATCCTATTTTGTGGATTAAATTAATTAATTCTTAATTAATAGCGATTGTGAATCAAATAGCTCGTACATTTGCGTCGTGGCCGCAATAATCAACCATGCCCTCTTTGCTCAAGTTCCTAAAATATAATCATTAATTGAAAGACTACACATAAAATTCCACATTTTTAATTCTCTTTTTCTTTTAATTCATATTCTTCTTTTTAATTCATATTGAGTGTTGTATCCGTCCTAAAACCACTTTAATTAACACTTTACAACATAGTTGAAAAGTGTTTATAACTTTTTTCATTCATTCTGTCTGTCTGTCTGTCTGTTCGTTAGCACGATAACTGCCGTAAAAATGGCTTTATCAAAATGAAATTTTAGTATGTTTTTCAGACGGTCTGTGGGACCTATGGGAATATAAATGAATAATATCACCCAATTAGTTTTTTATTGAACCCGGGTTGAAAAAATGAAATACATTGAACCCTATGGGACTTAATGTTTCAAACATTTTTTAAGCAAATTTAAAATTCACAAATTGCTTCAAAAATTTTACAAAATATTCAAATTATCTCATAAAATATATAAAAACAGTTTCAGTAAAATATGTTATGTAGTGTTTTAAATAAAAATTATTTAATATAGGGAGAAAAACAAATTCAATTAAATTCTGACTCTATATCCCCCAGAAAGAAAAAAAGTGATATATTATATAATAAATATCTCTCTAAAAGTATAATTATTTTATATATGAGAAAGGTTTCTTCACATTTTAAAATAAATATGGTAGATAACAATTTTTCAAATTTTTAAATGAAATAAATTATTATAGTATTGTGATGAATGAAACGATTGGAAAAATGTTTATGAATGAAATACTGCTTTTATATAGAGGCGATTTATATTTCGATGACGTCATTTGAATAAATTTCGTTTGTTTTCGATGAAGCTTTCAAATATAATAAATTATTGTAGTGTTATCTTAATTTTAAAAATATTACCGAGGAATGTATCGCATTTTAGAGATGTTTAAACCAGGCAATTTATATTTCAATGCCGTCACTTGAATGAAGCTCATTTTCTTCGATGAAATTTTCAAATATAATAAATTAATGTAGTATTGTGATAATTTTAAAAATATTACCGAGGAATGTATCGCATTTTAGAGATGTTTGTATAAAATTGCATTGAAGTTCGAAAATGTTTCATAATCAATGCTTTATGCATAATTGATCTTTCTTGTTAACTTTTAAAATAAATTATTATTTATTCACACATCTTATTGTTATGATTAAAATTACATTAATTTTAAATAAACTCTTAAAGAGGAGAAAATCGCACCGTGTGAGACCAGGTCTTATATTATTATTCCGAAATCAACAATTGACCAACAATTATTGAGGTCATGACTTTCCGGGCCAAGACTGTCGTAAAACGGTGCATAAAATTTTGCAATTTGTTTCGTTGCAAATAGTCGTAAATATCAAAATTGCATAAGTTGCCTCCCGGTCTTACAGTTTCATATTTTCATTTACACAAGAAAACATTCATATTATTTAATCTAGAGCAATGGTTCCCTAAGTGAAGTCCGTGACAAAAGGAAAAATTGTATTCTTAAAGGAGCATTTTGGTGATTCCTGATATCAAGGAAGTCCACATTTTTTTTAATTACTAAGGGGTCCTTGAGTTTAAAAGTTTGAGTATTCCAACACTTTATAAATAGTTTACATCTCGCGAGCAATCATTTTCAGTTATTCCTCCGTCACCTGTATAACCACATGGCAATTAATCACTAAAGTTTGGTCCGACATTCAGGTGGTTCCCAAAATGGTGTCCGTGACAAACTAAGTATCTGTGAAAATCCAAAACAAAATATGTTATAACAAATAAAATTATTTGTGTAAAATCTTGTTCTTCAGGGAACTTTTTTGTTTTTTTTTATATCAAGGAGTACGCAACATTTTTACTTTCCCTGCAATATATGGTAATATATAGGGAAAGTATTAGAATCGTGTCGAAAATCGTAACTCCAGTTTTCGACGGATCTACACGTTTTGGATCCTCTAGAACACGAAAAATATATTTTAGCGTACGTAGCGTTTGTATGCGTCTGTCTGTGTGTCTGTGCGTGTGTCTGTGCGTGTGTCTGTCTGTGTGTCTGTCTGTGTGTCTGTGCAATGTATGTATCCACTCTAACTCAACTAATGGACCAAATTTCATAAAATGCTATAGATAAGATACTTGTGTGATTAGTGGGATACATGGTGACACCTGGTGCTAATTATATTTTGGTACGTTTCAGGATTAAAAAAAACCGCCCTTTTCTGCGAAATGGCCAGCAAAAATTCTCATGTATCTACTCTAGCTAAAACACTTAATTGACCACATTTCACAAGATTTGGTTGATAAGTCGCCCGTGAGATATTCTGGTGCTGATTGGATTTTGATACAATTTGGAAAAGAAGATCCTGCCTTTTATTACGAAATGGCTAGCAAAAATCGCCAAAATCTAAAATAAAAGGCTACGTATGCTCAAATGTATTGATTAAATGCTTATTTTATACGTAATTTTTGATAAAGAAAAGAATTAGTGTCACCCCATTAGTCTAGGACTATCCGTTCTCGAGATATTTTATTTTCTAGCATTTTTGTCGCGCTGCCTTTGAAAAAATGCCCAGTTACTAAATAAAAACAATAATTGAATAACAAGTTCAAATTCAGTGCTATTTTGTGCAATAAAACTCAATTTAATGAATTATTAAAGAAATAAAGAGAACATGAATATGAGGCTGCAGGGAAAGTCATGTGCTGCCCAGATCAGATTGTTTAGTTTCAAAGTGGTCCTTTAGTTTAAAAGTTTGGGAACCGCTGGACTGGAGTATTGAAACGCGTGAAAAATAGTTTACATCTCGCAGAAAATCATTTTCAGTCATTCACCCGTTGGCTGTATAACCACGAAGTAATTAATCAAGAAAAATTGGTTCTATATTCAAGTGGATCCCAAAGTGAGATCCGTGACGAACTCTACGAAGTGCCCGTGAAAATCCCCAAAAGTATGTTATAATAAATATAATTATTTGTGTAAAATCTTGTTCTTCAAGGAATTTTCTCATAGTTCTTGATATCAAGGGGTCCTCAACTATTTTTAATTACAAAGGGGTCCTAGAGTTCAAAAGTTTGTGAACCGCTGGTCTAGAGTATTGAACACGTCATAAATAGTTTACATTTTGCAACCAATCATTTTCAGTTATTCACCTGTCACTGCATAACCACGTAGCAATTAATCACGAAAGATTGTTTTGACATTCAAGCCACAGCTCCAAATGAATTTTCATGAGTCAGCAACAGAATTTTAAATCATTAAACAAATTGGTCTGCCAAAACTCGAGTACTTCTGCAAAGTGAAGTAAACTAGCAACACAACAGTGTGCCTGTCTCTAGTTGATGTGCATTGTTGTTGGGGCAAATAGAGAGTTGGGGCGCTGTTCTAAAGGTAAAACTTCTAATTGCTTGTTACAACTCAAGTATTAATAAATGAAGTGAGATAACAATGTATTTGTCTTTGTTATCGATCAACTATAAGAAAGAATAAATAAAATATTATGAAATATATTTTTCAGTTAAACTGTTTTAGTACAATGCCCCAAAAGGTAAAGAATAATTTTTAGCTATCACAAAATTTTGGTCATTTGCGACTAAAATTAAAACCGTGGGGCGTCTATAAAGTAACTGTATTTAGACATTAACAGAATGTAAAGGAACAATAAAAATGATTACATAGAAATGTATAAGAATAATTACATTCAATTCATTTACAATTTTATTTGACAATTTTGATTTAGCAATCCTTTATTCTTATATATGTTGATTTCTATGTCACCACGTTTATTGCTCCTTAAAATTCTGGTAATGTCCAAGTACAATTATTGTATGGGAACCCCACGGTTTTACTTTTAGTCGCATAACCAAGATTGTTTTGATAGCTACAAATTATTTTTTTGTCTTTGTTGTGCACTTTACTAAAATTTTGTAACTTCAAATGATTTTTTATAATATTTTATTTTATACATTTTAGTCTTTTGCGATTTTGTAATCATCTTTCATTAGATATCCAATCAAACTTTTTTAAATCCTTTACTAAATTCGTCATGACCTATGGTTGTCTGTCTAGATGTATGTTTCAATTTATTTGATGGCGTTTCTAGCACACTTCCTCACGTCCTAAAGATCTGAAATTTGGTACACAGCTTATTCCAGCGGAACATTGTAATCTATTAAAATTTTAGAATTATCATAATACCACGATAATTTATTATATTTGAAAACTTCATCGAAAACAACTGAAATTCATTCAAATGACGTCATAGAAAAAATAACACGCCTGGCTCTCTGTAAAAGCAGCATTTCATTCATAAACAATTTCCCATTCATTTCATTCATCACAATACTAATAATAATTTATTTTATTTAAAACTTATACCATGGAGACCATGGAGCTACAAGTAATAAAACTCTATGCTTAAAACTTCATCGAAAAAAATCGCCCTTCTCTTTGTAAAATCCCTGAATATTTCATTGATATCAGCTATGCAGACTCCATGAGCTAAATAATTTTGTGTTAAAGAGATTCAGCAATTCTAATACAACTCATTCTACATATTTTGCTGTATGCATTTTACATAAGTGAAAAATAAGCTTCGTTGTAGAAATAATCAAATTTGGATGAGCATTTAAACTCAAATATATTGTAATTGCGTTGTTTCAGTATGTAGATCCACAGAATTTAAGCAAAAATAAAGTTGTTTTAGGACGGATACAGCACTCAATATGAATTAAAAAGAACTTTAAAAATCACGATTTTGAGACAAGATGGATGCCATATATCATTTTGAAGTGGGTCACGTGATCTTTTCATATCATGGTCACGTGATCGCTTCATATAAGAGGTGTAATTATTATTTTAATATTTATTTAAAAAACTACTGAATATATTTCGCTGATGTTTTTTTTATATATTTTACGGAACAATTTGAATATTACCTAAAATTTTCGAAGCAATTTGTGAATTTTAAATCCGCTTAAAAAATGTTTGAAAACTTAGGTCCCATACGGCTCAATGTATTTCATTTTTTCAACCCGGGTTCAATCCAAAACTAATTAGGTGATATTATTCATTTATATTCCCATAGGTCCTGAACAACATTCTAAAATTTCATTTTGATTAAATCATTTTTACGGCAGTTATCGTGCTAACGGACAGACGGACAGACAGACAGAATGAACAAAGTCATAAACACTTTTCAACTTTGTTGTAAAGTGTTAAAAACAGGTGCCAACGTGCTTAAATACAATCCACTGTCGTTAGGTGAAATTTGCATATCTTGAAAATTGTCAGCTGCACAAATTGGTAAATTATAAAACAGAAATAAATTATAAAATATATACGAAGCTCATAGATAAATTTCTTAAAAAACTGTTTAAAGGCATTAAATATTTTAGAACAATATTATAAATTAAGGTAATATTATAAATTAAGGTATAAAGGTTTAAATTACACGGAATCGAGAACGAGTCGCTAAGCATAACTTAAGACCTGAACAGGGTCAAAATTACAAATAGAAGAACGATATAGATAAATGAAAAGGGATTCGTAAAGTAAGAATCCCCTTTTTGAAAATTATTTTCTTTTGTTTTGCTGTTACCCCAGTTCTATCTTACTTTACGAATCCCTTCATTTACGAATCCCTTCTATATGAGATAAATTCATCACCGCTAGATGGCAGCTAAATAGGATACTATATATATTTTAAAGACAGACCCTTAAAATTTCTAACTAAATAACTTCTAAAGGGGGTGAAAATGAGTAATGAGGCGGTATGTGTAATGTCAATCCCCGGCATCAAGCGATAGAATGGGGTACTAGGGTAAATTTTAAAGATGAGACTTTAGATTTTTTTAAAGATCTAAAGAAACTGTTTAAGGGTTTACAACACAACAGTAGCGGTATATGCGATATGTATATTCCGCAACATCAGTGTCATCTCATGGTAGAAAGAATAACTAGGAATATTTTTTAAGGAGACGGAACTGTAATTTATTTTATAAATGGGAACGCTCACTAACTTTTAAAAATATAACAGAGTCCACATTATCAATTATTAATTAGATTTTCATACATGGATAATATACGAACCAAGTTTTTTAACTCTGATGTAGTGTACCAGTAGATTATCACCATTGATAATCTTTATACTGCATATCAGAACTCATAACGCTTCACAGATCACATACAAATGCACGATAGTTGACAAATTTTAAAATATTTTTTAAAATAAATTGTCTAAAACTTGGTACTGTCTTGTGCTATAAAACAAAAAAATATTGTTAATTTTTAATATCCCACATAATATCTCATTCGTTTTTAAAAATGATAAGCGTGAACATTATATATACTTTAATAAAAGTTTCTATCTTTAGTATCCCAGTAGATAATTATATTTTATTTGTTTTATACATTTAGTTAAAACTTTGTTTTAACTCTACTTAAAATAAGTACAACTGAAATAAAGTCTTTGTTTTTTCAAACTTAGAGAAACTTTATTTCAGTTGCACTTATTTTAAGTACAATTAAAACAAAGCTTTAACTAAATGTGTAAAACAAATAGCACATAAGTATCCACTGGGATACTAAAGATACAAACCTTTCTTATCGTATCCCAGTAGATAATTATATTTTATTTGTTTTATACATTTAGTTAAAACTTTGTTTTAATTCTACTTAAAATAAGTACAACTGAAATAAAGTCTTTGTTTTTTCAAACTTAGAGAAACTTTATTTGAGTTGCACTTATTTTAAGTACAATTAAAACAAAGCTTTAACTAAATGTGTAAAACAAATAGCACATAAGTATCCACTGGGATGCTAAAGATACAAACCTTTCTTAAAGTATAAATAAAGTTTACACTTATGATTTTTCAAAAATGAGATATTATACGGATTATTGAAAATTAACAGTATTTTTCTATTTTATAGTACAATGTAGCACTAAGTTTTAGACAATGCATTTTCTAAAATACCTGAAAAATTGTCAACTACCGCGTACTTGTATGTGACGTGTAGAATGTTATGAGTTGTTATATACAGTATAAGGATTATCAATGGTAATAATCTACTCGTACACTACATCCACAGTTGAAAAACTCGATTCTTAAAATTAACCATGTGTGTAAATCTGATCAATAATTGATAATGCAGGATTTATTATACTTTTAAAAGTTACTGAGCATTCCCATTTATTAAACATTTTAAAGTTTCTTCTTTAAAAAAATATGCACAGTTCTCCTTTCTACTATGAGGTAATACTGATGTTGCGGTATGCACACATCGTATATACCGCTAATGTCGCGTTGTAAACCCTCAAAAGTTTCTTTAGATCCTTTTAAAAATCTATAGTCTCATCTTTAAAATCTGCGCCGCTAGTACCCCTTTCTATGGCTTGGTGCTTGTGATTTACATTACACATACCGCCTCATTGCGCATTTTCACCCCATTTTTGAAGTAATTTAGCTAGAAATTTTAGGGACATGCCTTTAAAATTTCCATAGTACCCCATTTCGCTGAATTCGAATTCATCTCATACCGCTTATTAGGTGTTTTTGACTCTTCAAAAGTTTATAAACAACTCATTTACCTAAAATATTCAGAGTTCCATCCTCAAAAAACTTGCCTAATTCTACATTTCACTATTATGTGTCGGTTGTGTGTATCATGCATGCTGCCTCAATCTGCGTATTCATCCGTTTTAAATGTTAGTATATCAAGGCGTTATTCTAAAAAGCTTAGTTTCCTTATTTCGTTACAATGTATCGGTTATGTGTATTGCACATACCGTCTTAGTAGGCATTTCCACCTCTTTAAAAGTTTTTAAACTTTCATTTACCTAGAAATCTAAAGTTCCATCCTTAAAATATTACCCAAATTCCCCTATTTCCCGATAAGCACCGCTGATGGTGTCACTCTATTCCAACTTTTTATGGGGTTTCTAACCATTCAGAAGTTTCTAAACACCCCCGTTTACCTGAAAAAATCAAAATTCCATCTTTAAAAACTTGCCCAGTTCTGCTTTCGCTACTATATGCGAATGATGTGTATCACACATGCCGTCTCAATCTGCGTATCCATCCGTTTTAAAGTTTTAGAAGATGTCGTTTACCTAAAAATCTAAAGTATCATCCTCAAAATATTATCCTAATTTCCCATTTTACTGCTAGGTGTTAATAATAGTTTCACTCTATACCCTTCACTATGTGTTTCTATCCCCTCAAAAGTTAGTCGAAATTCCTGTTTAGCTAAAATATTCTCAAAGTCCCTCCCCTCTAAAAATTTGCTTTGCACCCTTCAGCATGCGTTTCTGCCTCTTCAAAAATTAGTAGAAGTCCCTATTTAACTAAAACAATGCAAAGTTGTATACTTAAATTATCCGTAGTTCACCATTATACTCTTATATATCGGGTATGTGTATCACACATAGCACAATAAAAAGTTCCAAACACCTACATTTACTTAAAAATTTAAAGTTCGATCTTTAAAAAATACTGAAGTTACCCTTTAGCTACTATGTATGTGTTGTATTCATTCCAAACCACCTCACCAGGCCCTTTCCACCCCGTTAAAAGTTAGTATAAATTGTCATTTATCTAAAATTTCTAAAGTCTCAACTTTAAAAATCTACCCTAGTTCATAATTTCACCGCTAGGTGTCTTGGGTGAGTATACCCCATTCCGCATCATTAGATATTTCCATCCCTTTAAATGTTTCTTGACATGTCACTTAGTTTCAAAATCTAAAGTCCCATCTTTGAAAATTATTCTAATACCCCTTTCTAACCTTATATGTCGGTCATGTGTATTATACATACCCCCTCGGTAAACATTAGCACTCTTTAGGATTTACTATATTTCTCACTTAACTAACAAAACTTTAAAGTCCTATCTTTAAGAACTACTTATCGATTTTCCATCGGTATCGATATCGCTACGGTATCGCTTTTCCATCACTATGATCGGGCATATATACACATAGGCCATTAAAAGTTTCCAAACACCTACATTTACTTAAATATTTAAAGTTCGTTCTTTATAAAATACTGAAATTTCCCTTTAGCTGCCATATATTAGTTGTGTGTATCATGCATACTACCTTATCATACATTTATATCTCTTTGAATGCTCCTAAACGCTCTATTTGCTTGAAAAATTCTAAGTCTTCTCCTAATAATACTACTTTAGATTTACATTCCAACGGTGGTTGTCGACTATATGCATCGTACATACCCCCTCACTAAGCACATCTTCCTTTTTAACAGTTAGTAGAAATCGTATTTACCTAAAATTTGAAGTTCTAACCATAAAAAAAATCTACTAGGTCTCCATTTCACGGTTATGTATCGGTTATAAGTATCACACATGCCGCCTCAGTATGCGCTTCCGACCCTTTAAAAGCTTTAAAACATCACATTTAGATAAGGAATCTAGATTTCCCATATTTACCTAGTACGGTACTTCATTGATGGATTCTCTCCATACATCCTCTGTAGGTGATACGACCTTATAAAATGTTAGTACATATTGCATTTAGCTAAAAACTTCAAAGTCTCATTCTTAAAAACTAGCCTAGATCCCCGTTTTATTGCTATGTGTAGTACAATACTTGTACTACACATAGCAATTACACTTCCAATTACAAATGCCAAGAAAGATAATGAGCAATCTAAATGCAGCAGAGGAAAACAATTGAAACACAATCATAGATAAACAGTGTTCATCCCCTTCTACATCAATGACAAATGGGAGAAGTGGTATGAAACCAAAGGGGGAAATAAAAAAGTGCCCCAAAGTTTTGTTCCAGAAAGTTGAGCGGATCTGAATTGCGACAATGACTTAGCAACATGTATCTTGAGTTTGTGCAAAAAAATATCTACTGTGAGCGCTAAAAGAAAGCGTGGCTCAGAAGTGTGAGGTGCAATAGAATCTTACAGCATAGTGATTGCGCGAATAAGTGTTGAAATGCAAGAAATCATAGGTACTTATGTATTGTCACTAATTATCACGGAAAGCACAAATTTAACGGTTATCTAATAATGAACAATTAGTTCGTACGAATCTATGTCGTAATAACGAGTTCTTGTATTTTAAACTAAAAGAACTAATTTGAGTTTCGGTAGATTAAAAGAAAATGTCTAAATATATGTGTCAATTATATTATATGTGTAATTATGTTTATTAATGAAATATTGGTAGCGCTGGATGTATTATAGTAATGGATTTATGAATAGTCTTAATAATCCAGACATACATAGATATCTTTGAACTTAAATATTAAATAAATTGGTCAATTTAGAAAAGTGTGTTTATTTATATCTTGTGTATTTGTCTCTCCGGCTTGAGAACCGGGAGTCTACTTGCTCCAACCTTAGTGAAGGCATCAAAGGTAAGTCCTAGTATAATAATTTTGATAAGGACAACTTAACCTTATAGCGCTATGTACTGATCATTCATACGTTAAATAACCCTAAACACTCTATTTGTCAAAAAAAAATTCAAAGCCTCGTCTTTAAAAACTATCCTAGCGTTCATTTCTACCGCTTTGTGCTGGTCGTGTGTATCACACATATAACCTCATTAGGTGTTTCCACCCCTTAAAAAGTTATATATGTTAAATTTTACTTGATGCACAATGACTTGCGTTAAATTTCACTAAGTGTAAAACCACATTTAGCAGTTTCTGAAACACTGCAAATTGTATTTGTCAGTTTTTTAAAAGATAAAAATAGTATTTATTAAATTTCGCTTAAAAATAGCATGCATACGAAAATATATGTTATTTTCCATAAGAAAATTAACACGAATGCTGTTTTATAAACGTTGAAAATCACAAGACAATCTTTTTCAGCTCTATAGCCCGTGAATAAATGTGCAGAATCACTCACACATCGATCAAGTTATTCCTGACCAGGCACCTTGACATATCGAAAGCCCAGACCGTCCGGCTCATCCGAGGACATAGAGGAGCAAGATAGGCGGCCGGGAAAGGCACCTTGACATGTGTTGAAGGCCCAGACCACACAGCCAGCCCTAAGGTTAACGGCAGTTTGATGTGTGGCCGGACCTTGGCATGTGTAAATGTCCACCTTGACATGTGTAAATGTCCACCTTGACATGTGTAAATGTCCACCTTGACATGTTGAAGGCCCAGACCACACGACCAACCCAGGGGGTTTATGGTATCAAGTTGTGTGGCCGGAACCACCTTGACATGTGTAAATGTCCAACTCCATTCGCATCCCTCTAGAGCTTCGGGTGCTTGAAACAGTCCACCTTGTCTGTACAAATGATTGAGAGGGAGTGTTAACATTTATATCACTTTACGAGTCTTAAATATTGAAGACTCTAGGATATACTGTCGTGTTTAAAGAGCTGCTTTTTATATAATAGTGGTTTTCCTTTAATTAATAAATGCTATGCATTAAAACATTTAAAAAAGACACTATCTCACAGCAAGAATACATTACAAGCACACTACGCTTGCTATAAACATAGTGTATTCTATGGAGTTTTTCTAATTTCGCAAGGGAATCCTAGTATTCTTAAATAATACAGCCATTTATTCAGGAAAACACCTGTATTTGGGTATATGAGAGGGATTTAAAGAATGCATAATTTATATTTGTTGATTTTCACTTGCTGAAAACATACATTCGCTCTATTCAGTTAGTTTAAAACACGCATTCACTCAATTCAAGTAGTTTTAAACACGTATTCACTCGATTCAAGTAGTTTAAAATACGGATTCACTCAATTCAAGTAGTTTAAAACACACATTCGCTCAATTCATGTAGTTCAAAACACGTATTCACTCAATTCAAATAGTTTAAAACACGTGTTCACTCAATTCAAGTAGTTTAAAACAAACATTCATTCAATTCAAGTAGTTCAAAACACACGTTTTTGTGAAATTCAAACACTTCAAAACACATTTTTGTTAAATCCATATAGTTGAAAGCACGTTTTTATGAATTTTTAGCTAAAATTTGCACAAGTGCGAAAACACATGTTATTTCTCATAGGAAAAATAACACACGTGAGGTTTTTAAACACACCAAATTCATATTTGTTGGATTTTTGTAAGTAAAAAATTTACATTTGCGAAATTTTGTAAGTAAAAAACACATTTTTGTTAAAAATCATCAAAAATTTGCACAAGTTCGAAAACACATGTTATTTTCCATAGGAAAATTAACACACATGCTGTTTTGGAAACTTAGATAGTCACATTTGTTGGTCTTTTGTAAGTTGAAAACTTACATTTGCGAAATTTTGTAAGTAAAAAACACATTTTTGTGAAATTCAGATAGTTGAAGGCATGTTTTTGTGAAAATTTAGCTACAATTTGCTCAAGTGCGAAAACACATGTTATTTCCCATAAGCAAAATAACACATGTGCGGTTTTTGAAAGCACGAAAATCGCATTTATAGGTTTTTTGTTAGTTGAAAACTTACATTTGCGAAATTTTGTAAAAAAAACACATTTTTGTTAAAAATCGTCAAAAATTTGCACAAGTGCGAAAACACATGTTATTTTCCATAGACAAAATAACACATGTACGGTTTTTGAACGCACGAAAATCGCATCATTTGTAAATATTTTGTAAGTTGAAAACTTACATTTGTGAAATTCTGTAAGTAAAAAACGCATTTCTGTTAAAAATCGTCAAAAATTTGCAGAAGTGCCAAAACGTATGTTATTTTCCATAGGAAAAATAAGATATGTATGGTTTTAAGACACACGAAAACATTTGACACACGATTACATTTGTTGTTTTTTTGTAAGTTGAAAACTTACATTTGCGAAATTTTGTAAGAAAAAACACATTTTTGTGAAATTCAGATAGTTGAAAGCACCTCTATTCCACTGTGTGTATTAAAAACTCTGGATGTTAGAAAAAATAACACATGTGGCATTTTCGCATTTAAATTCAATTCACGGTTAAGTTTAATTGGGAGTTCATAATCGTCTCTAAATATTTAAAATTAGAAAAAATGCTCCAATTCACAGTTAAATTCAATTGGCAGTTAAATATTCAAAACCGTCTTAAAAAATATATCTAAAATTACTAAGCAGCAACAGTGATATAACCTTGGTGGAGGAATATTGTAAGAAATATGTTTTTCTTTAGATATGGTTACTTAATGACCATGCCACAACCTTGGCGCCAGGATATTTCAAGAAAAATATTTAAGACTTAACCTAATATACCTTTCCATCGCGATGATCTTCCCAAGTATCGCCCTAAGTAGTTTCCCTTTTGGCCGCTAGGTGGCTCTGGTGCAGCATACCGCTACTGCCGGTGAATCCCAAGTGTTGTCATCCCTAAAAAGTTTCTATACCGCATTCCAGCTTTGGCGTTGTATCCTCAGACGTTGCTATAGCAACCCGAATGTTAAACAAAAACATTTCTAAGTTCCCCTTTCAGCCGCTAGGTGGCGCTGATTTTTTCATACCGCGACTGCCGGGGAACCCCAGGTGTTGCCACCCCTTAAAATGTTTCGCTGACTCTTAGAAAAAATCCCAAGTATCGTCTTTGGTAGATCCCCTTTCAAGTCGCTAGTTGGCTTTGCGGTATGGGCATACAGCACATACCGCTACTGCCGGTGAACTCTGGGTGTTGCCATATCTTAAAAAGTTTCTTAGACTCTTAGAAAAAATTCAAAAAGTTCAAGTAGTTCCCCTTTCAGCCGCTAGGGATCGCTGATGGTTCCATACCGCCACTGCCGGTGAACCCCAGGTGTTGCCACCTCCAAAAATTTTGACACATCCTCTTTACCTCATTCCAAAACTCATTAAGCGAAAAAGCAATACCCTCATACAGGACCACAGTACAGTTGCCAGTGCGAAACAAAGTTTCTAAACAATGAAAACCCCCAATTTTTCCATTTCTCACTTTTACCCCCGTCTAAGATTACGAAATCCAAGATGGCGACCATACCGCATACTGCAACATACCGCCACTGCCGATGAACACCCCTATTTTGTCTACTTATGTGAGCAGCATATTATTTCCCATATATATAAAATGTATTTTTCTATTTTGTTATTTATATTAATTAAATTAGCAGGTATTATTTTCTCTTCAAATGGGATGGAAGTTTGGGTTTTATATGAAATAGTAGTTAAAACTACATCAAATTTCCAGTTTATCAACTTTTTTAGTTAGTAATTTGTTGTTTTTATTGACTTGAAATCACTAAAATTCTCATAAACGGTAACTTCGTCAAGATAATTCATCTTCGCATATCGGAATCGATTGCTAATCGATGTGCATATTTTATCTCATATTTCAATATTTTCAATTTTTCAAGTCATGATTTAAAAAATAACTAATTTTAATTTTTAATTTTTATAAAAAGAGTAAATCACCAATTATAAATACCATAAACATCTGGCAGCTCTTGAATTACAGTAAATCTAATACAATCACCAAATGTATTATTAAACTCGAAATAATGTGTTCTATAAATGCATGTGAATCAAATTTACAAAAGAGATCGGCGCCACATTAAAAAGTGTACCAACTTGATTTTTTTTTTCAAAGGACAGCTGATTCTGATTTCGCAGATCAAGCACCACGATTTCATATAAAAGGTACAAATTTTGCTCAAACCGTTGAAGAGGTATAACTACTTGAAATTTCGAGCTTCTAATGTTAAACGGGTACTGCAGTTTTTCTTTTTATATTTCCGAAATAAATAGCCTGTTAGGCTAATTCCTATTTCATGTTTTGATACTAAGTAACTTCGAAAAATGCATACCATTTTTCATCTTCAAACAATTTTTTTAATGCTAATTATTAATTGTGAAATGCATATTTAAAAAGATCTGATGTGGGCAACACATGACTTTCCTTATATAATGCAATGAATTTACTACTTTTACAGTTAAAAAAAATGTTATTCTTATAGTATATACTTATATTCTTTCCAAAATATTGAATTTTCTTCAAGTAGTCGTCATTTTCATTGATTTAGCGTCATTTTTATCAATTTGGCAAGACTTTTATTAATTTGGCAATAATTAAAAATGTCGCCAAGTTGGCGACATTCCGCCAAATTCGTCGCCAAAATCTCGCCAAGCGTTTTTGACGGAGAAATAAGTTATTCTTACAGTAGATAAATGACTACTGGCGTTCAAATACAAAAGTATTACTCAAAGTATCTTTTTTCATGAATGGAACGAGCTAGATCCACGAGAATGATGTCACCCAATTTATCGCATAGTATTACATATGAAAAGTGAACATGTTTCTCAATAGGAATTTTTTTTTATTTTATATAACTTTTTGATAATTTTTTTGAAAAATCCGCAATATCTCAAGAACGGTTCATGTTAGCGTTCTAAAATTTATGTCAATCGTTTTCTAATGCAAAATTACATAAGAAATGCCTATTTGAGTAATTTTATTAGCGGTTTTGATTTTTTGACGATTTTTTCAAAATTTAACTCGAAAATTTAGGGGGGTTCTGAACGTTCGATTGCGTATAAAAACAATAGGCTTCCAGTGTTTATGGATTGTGATTTTTGTACCAATTTTCATTCGAATCGGTCCATTCGTTCGTCAGTTATCGTCTCCACAGGCTCACTGACACACACACACACACAAACACACACACACACACACTCACACACACACATACTTTCACACACACACACACACACACACATACTTTCACACACACACACAGACATCACTTCAAAAATGTTTGATTCGTGATCAGGGATGCTTGAAACGTGCTCTCCCATCGAACACTCGAATTCTAATTTTTGACACCATCACAATACTTTCCTTATACATTATGTATGTAAGGAAAGTAAAAAAACATGAACATAAGCGCGTGTAAATATTGACAACAATCGATTCAGCACTGTCGGAAACCTTGATGTGCAAAATATTGGTTCATTCCCTTCAGTACTTCGTGATATACAGACCTATATTCAAATCTGCATCATTTTGAAGTTTTGTGGTGGACGTGCACCACAAAACTTCAACTGACGATGGGAACTGTTAGATAGGAAAATTTCAAAATTGCAATGCAATGTAAAGTGTTGACCCTTGACATTTGTACATTGAGGGATCAAACCTAACTATTATATTTGTGTTAGGGGAAAATCCATAATAATGACAAATTAATGGCATAATGACAACTAATGGCTTAAATGAATGCAATGTCGGTTTCTCTTATGTTTAATACTATAAAAGCTTTGTATATGAAATAATTTAGATTTCAAATTTCTTTCAGATATCGGTACCACAACCATAAGTCGCGAAATTGCACATGGAAATAAATGTATATATTTCAACAATGTGAGAAATGACATTTAAGACCAGTTAGCTAAGAGATAAGTTTATGTACTTAGGACTTTGTATGGCTAATTGCACAACAGATTTGGGCTGTCTCCTGTAAAATAAAGTCTTTTAATTACTTTCGACATGTTAGTTGTATTTAGAAGGTTTAGCGATGACTGCGAAGTAAAAAATGTTATGCAACATTTATGTTCTGTAGTTATAAAGAAGGTAAGTTTTCTAATAAAAGGTTAGTGGTCCTCAGCGAAAACGAAAATGTCGCTACTTTTAAACAATGCGTTAAAAAGTCAAATTATCAGCTATTATGAATCTGCCATAAACATAAAGCAAATTTCCGTACGCTTCAAGTCAGCCACTCCTATACAAAATAAAATAATTAAAATAACAAATAACATAAAGAAATTCGCTCCAATTTCTTGGAAAATCAAAAATTTACTACTAAAAGAGATTGGTACAAGATTGGTATAGAAAAAATGTGATGTGGACAACACATGACTTTCCTAATATAATGCAATAGATTTACTACTTTTACAGTTAAAAAAATGTTATTCTTATAGTAGATACTTATATGCTTTCCAAGATATTGAATTTTCTTCAATTAGTCGCTATTTTCATTGATTTAGCGTCATTTTTATCCATTTGGCGAGATTTTTGTTAATTTGGCAACAATTTCAAATGTCGCCAATTTGGCGATATTCCGCCAAATTCGTTGCCAAAATCTCGCCAAGCGTTATGGACGGAGAAATAAGTTATTCTTACAGCAGATAAATGACTATTGGCGTTCAAATACAAAAGTATTACTCAACGTATCTTTTTTCATGAAAGGAACAAGCTAGATCCACGAGAATGATGTCACCCAATTCATCGCATGGTATTACAACATATGAAAAGTGAACATGTTCCTCAATAGGAAATCTTTTTTTTTTATTTTATATGACTTTTTGATAATTTTTTTGAAAAATGTGCAATATCTCGAGAACGGTTCATGTTAGCGTTCTAAAATTTATATCAATCGTTTTCTAATGAAAAATTACATAAGAAATGTCTATTTGCGTAACTTTATTAGTGGTTTTGATTTTTGATGATTTTATCAAAATTTCACTCGAAAACTTAAGAGGGTTCTGGCCATTCGATTGCGTATAAAAACAATAGGCTTCCAGTGTTTACGGATTGTGATTTTTGTTCCAAATTTTGTGTGAATCGAACCCTTCGTTCGTCAGTTATCGTCTCCACAGTCTCACTGACACATACACACACACAGACATCACTTCAAAAATGTTTGATTCGTGATCAGGGATGCTTGAAACATGCTCTTCCATCGAAAACTCGAATTCGAATTTTCGATCCCGTCACAATACTTTCCTTATACATTATGTATATGTAAAAATAATTAATTATGGAATTCTCAACGTCAATGAAATTAATAAATTACAATCTACCCAAAGACATTATCTTTTAACAATTTGTAGAGGATATGAAAGTACATTCACTGAAGCAAAAGACCATCATCTCAATCAAATTTATCTTAAGAAAAATAAAGAGGAAACAATCTTAAAATGTTCTATAAATTCAAAAATCTTTCAAATTCAATAATAGTAATTTTTCACCCCAAAAATATGATAAAAAATATATAATGTGGTCCTTCCATCCATCAATGAACTTTAAAAAATGTTCTTCTAAAATTTTATATTTTCCTTTAAAATAACTTCAGAGCAAATGTTACATCGAACACAGACGGTTTTAAAACACCAAATGATGCAGCAGCCTCTTCCTTTTGCATTTTTGAAAACAATAAATTTAAAATTGTCATGGTTAAGAAAACTAACAAAACACCATAGTATATTTCAAGCAAAATTAAATTCAAACTTTAATGATTTATTATATATCAAAAACAATAATTTAAAAACAATTATTTATTCTGACAACCAATCTAGAATCTAAACAGTCACTAAAAAGCAAATAAGCAAACATTCTAAACTAAAATCATTTACAATATATTTAATTAATAATGAAAATATTAGAAACAATTCGGCCCATGCAGACAACATGGTAACGAATTAGCAGATTTTCTGACTTTCTCCGCGGCAAGTAATATTAATATACAAGAGAAAAAATTATTAACTGCCCAATATCCCACTTAAAATATTATCTCAGACAAGAATCTTAAATAAATTGTCAGCATGGAACAAATAAAGATTCACTTACTCCTTATTACCTTCAATTAATATTAACTTTTGTACTCTGTCTAAATATTTAACTTTATTCTTAACTTGTCATGATACATTTCCCTCATTAGTCCACCAATTCAACACACTTTCCTTACTATTATTCCCTAACAAAATCTCAACGTTTAAACTATTTTTAATTCCTTTTTAATTCTCTTGTATTTGTAATTTTTAATTCCTTAATTCCTTTGTATTGTCCACTAATAAATTCTCACCACTTAAACCATTTTAACAAACTTTCAACATTGGATAAATAAATCATAAAATAACAAATTTGTTCAAAATAAAATAAACTTTTTCATGAGAATTCTTCAAAACAACTAATTAGACTTTATATAGCCATGATCCTAATACTATTCTATACATCTTGTCCAATCTATTGTAAGTAGAATTATTTGTCATTATCCGCGTCGTAAATAAACGCACATTACTTAAATAATAATTATTACACCATTTAACACTACATAATTTTCTTCAAATCCTTACTAAACTGTCGAAAAATTCCCACACACGCTATCCGCAAAGTAAACAAAAATACACGTTCTGCACAAAGCAAATATATAAAGAAATACCAGGTAAACGAAAAAATAAAGTGAATTTATTAATCTAAAATAATAACACTAAATAGTATTCATATAAAATAAAAGAATACGATTCTTCGCCTACAATCCGTGACAACCGGTATAATAATTTGAGATTCCAATAATTAATGACACAAAATTAAGAAATTTGGCAAGAAAAGTGGCGTTCTTATTAAAAAGAGAATTAATCCGGAAGAAATTAAAAATTATTTAAGAATGGTTATTGGTGATGCTCTTGATAAACTTTTAAATTTGTTACATCCGTACTTTAAGACACAACATACAAAATGAGAAATTGTATAATATTAATGAACTATTACTGTTCTCAAGAACGTATTTTAGATTCATTAACAATAGGATTGGCAAAATTAATTAGTACAAAATTTTATTTAGGTTATAAGAGATCAAATTTAGATAGTTAAAGTGTACATAAATTTAAAAGAAAAAGGTGGTTAAAAATAAAATTAATTTCCCCTTCTCATAACTACATCATACTATTTAGAAAGCAGTTGAAAATAATGAGATTTTGTATGATTCATTACCTTTTTAACACTTTACAACAAAGTTGAAAAGTGTTCATTCTCAGTGACTTTGTTCATTCTGTCTGTCTGTCCGTTAGCACGATAACTGCCGTAAAAATGACTTTATCAAAATGAAATTTTAGAATGTTGTTCAGACGTTCTGTGGGAGAATTAGGAAAAGCTAGCCAGGCAACCGCAGAGGTTTTTGCCTATTAGCGGCTAACCCCAGAGATCAATCTCCATTCCAGCGGAGCCGCAGCCAGGTCGCTGACTTGGCGAAATCATTCACAGGGTAGGGTCCGAGAGAACGTCCGCCAAGCTCGACACCAGCCACCGGTCAGACCTTGGCTCAGGCCATGAATAGGCACGGTCCATGGGCGCGACCACCTGGAAGAGTCGGGGCCCTTCCGACTCAATAGTTCGTCGGACACTTCATCGTCAATAGGGTAACCAGATTGATTTTCCCCCAGCAGGCGGAGGACCAGAGGTACAGACCTAAGATCCGTACACCGCAATCTTTAGAGGCGCCGCCCTCTGTGGGGAGGTCTGTGGGACTTATGGGAATATCAATGAAAAATATCACCCAATTAGTTGTGGATTGAACCCCAGGTTGAAGAAATGAAATACATTGAACCCTATTAGACCTAATTATTCAAACATTTTTTTAGCGGATTTAAATTCCAAATTGCTTCGAAAATCTTAGGTAATATTCAAATTATCCCATAAAATATGTAAATAAAATTTCAGCAAAATATATTCAGTAGTTTTTTAAATAAAAATTAAAATATTAATTGCACCTCTTACATGAAGCGATCACGTGATCATTTTATGAAGAGATCACGTAACCCACTTCAAAATGAAGTATGGCATCCATCTTGACTCAAAATCGTGATTTTTAAAGTTCTTTTTAATTCATATTGTGTGTTGCATCCGTCCAAAAACGGCTTTATTTTTACTTAAATTCTGTGCATCTACATACTGAAATAACGCAATTACAATATATTTGAGTTTAAATGATCATCCAAATTTTATTATTTCTACAACAAAGCCTATTTTTCACTTATGTAAAATGTAAATAGCAAAATATGTAGAATGAGTTGTATAAGAATTGCTGTATTTCTTTAACGCAAAATTATTTAGCTCATGGAGTTTGCATAGCTGATATGAATGAAATATTCATTTATTTTACAGAGAGAAGGACAATTTATTTCGATGAAGTTTTAAGCATAGAGTTTAATTACTTGTAACTCCATGGTCTTAAGTTTTTAAATAAAATAAATTATTATAGTATTGTGATGAATGAAATGAATGGGAAAATGTATAAATGAAATGCTGCTTTTATAGAAAGGGCAAGGCGTGTTATATTTCGATGAAGTCATTTGAATAAATTTAAGTTGTTTTTGTTGAAGTTTTCAAATACAATAAATTATTTTAGTTTTATGATAATGTTAAAAACATTACCGAGGAACCAGGGGATTTATATTTAATTGATGTCATTTGAATGAAGTTCATTTTTTTCGATGAACTTTTAAATTTTCAAATATAATATCTTAATGTAGTACTGTGATAAGTTTTAAAATATTACTGAGGAATGTATCCCATTTTTGAGATGTTTAAATGAAATTGCATTGAATTTGGAAAGTGTTTCATAATCAATACTTTATGCATGATTGATCTTTCTTGGTTTTTTTTGCAAGCAAATGAAAAGGCAGAATTGATGATTTATCTAACCATAACATGTACCCAACTAGCTTGAAAATAAAAAATAAGTTGAGAAATACTAGGATTAGGATTATTATGGCTGTAACCAGTCCTGACTACATTAACTTAAAAACAGTCAGTACCTGTTTATTTACCATTAAACTGGAGCCTGATAAATTATTCAAACTTTTAGGTATTTCTTTTTCTTTCGCAAACATTCCAATTTTACAGGTTTATCATATATCATTCATCTGTTAATGCATCAAGTTTGTCTAATTTTTTCTATATTTTGTCTTTTTGAAAATATCCTCTCATCGCGAAATAAATTCTCGATCTGCATTGGGATTCGCCTTTCTTTGAGATACTATAAACTCGTGTTTTTTCCTTTCAAATTCATATTTACGAACTGTTTCTATTGAACCTCCCACAAATCCAGCTATAATTTATACAGGCTGTCCCAAAAACATTGGCCTCGACTTTTATTTCTTAAATATTAATCTCAGGCATATATAAAAAATTACAAAGTTGCGTAAAAAATGGTACAGAATTTTATGAAAGCGATAAAATTTCTCAGGAGGTTAAATTTGAAGAAATACAAAATTTATATTTTTATACGGTCCCCCGTTCAAAAACATTTCCAATGAGTAAAATGTGCCCCATACACTAATAAATTGATGTCCAAAATTTCAGCATTTAATCATAAAAAGTCCCAGAGTCCCATTTATTATATAACAAAGTTTAAACAAAGTTGATGAAGGATTAATCACAAATTAAAATGTAAATGTTTGCAGCAAAAGTGCAAATGATGCAACGCAGAAATGCATCATAATCAAATAATATCTGCCTCATATCTTTAATGGATATTTGGCATGGATGGAAAACATTTTGAACAAGCTTTGCGTAAAGTTATTATTTCTACACAGTGTAGATACTTTTGTACCAAAATATAGCAAAATTATTATTTATTTATGTAATCATTGTTTTCTTTCATAATTTGTGTATGACCCTTGAAACGCGATCTGCCGTCATGATCTTCCCCTCTGAGAACCCAAATCGATGCATTGAAAAGTGGTTTAAGTCATCATGTTTGTCTTTTCATATCTCTGGGGCTTTTCATGATAAAATGCTGAAATTTTGTACATCAACTTATTAGTGTATGGGGCACACTTTACTCATTGGAAGGGTTTTTGCACGGAGAGCTTAAAAAAATTTAAATTTTATATTCCTTAAAATTTAATTCCCTTGAAAATTTTAATCGATTTCATAAAATTATGTTCCTTTTTTAACGCAACTTTGTAATTTATTATATATGTCTAAGATCAATATTTAAGGAATAAAAGCCGAGGTCAATGTTTTTGGGACACCCTGTATAGTACTTATAAACACTCCAACGAAATACTAATAATACTAGCAACGAAAGACTACTCGTATTAGCAAAAAAGAATATGAAACACTAATAACGCCTCCTTCCTTTTATTAATCCGCCCCCTTCCTTTGTGGTAACACCCACTAAATATCATTGTGCTCCTTGTAAAAAGTCAGACGCCCCTATTCTGCGTCAAAAATAACATATTCGTAGGAGAAGCGCATGCATTCAGCAGAGAATTAACTGATGTTATTTGTCCTACACATTTCAATCGGCCGCAGTCTTATTACATGCAGCTCTCTAGAATTCAATCTTCGAAGTAGAAGGCAATATCGAATGCAAGAAAGTACATATTATATAAGGTATATCTTCAAAATATTATTGGTAGGTATACAATGAAAACACAAATTTTTCAAATATATATATTTTAATTATTTTACAACATAGTTGAGAAGAGTTTATGACTTTGTTCATTCTGTCTGTCTGTCCGTTAGCACGAAAAATCCCTGTCATAGTGTAATAATGATTTTATCGAAATGAAATTTGAGTATGCTGTTTAGACGGTCTGTGGGATCTATGGAAATATAAATGAATAATATCACCCAATTAGTTTCGGATTGAACCCGGGTTGAAAAAATGAAATACATTGAACCCTACGGGGACCTAATTTTTCAAACATTTTTTAAGCGAATTTAAAATTCACTAATTGCTTCGAAAGTTTTAAAAAATATTTAAATTACCGCATAAAATAAATAAAAAAAATTTAGCAAAATATGTTCAGTAGTTTTTTAAATAAAAATTAAAATAATATTTACACCCTTCACCCTTTATAAGAAGAAATCACGTGACCCACTTCAAAATAAAATATGGCATCCATCTTGTGTCAAAATCGTGATTTTCAAAGATCTTTTTACATATTTAATATAGCATCCGTCCTAAAACCGCTTTATTTTTGCTTAAATTATGTGCATCTGCATACTGAAACAATGCAATTACAATATATTTGAGTTTAAAAGGACATTCAACTTTGATTATTTCTACAACGAAGCCTAATTTTCACTTATGAAGAATGTAAACACCAAAATATGTAGAATGAGTTGTATTAGAATTGCTGCATTTCTTTAACGCAAAATTATTTAACTCATGGAATCTGCAATATAGCTGATATGAATGAAACTTTCATTTATTTTACATAAAGAAACATACGTTTTTTTTCTATGAAGTTTTAAGCATAGAGTTAAATTACTTGTATCTCCATGCTTTTAAGCTTTCAAATAAAAAAAAATTATGATAGTATTGTGATTAATGAAATGAATGGGAAAATGTTATGAATGAAATGCTGTTTTTATAGAGAGATCCACTCCGGTTATATTTCGATGACGTCATTTGAATAAATTTCAGTTGTTTTGTTGAAGTTTTCAAATATAATAAATTATTTTAGTATTATGATAATGTTAAAAACTTTACCGAGGAACCAGGGGATTTATATTTAATTGACGTCATTTGAATGAAGTTCATTTTTTTCGATGAACTTTTAAGTTTTCAAATATAGTAAATTAATGTAGTATTGTGATAAGTTTTAATATATTACCGAGGAATGTATAACACTTTAGAGATGTTTAAATGAAATTGCATTGAATTTGGAAAGTGTTTCATAATCAATGCTTTATGCGTGATTGATCTTTCTTGTTTTTCTTTGCAACCAAGTGAAAAGGCAGAATTGATGATTTATCTAACCATAACATGTACCCATCTAGCTTGAAAATAAAAAATAAGTTGAGAAATACTAGAATTAGGATTATTATGGCTGTAGCAAGTCCTGACTACATTAACTTAAAAATAGTCAGTACCTGTTTATTTACCATTAAACTGGAGCCTGATAAATTATTCAAACTTTTAGGTATTTCGATTTCTTACGCAAACATTCCAAATTTTAAAGTTTTGTCATATATCATTCATCTGTTGATGCACCAAGTTTGCCTAATTTTTCTATATTTTGTTTTTTTGAAAATGCCCTTTCAACGCGAAATAAATTCTCGATCTGGATTGGGATTCGCCTTTCTTTGAGATACTATAAACTCGTGTTTTTTCCTTTCCAAATTCATATTTACGAACTGTTTCTATTGAACCTCCCACAAATCCAGCTACAATTTATACAGGTTGTCCCAAAAACATTGACCTCGATTTTTATTTTTTAAATATTAATCTTAGACATATATAATAAATTACAAAGTTGCGTAAAAAATGGTACAGAATTTTCTGAAAGCGATAAAAATTCTCAGGAGATTAAATTTGAAGAAATACAAAATTTAAATTTTTATTCGGTCCCCCGTTCAAAAATATTTCCAATGAGTAAAATGTGTCCCATACACTAATAAAGTGATGTACAAAATTTCAGCATTTTATCATAAAAAGTCCCAGAGATGTGTTTAAACAAAATTGATGGAGGATTAATCACAAACTAAAATGTAAATGTTAACAGCAAAAGTGCAAATGACGCAACGGAGAAATGCATCATAGGCAAATAATATCTGCCTCATATCTTTAATGGATCTCTGACATGGATGGAAATCATTTTAAACAAGCTTTGCAAGCTTTGTGTAAAATTATTATTTCTACACAGTGTAGATACTTTTGTACCAATAAATAGCAAAATTATTATTTATTTATGTAATCATTGTTTTCTTTCATAATTTGTGTTTGACCCTTGAAACGCGATCTGCCGACATGATTTTCCCCTCTGAGAACCCAAGTCGATGCATCGAAAAGTGGTTTAAGTCGGCATTTTTGTCTTTTCATATCTCTGGGACTTTTCATGATAAAATGCTGAAATTTTGTACATCACCTTATTAGTGGATTGGGCACAATTTTCTCACTGCAAGGGTTTTTGTACGGAGGGCGTATAAAAATTTAAATTTTGTATTCCTCAAAATTTAATTCCCTTGAAAATTTTAATCGATTTCATAAAATTATGTTCCTTTCTTTACGCAACTTTGTAATTTATTATATATGTCTAAGATCAGTATTTAAGGAATAAAAGCCGAGGTCAATGTTTTTGGGACACCCTGCATAATACTTTTAAACACGCCAACGAAATACTAATAATACTAGCAACGAAGGACTACTCGTATTAGCACAAAAGAATATCAAACAATAAAAAAGCCCCCTTCCTTTTAATTATCCGCCCCCTTCCTTTGGGGTAACACCCACTGAATATCAATGTTCTCCTTGTAAAAAGTCAGGCGCCACTATTCTGCATCGAAAATAACATATTCGTAGAACAAGCTCATGCATTCAGCAGAGAATTAACTGATGTTATTTGTTCTACACATTTCAATCGGCTGCAGTCTTATTACATGCAGCTTTCTAGAATTCGGATTTCAAGAATAGACTGGGTTGAATTCTAATGAGTGTTGTTCAGTACAGAGCCCCAGGCGCGAAGCGCCTTTAATCTCCGGTGTCAATATGTTGTTCTTATCGTCAAACTGTGACATTAATTCAGTGACCCTAATTGGAGGTTCGAGGTATTTATTTACTACTTTTTATTTTTGTCCTAGCTCCTAGTGTGGCAGTTTGTTGCACATTTAGAGTTTAAGCAGTTTGAGGGGTTGATGCAGATCTAAGGGTTATCTAGCATTTTGGCAGCTTAGAATGAACATTAGTCGCGAGTTTTATTTAGTATCAGATGTTTGGGGTGGGATTTTTAATTCCGATTATCGATGTTCAGAACAGCGCGGGGTCTCTTACGAGATTAGGCCTTACTATGATCATAGTCATGCAGATTGAATAACAGTTCATTTGGAACGGATAGCAAGTTTTTGTAAAATATAAGCGCTAGCTGTCATAAGGTAAAATTGTCCTTATCAAAATTAGCACTATAGGATTTACCTATGATGCCGTCGCTAGGGATGGAGCATGTAGCCCCAGGTTCTCAAGCTGAGGAGACGAACACACAAAATATAAATAAATACTCTTATCTAAATTTACTTAATTACTTTAATATTTACTTTCGTATATATACATGTAGAGAGATCTTGATTATTAAATTTAATCCTGCATCCTTCTGGACACATATATCTTTAACAACATTTAATCAATACATACATTTTACAACATATAATTTATAAGACACATATATTTAGAACACATTAATTACTATTATCTACCGAAAATCTGAGTAGTTCATTTAGTTTCAATACACGAGCTCATTATTGCGATAGGTTCGTACGACCTTATTATTAATTACACGATAGGTACTATGAATTGTGTGCCTTCCTTAATCGTAATAACAGATGAAACATATCCATACCTTCTGTTTGCTTGTACCTCGATAGTTGATGTAGCCAACACTATATTGGAAGCCTGCGTATATATTTTAATACGCCATTATTTCACTGTGCTCATTTTTCGCTCACACATCACAATTTTTGCCGATCCGCGTATCTTTGCGCGATTGCAAGAGATAATTTTGAATACTACTGAAAAAACACATCAGGTGCGGCTAGGACGCTGTCGAAATTGAATCTCGTGGAAAGTTCTAGAACATTCTCGAAAACACTTTTTCCTTTCACCTTGTAGTTGTTGTTGTTGAAACCCAGACCGTCCGACCTACCAGAAAGGTGTAAGGTAACTGCTTGGACGGTCGGGAAGTGCCACCCAATTTAGACCGGAACCCAGTGGGGGAGGCATCCACAGGGACCGTACCCTCCTTCCCCTACCACCAACCTCTCGGAAGGACTTTCGGACCCACATGTTTAACGTGATCGTACTCCGCATGAACACGGCTTTCACCTTGTAGTGTCATACCTCGTCTTTTATTGGTTGTTGTGATGGAGGGGATGCGCGCTGCTTATTTATGTTTGGGTTGCCATTGGTTCCATCTGCAGCATTTAAATAGGTCATTATTTTGGTTGGCATCCGTAATTGAAATTACAAAATGTCGTGCACGCCGTACGACATTTATCCCCCTCTGTATGAGATTAAATCCAAAGTACGGTACACAGTCTGTGCACTGAGAAAAAATCTTCACAGGAAGGCATTTTTTTTCATGGATCACTGACACACATATCTGTCACAGAAATGCAGATCACCGCATGTAAGACACACTATATTGTAACATTGAAATACATACATCGGTGCATCACAACCGACATGTCATTAAAATGAAGGAACTCACTGTTCGAAAGATACACCATATCGTACTTAGTAACACATATATTAATGCACATGAAGGAATTATTACTGTTCGGAAGGCACACTATATCGTACTTGGTAACACATATATTGATGCACATGAAGAAATTATTGCTGTTCGGAAGGCACACTATATTGTACTTGGTAACACATATGTTGATGCACATGAAGAAATTATTACTGTTCGGAAGGCACACTATATATCTTATAAACATATATTTTTTGTATCACGGAAGAATGAGTCACCATCCTGTGACTTCACTTTCAAAGTTCCAGTACTTAAATATTTTTATTTTCATTATGTTGCTTAGTACAGTCTATTGTACACTTCAAATGAAGACTATATCATAATTGTTATTTGCACTTCTATTTATATACAAGTTCACAACATTACATTAAAATATACGCCATTCATTACCTTGCTTTCTTATTTTCACAGACGTACATATCTTTTTAGACAATTTTTTAGCTGTATATATTTCTTATTTATTACTATAATTAACATGTTATATACTTTTTTTTGCGTGTATGGCTATTTTGAACATCATATTTATACCATATTACATCGCGGCATTTAAAATATGAAATATATATACTCATTTCGCTACGCCAACATATAATGCATCTCCACAACACAAGCATGCTCTTTAAATTTTTTCTTCCGCTGCCCTTTCCTGTGAAACGAAACTGAGCGGGAGGAAGGGGAGAAAAGAAAAAAAAGAAAAAATTCGCTTGACCACAAAGAAGCTTTTCTCTATTCCCCCTCACGCGTTTCCACGGCAACTGCGTATCTCTTGACCTGGACGGCGACCCTGAATGAGTGTCTGCATTGTTTTCAGAGCGCAAACTTACGTAAAAGGGATTTTAACTGCCTTTTGCATGTATCGCTAAAGATTTAATCGTTATCGTGCAACTTTGGCGGTATCCTATCTACAAAGCGCAGACTTTTGGAGTGTGCGTATGCTCTACATTGGCGTGTATTTTCGGCTGTATATTTTAATGAATTTTATTACAATTTTTTCATTCATGTTTTTGTATAATTTTTTTATATTTATTCTACTTATATTGCTATTAATCCTATTTAATTTGACAGATATATATTTTTTTTTCTCTTATCTTATGACCTTAACACAGATCTGATTGTTGACTAACTATAATTTGAATTTTGTGTACTCTTAATTCATTGGATTTA
Organism: Amaurobius ferox; assembly: GCA_951213105.1. Lineage (NCBI taxonomy): Eukaryota > Metazoa > Arthropoda > Arachnida > Araneae > Amaurobiidae > Amaurobius > Amaurobius ferox. Next base: position 87,384,501 of record OX578138.1, read on the forward strand.
TTTATCCTTTTGTTGCAACAACGCGTGATATATTTATTTACATGTAGTATTATGAATATACTATGCTTTAATGTTATGTTATTGATATAACTGACTTTATGTTCCCATTTCAGCATAACATTACATATTTATTTATTTACATATCATTCTTTCATATTTAATTTTATTTGTTATTTCTTTTTATTTACTGTGATGTTTAATTAATGCAATAATTTCTTAATAATACTCAATCATTTATCATTTACATACAATTTAATGTCTTTTCCAAATGTATTTTATTTTACCGGCCGGTATTTTTAAATAACTATAATTGCCTGCAATTATAATTTTAAATTTTGAAACATTGATTGTATGCTTACAATAGAAATTTTTCGTATTATTCTCGTACTATGCAGGGGAGATTTTCTCCTGTTGTTTATTTTTAGCCTGGATATTTATTTTGAAGGGGACAAGCTTTCGCCGTCTTATGCCCAAATGGACTTCTTACACTGACTGTGAAGGATGGGAAACTAATCTTACTTATTCAAGTTTTATTAATTCATTTATGTAATTAACTTTTATTTTGTTTTTTAGATTGCGTGTTTTTGTAAAAGGTCTGTATACACTATTTATGCAATATATATTTATTAGTTTACTATTATTTTTTACATCAGCTGTGACTGTTTATTTTGACTTCAAAATTTTATTTATTTATTTATTTATGATTTTGCTTGTAATCTATCAGCTTTTTATAAACTATTAATTAATAATTTTATGATTTTGAATATTATGTACTTGCTTTTACCATGTTCCATCCAGTTTATTTTGCATTTTATTAATTATGTTATACAATTTTTTCAAAACCCGCACAAGAAAAAGGAAAGAAAAAAAAAAGAAAAGACATCGTGACGAATTCCATTCCATACATCTTTATCATTGTATTGTCTACCTATCATGAAATTACCATTACTGTTTTATTCCATATTTGTTTCCAAGCAAGACAAATTACAAGTAAGTGAAATTTATTTATCTCTCTCTCTCTTACAACACACCTTAGTTTATTTTATTTTAGAACATTGAGGGGTATTGTATGTATTATTTACCACTGATACATATTTTTTCCGATATTTATTGTTCTATTATAACTATGTTTCACATAAATTTCTAGTTATTTACATTTTATTTTTTGTTGTATCCTCAAATTTAAAAATATTCTTTTATTTAATTATTATATTTTTATGATTACATTTTTAATACATTCATTACCAATATTCTATTAAGACTTTTTTTTATCTATTCCTCAAATAATATTTCTTAGGAGTCACATTATTTTGATTCTTCTTGCCGCTATCCATTAAGTGTCTGTTTACATGCGATTGACTTCTGTCAACATTTCGCCGTATTTCATTATTTTGTAAATACTTTTTACGCGGTTCTGCTTTATATAATTTATTCGCGTGAACAACTATCCATTTTTTATTTGGATCGTACATAGGCGTGATAGCGTAATTATTGTTACGGATCACTTTCATTATACGAAAAGGTCCTTGAAATTTTTTTTGTAATGCTGTGGTGGGCCTTAAATTTTTTAAATATGCAATTTGCTCTTTTAATAATTTATGTTGTCTCACTCTTTTAAAAATTCTTTCTTGGCGACTTTGGGCTTGAATTTGCTTATGTTTTGTATACCTATTAATTTTTTGAGCTAAAGTAAGTGCTTCACTGACCTCATTATCATATTCAGTTTGAGTTAAAATCGGACTGTCATCAGGGTCCGCTATTTCCAGATTATTTTCTCCTGGTAATTTCAAATCTCTGGTAAGAAACAAAATAGCGGGACTGTGGTCTATATTTGCGCTGGGTGTAGCATTATGAAATAACTTTACATATGGCAATACTTTATGCCAATTGAACGTTTGATTTGACATTGCTGCTAAAGAATTTTTTATGGCCAAGTGGCTTCTTTCTAAAATTGCATTTGAGCTGGGTTTGTAAATTGAAGTATACTTTAATTTTATACCGTGTTGCTCTGCGAATTTTTTAAATTCTTCGCTTTTAAATTGCCTAGCGTTATCTGTCAGCAGCCACATGGGAACTCCGTTTCGAGCTATATAATTAGTTAGGACCTGTAAAACACTCGCAGTTGTAATATTTCTCACGGGTACTGCCTCCAGGAATCTCGAGTAATGGTCTATCATCGTTATGATGTACTCGTGCTGTCCGTTACTTCTCGGTAGCTTCCCTACAATGTCTAATGCCACCGTGTGATTTTCTTTACATGGACGTGGCACACGTTGTAATGCCATATGTCTTACAGCCTTATTTTTGTAACATAAACATGCATCGCATGATGCGCAAAAAATTTTTACATCATTGTATGCCCCTTTCCAGTAATATTTTCTATTCAGAATTTGATAGGTTTTTTCTACTCCAAAATGTGGTGTATGAGCTAACTCAATAACTGCGAATTTTAGACTGTGAGGTATTAGAATTCTGTCCTTTTGCATAGGATTTCTGATATATTTAGCAGTTTTTATCATAATTAATCCTGTATTTACATCTCAATAGTATTTATTTACATATTTTGGTTGTCTAGATTTTGCATCCAGTCCGTTAATAATTTTCTTTATCTCTCTATCTTTTGCTTGTTCTTCTAAAATTTTGGCTATTGTTATAGCGCTGTCATTAGCAATAATATTATTTATTAATTTAGTCTTAGTTTGTTCAGAAAAAATTTGACGTGACATAAAATCACTGGGATTATCTTGTCCTTTAATGTATTTTATGTCGAATGAATATTGTTGTAAATTTAATAACCATCTTGCGATTAAATCAGAATTTTGATTTTCCAAATGAATAAAATGCGTTAATGCTTTAGAATCGGTAAAAATTGTAAAGTGCGTACCATATAAAAAATCTTTGAAATGTATTATAGCATCATGAATTGCTAACAATTCTAGCTTCATGCTCGGATATTTCTTCTCACTGTCTGAAAGTTTCCTGCTGTAATACTCGATAGGATGAAAATTTCCATTCACTGATTGAAGTAAAATTCCTGACGCAGCTACTTTTGAACAGTCTGTCGACAAAAAGAACGGCTTTGACATATCGGCTGCCCTGACTACCGGTTTCGATAAAATCGCGTTTTGCAATTTTACAAATGCTTCTTCGCATTTCTCCGTCCATATAAATTTCTTATCTTTCTTTGTTAACTCAATTAATGGATTGCATAGTTCAGAAAAATTTGGTATGATCTGCCTGAAATAATTACATAAACCTAAAAATGATTTTACTTTTTTAACTGTCGTTGGCACAGGGAAATTCGTTATTTTTTGTACATTATCATCTGAAGGTGTTATGCCTTCCTTACTTATCTTAAATCCCAGAAATTTAATATTCTCTTTACACATTTGTAATTTTGAAGGATCGATAGTTAACCCAAATTTTCCTAATCTCGAAAATACCGTTTTTAATTTCTCCAACATTTTCTCGAATGAATTTGCGGCAATTACAATATCATCTAAATAAAATTCAATTTTCTGATCTTTTAAGTCTCCTAAGAATTTCATCATTAATAATGAGAAATAGGCTGATGAGTTTTTTGCACCAAAAGGCATTCTATTAGGTTTGTAACAGCCGTCATTTGTTACGATATTTATCGTAAACTATTCTCAGGTTTGATTTTAATTTGAAAAAACGCGGACTTTAAGTCGATAACCGTATACAATTTGTGGCCTGCGATGTTGTGCAGAATGTCGCTAATTTTACCAATATTTATGGGCAGTAATTCGGTAATCTGATTTAGGAGCCTATAATCCACCGCCAAACGATACTTTTGTTCTTTATTGGCATCATTACTATTCAAATTATTTTTTTTCTTAACTAATAAACATGGAAAAGCATAGTTACTGCTTGACTTTTCAATTATTCCTGCTTCACACAATTGTTTTATTTCACTCTCGAGTACAGGTTTTAACATTTTTGGCAAGGGATAAGGTTTACATTGTATTGGATACTGATGTAATAAATTAAATTCCGGTACTATTTCCTCTGTCATTCCCAGCGTTTTATATGATTTTGAAAATACATCATAATTTTGTAAAAGTAATTTAAGCAATATACGTTTTTCATTCTCTTGTAGATGATCTAGTTTAAAATCTTGCGGTGTTAATTCCGCCTTTCGTAAAGCTGAAATGTCCATTTTTTGTGGGTTATTTAAACTCTCTATATTGTTGACCTGTAAAATTTTATCATCATTATGTTTTTCTACAAAAATTTCAAATTGCGGTGTTCCAGTACCAAATATCATATTCTTGTTTAGTTGAATCTCTTCTTCTGTTTTATTTGTTATAAGAGTAGAAATAAATTTTCTATTATTTACATAATGTAAAGAATACTCAGCGTGTAAATCTTTCATTGAATTTGTAATATTTAACATTACATCCTTATCTTCAAAATAGTTTTCAGTTAATTTTAATTTTATTGATTTTGTTTCTTGGGGAAGTAATTTAATTTTATGTGATAAGCTTGCATTTAAGCATTGAATATGTTCCACTCTTGTATGATTATTTTCTGGTTCCTGTGCTTTTTTCTGATTTTTGTTTTGAAATGGGATAGATATGGATTCTTTAATAAATTTTAATGTTAATTTATTTATGTCAATTATGGCATGATGATTTCTGAGAAAGTCAAATCCTAAGATTATTTCATAGGGGATGTTGTTTAATTGTTTAGTTATAAAAAATGGATTTTTACATCTCTTGTTTTCAATTTTGAAGCTGAAGCTTATGCATTTTGAGAATTGAATGTTTTCTTTAGTCATAGTTTGGATTTTAACTTGTCTAGATAAATAGTCAATTTTGATTTTATTTTTGATTTTCTGAAATATTTGATCTGATAATAAACTGACACTCGCGCCACTGTTTATGATAGCCACTGTTTTTATGTTCTCTAAATTTATGTTGATCATTGGCAGTGCGTCACTCTGTCCATACGTTGAATTAAGTAAATGTTCATTTAAATTCTGTGCATCTTGAATAATTTTGCTTGCAATTTTATGGGATCTCGAATCCTTATTTGATGCCTTATAACTTTCTATATGTCTTTTATTTCGAGGTCCCTTTCTTAGTCTAAATATCCATTATTTTGATATTGCCCATTATTGCTTTCAAACTGTCGCCTATTACTTTGATATGGTCTTCTATTATTACTCTGAAATTGTCTGTTGTTATTTCCTGCTCGACGCCGTATTCCCCGGTTATTTATGTAATTACCTCTTCTGAAATTTGATCTACTATAATGTGCATAATTATTTTGATTAGTGGGTCTTTGTTGATAATTGGTGGTTTCTTGACTGCTGTTTTCATTCGTGAATGCCCTTTTTAAATTATTTTGTACTTTTTGGAGCGTAAAGCATTCAGACATCCAGTGATTGTTACGACCACACGCTATACAGAATTTCTGTGGCGGCTTTTCTGCAGTATTTTCAGTTTCTACATGATTTATTTCCACATTCTCAATTATTTTATTTTCTACTTCAATATTATTTACACAATCACTTTCTTCCTCCAATGCGGATTCTATTACCTCAGCTATTCTCACTGCTTCATCAAAGGTTTTCGGGTCATTTTTTTTTACTTCTGTTCTTAAATCCTCTCTAACTATTTGTAAAAATTTGGTAAGTTTAATTTTCTCTATAATTTCTTGTACATTTGCGTCAATTGTTCCATCTATTTCTAAAAATATTATCGCCTGGTTTTCGATTTCTTGTGCAAGCTCCTTAATTGTCATATTTGGCATATGTTTTAGACTATTAAAATTGTTATGTTTTTGAACTAAGGTTTGTTTTTTCTCAAATTTGTTTTTTAACAATTCCATGAATTTTTCATACGATTTTTCTTTTTGCAGAGCAATATTTTCTGCCAAAAATTGTTGAGCCTTTCCCTTTAATCTAGATTTGACAATTATAATTTTCTCTTGTTCGGACCATGATGTTAAATCCGCTATTTCATTAAACTGTATGATAAAGAAATTCACATTGTTTTCCTTTTGCCCATCAAATGATGGCAACATTTGCAAAATTGGCAACGCTGTATTTTGCTGCGCTTGATTTGTGCGCATTTGTACATGAACCGCGTTATTTGTTACAGCCGAATTATCTGTTATTCTGTCATTTACATTTACCTCCTGCTGTATATTGTTAATCGGAAGATCTTGCCTCGCTCTTTTATTTGATTGCCTAGTTTTATTCGGCGCCATGATTTGATACACTGTTATACACTTCTGACTATATACTAAATATCTATGCTAATACATACATATATACACAATAATACAATACATATTTAAATTATCATTTTCATGCATATTCCTATCATTATACTGAGTTACATCTCATTATTAAATTCATTATTCAATTCATTATTAAATTCAATATTATATTCAAACTCATTATTAAATTTAATTTTGTCTTTTACTTATATTTTTACTTTCTCTTATTAAAATCATAATTCTCTCCGAGCTTGACCACATACGGCACCAATTCACGCGGCGACATCATGTCATAAGGTAAAATTGTCCTTATCAAAATTATCACTATAGGACTTACCTATGATGCCGTCGCTAGGGGTGGAGCATGTAGCCCCAGGTTCTCAAGCTGAAGAGACGAACACACAAAATATAAATAAATACTCTTATCTAAATTTACTTAATTACTTTAATATTTACTTTCGTATATATACATGTAGAGAGATCTTGATTATTAAATTTAATCCTGCATCCTTCTGGGCACATATATCTTTAACAACATTTAATCAATACATACATTTTACAACATATAATTTATAAGACACATATATTTAGAACACATTAATTACTATTATCTACCGAAAATCTGAGTACTTCATTTAGTTTCAATACACGAGCTCATTATTGCGATAGGTTCGTACGACCTTATTATTAATTACACGATAGGTACTATGAATTGTGTGCCTTCCTTAATCGTAATAACAGATGAAACATATCCATACCTTCTGTTTGCTTGTACCTCGATAGTTGATGTAGCCAACACTATATTGGAAGCCTGCGTATATATTTTAATACGCCATTATTTCACTGTGCTCATTTTTCGCTCACACATCACAATTTTTGCCGATCCGCGTATCTTTGCGCGATTGCAAGAGATAATTTTGAATACTACTGAAAAAACACATCAGGTGCGGCTAGGACGCTGTCGAAATTGAATCTCGTGGAAAGTTCTAGAACATTCTCGAAAACACTTTTTTTTTACCTTGTAATGTCATACCTCGTCTTTTATTGGTTGTTGTGATGGAGGGGATGCGCGCTGCTTATTTATGTTAGGGTTGCCATTGGTTCCATCTGCAGCATTTAAATAGGTCATTATTTTGGTTGGCATCCGTAATTGAAATTACAAAATGTCGTGCACGCCGTACGACACTAGCTTTTTAATTTGGGCTCTAACAGTTTTTATTTTGAAGTCATTCCTAATTACCGAGTTCCTTAAGTACCTGGGAGCTTTCCTGATAATACGTAGGATTTTGTTTTGTTTTGTCTCTAGGAGATCTATTGTAGTTTTACAGGCATATCCCCATACGGGTGTTGCATACAACATTCCCGGGCGGATGACCGATTTTTAAATTAGCAGTTTGTTTTGATGACTGAGATTTCCGTTTCCTATCATTGGGTATAAGGCTCCTGCAGTTGCATACGCTTTTTTGATTAAGTTCGTTACGTGCTGTTTCCAGGTTAAGTGGGAATCTATCGTTACACCTAGGTATTTAGTAGATTTTTCCGGTTAAGATAAGGTTGAGGTTAAGATAAACGGGCTAGTATTATTAATTTTAATTTTTATACTAGTATTTTCTATACTTTGAAGATTTATGGTCTTTAGTTCCTCGTGGGAAATATTTCTTTTAATGTATATTGCTGTTCCTCCATGGGGCGTTCTAGCATTAGTATTTGAGCTAAGATTATGATAACCAAAGTAGTTGGCTATGTTTAGTTTTTTTACTTTCTCTAACTCTAGTTTCCTGAATTAATAAGGCGTCAACGTCATTTTCGTTTACATAGTTCCTAAGTTCATTTATTCTTGGAGATATGCCGTTCGCATTCCAAAATATTAATTTAATGGATTCCTTTTGGGACCTAGCCATGACGGGTTTGATTCTCAATGTTACTTTTAAAATCCGCGATTATTTTAAGGGCCTCAAAGACCATTACCATAGGATCGCTCTTTTATTGTACTAACTCTGCGAACTGCATCAACAGATGTTTTATGTCGTCTGGATTGAACATGCTGATAAATCCTCTGATGAGGTTGAGGATATCCTCCATCTTTTCAGCATCAGATTTATCAGTCGGTTCAGTCTCAGCTTCCATTTCCTCAGCCTCAACCGCGGTTTGCACTTTTTTGTGACTGTCCTTTTGGAACTCGATAGTCTTTTGGTTTTTTACACCCGTTTCAACTAACAGCTGGGTTTGCGCGAGCTCTTCTTCCTCCCTGACTCGTTTAGTTTCTTTCCATTCCTCAACTTTCCTATCCAGTCTATCCTTTGCCTCCCTGACTTTTTCTGCTTCCGATCTCCTTTTAATAGCAGCTGTAGCTGCTCTTACTTCCTCCAGGGTCAATTCTCTGGAGGTCGATGGTTTGGGGGTCTGCTCTTGCACCGATCTGGTAGGTACTGAACTTTTGTATCTATTTAACTGTGGCACAATGTGCGAGAGGCCCTGAGGGGGTGCCTGGGGGTTTTGTCCGAGGGCCTTTTGCCTCCAAGGGGGTATCTGGTTTTTGGGAGGAAGGGGGCATACCCCGGTGCCTTTTCTCTGTTCCAGGGGTTCTTCGGGCATTGCTTGAAGTTCGCCGGGTGGTCTCCATTGCAATTTGCACACGTTGCCTTCTCTGTCCTGGGTCTCTGGCAGTCCCGTGTGAAATGATCTTCAGCACACTTCAGGCACTTTGGTGGCATACTGCAGTTCTCAGAGGAGTGGTTGAATTGCTGGCACCGGTAGCAAATTTTGAAGCCCCGTGCTCTGAGGGCCTCTACCTTCACAGCCAAGTATCCTAACCTTGTCAGTCTGTAAATCCTCTGCCAGTCTTCCGTGGGCCTAAGGCTAAAAAAGAAGATCGGCAGGGAGAATCTCGTTTTAGTGTTTCTCAGTTGAGAAACCCGGACTGCATCTAATCCCATGGATGTTAGAGTAAGTTTTATCTCCTCAATGTTATAGTTTGCTGGTAGCCCCTTCAAAACTACCTTTTTGGGCCTTTCTGTTTTCAAGTTTAAGCTGTGGAAGGGGATTTTCTTACTAGTCAAATGGCGCTGAACAACCCTATAGGAGTCAGCGTCATTGGGTATCAATTTAAGCATATCTCCTGTTTTTAAGCATATCTCCTGAGTTTTCCAGATACTTTGTTGCCTGTGATCTCATTTAACTTTTTTAGGAGAGCCTGGTAGTTATCTCTAAACTTAATGAAAAAACATTCCACTTTTGGATCTTTTTTCTCTACTTCCATACTTTTATCACTACCACTATTTACAACCGTTTTTGGTGCACTTTTTAACGCTACAGGTTGCGCGAGAATTTCAGCATAAGCCTTAGGCTTATTTACTTCATTAGAATTTGCATTTACACTTTTGTCATTTGCATCCTTAACAATTACATCATTATATTCCATGTTATCATGGTCACTAGGTTTTAAGTTTGATTCTCCAGTCTGGATTTTAGTCGGAGTTCCCTTAGTGGGAAACTCCTCTGTCCTAGCCCTTTTACTTGGATTTTCAACCGTTTCAGTTTTATCAACAAGTTTGATCTCATTAATTAGTCCTAACTCTAGCAGTTTAGATTTAATTTCAGTGTTGTCTAACCTCAAAAATTTAAAGATTAAATACATGTCACTACTCTTAAATTTAGTCATGTCACAGCCTAACATAAAAGAATTCACAAAATTGAACATACTCAAAATCCGGGAGACTTGGTCCTTGTCCTGGTCGATGAGTCCATTCTTGAGCATATCCCCGATATACAGAGTCAGCGTGTAGATCAGTAATCCACAGAAGAAAAAAAAAATTTTTTTCACTGTTTCCATCACTTCCTGGGTCCACGTGTGAGAAAGTCCATCGTCCGGCAGGGAGTCATAATAAGAATTCATGGCATCCCTGAGAGGCTTAGCATCATCCCTCGTCACTTCCAAAATTTCTCTATCCAGCTCCTTAATCCAGCAGGGAGACGGGTTTGAATGGACGAAAGTATACATTATATAAGGTATATCTTCAAAATATTATTGGTACATATATAATGAAAGCACAAATATTTCAAATATATATATTTTAATCATTTTACAACATAGATGAAAAGTGCTTATGACTTTGTTCATTCTGTCTGTCTGTCCTTTAGCACGAAAAATCCCTGTCATAGTGTAATAATGATTTTATCGAAATGAAATTTGAGTATGCTGTTTAGACGGTCTGTGGGATCTATGGAAATATAAATGAATAATATCACCCAATTAGTTTTGGATTGAACCCGGGTTGAAAAAATGAAATACATTGAACCCTACGGGGACCTAATTTTTCAAACATTTTTTAAGCGAATTTAAAATTCACTAATTGCTTCGAAAGTTTTAGAAAATATTTAAATTACCGCATAAAATAAATAAAAAAAATTTAGCAAAATATGTTCAGTAGTTTTTTAAATAAGAATTAAAATAATAATTACACCCTTCACCCTTTATAAGAAGAAATCACGTAACCCACTTCAAAATAAAATATGGCATCCATCTTGTGTCAAAATCGTGATTTTCAAAGTTCTTTTTACATATTTAATATTGCATCCGTCCTAAAACCGCTTTATTTTTGCTTAAATTACTTGCAGCTACATACTGAAACAACGCAATTACAATATATTTGAGTTTAAAAGGACATTCAACTTTGATTATTTCTACAACGAAGCCTAATTTTCACTTATGAAGAATGTAAACACCTAAAAATGTAGAATGAGTTGTATTAGAATTGCTGCATTTCTTTAACGCAAAATTATTTAACTCATGGAGTCTGCAATATAGCTGATGTGAATGAAACTTTCATTTATTTTACATAGAGAAACATACGTTTTTTTATTATGAATTTTTAGCATAGAGTTAAATTACTTGTACCTCTATGCTTTTAGCTTTCAAATAAAATAAATTATTATAGAATTGTGATTAATGAAAGGAACGAAAAAAAGTCAATGAATGAAATGATGCTTATATATTTAAAGCCAAGCAATGTATATCTCGATGACGTCAATTGAATAAATTTCATTTGTTGTCGATGAAGTTTTCCAATATAATAAATTATTGTAGTATTATGATAATTTAAAAAATATTACCGAGGAGCGTATCGCATTTTAGAGATGTTTAAATAAAATTGCATCGAATTGGGAAAGTGTTTCATAATCAATGCTTGATGCATGATTGATCTTTTTTTTTTTATTATTCGCTTTGGGTTTAAGTTATCCTTTTTGGGCTTAACTAAAAGCTGTTCAAATGGCTGCTGTCGAAAAATTTACCTATGAATTAAATAAAATGAGATTCATACTTGAAAGTGCCAAAATGGGGGGGGGGGGGGGAAATGTGATATCCAAACCAAAAAGTTATTTGAATTTTCGTATGTTTCCCTTGAAAATTTTAGCACCTATGAAAATAAGGATTTGTATTGAAATCGTTTTCTTAAAATTTATCAATGACATTCATAATTATTGTAAATAAACACCATTTCAGTCACTCTCCAAATGCAGCGATGCTAAAAATGGAAGTGGACAAATGTGGGCGTAACAACTGATGGCATATTCCGGAAATTGATCATTGAATTGTGAAGATATTTCTTATATAATGTTACGGCATTATAATTGAGCATAATTGTCAGATTTTTCAAATCCTTAATTTCATATAGGGAGCAGGAGCGCTTTGCTCTTGACTGAGATACAATGCAAAAGTAAGGTAAGAGGCCCATTTACAAACAATAGAGCAGATTATAACAAATTGTTTACAAATTTATTAATAATATTACAAATTGTGAAAGAACAGAAACTCAAAAAAAGTATTGCGGTTTTTTTTTTCTATAATTGAACAATTTTCTTTTATCTACGTGCATGTGGTTAGGGAACAACAAAAAGTTTATAAATTTTACTATAACATTTTTATACATTCAACAGATAATTAAATATTTGTATTCTTCTAGTTAAATTGCATGTCAGAATAAATTTTAATTGTGATGCACAAATATCTAAAACTAACTCGAAATCAAATTTTAACTTATTAAACATTTTTAAGCTAAATTTAGAAGTGATTTTAATAGTAGAAAAAATCTGATGTGGGTAACTGTCCTTATATAATACAATGGATTTACTACTTTTGCAGTTAAAAAAATGCTATTAGTACTATTTTATAATTACATTATACATTGTTATTATACTTGTATTGCATGGTTTTCTTCTTCTGTAACCCTATTATACCAGCATACTGCATTTCCTTCCATTCCAATGTAGATTTCTTGAAATTTTCACATAAAAAGCAATTATGCTTAACTTTTGGATATGAGTTTATAAATTGAAAATATCAATAAATCCGTAATCTTTAAACTTGAAGGCAATAATGTATTCCAATATAGGCCACAATGATAGTGCCAAAATTATATGGGAAAATATACACGTACTACTTATAATGGCGTAGATTAGAAGATATGCCCGAGTGTAAGTAGAAAATTACCCGCATTACAATAAGAATCTCAAAAATCTTGGCAAAATAAAACAGATGACGAAATAAATTGAAAATATATATCAAAATTTATGACAATATATCTACACTGCATATATTCTCGTAGATTAAAAGTTATTACCCGTGCATTTGTAGAATATTACTCGTACAACGTACAGTATATGAGTTTCAACAATTTTCACGTCAATAAAACAATGACATAATAACTTGAAAATATCACTAATTTCTGAATCAATAATCCCCGAAAATATCAATTATAATGATGTTTAAACCTGAAGACCTTAATTGATACTACCAGTCAAAAATGCAATGTCTATGGAATTTATTAACACTTTACAACATAGTTGAAAAGTGTTTATTAACACTTTACAACGTAGTTGAAAAGCGTTTATGACTTTGTTCTTTCTGTCTGTCTGTACCTAACTGTTCGCACGATAACTGTTGTAAAAATGACTTTTTCAAAATGAAATTTTAGTATGTTGTTCAGACTGTCTGTGGGACCTATGGGAATATAAATGAATAATATCGCCCTATTAGTTTTGGATTGAATCTGGGTTGAAAAAATGAAATACATTGAACCCATACAATATGAATGAAATACATAAATGTTCAATGAAATGCATTGAACAATATATATGAACCCTGCGGGACCTAATTTTTCAAACATTTTTTAATCGAATTTAACATTCAGAAATTGTTTCAAATGTTTTAGAACGCTTTCAAATTATCCCATAAAAATTATAAAAAAAAATTCAGCAAAATGTATCTGGTATTTTTTTTAAATACAGAGGCTGTTCGCACATTTTTTAGACGATTTTGGTAAGCGGTAATAAAATATCGTTTGCTGCAAAAGAAATAATTCCAATTGTACTATGTTTTTAAAAGTCAAAATTATCGTCTGCGGCTTGAAAGTTTTGTTTTTATTCAAAAATGGCGTTTTTAACAAAACAGTGGTTCGAAGGCTACATTTATGCTTTTCCGAAGAGAAATATGCATACTCTGTTATCCAAAAACGATGTGAGAGTCATGATTTTGTGATATCTAAAGCGTCGATAGGTAATATCGTCAACAGGAAAGGAAAAAAACGTCAAATTGGAGCCTCAAGTGGGACAAAAATTCCAAACAAGTATCCAAGGAAAAAATGGACATCTTCGACTATTGCAAAGGTACGTTGTTTAATGTTAATAGAAAATCCCCCTAGTCAAAGGACAGTTGCAAAATCATTAAAATGCTCGGTGTCCACTGTAAACAAAATGATAAACGTTGATTTAAATCTTAAGAAAGCGAAAAAACGCAATGTGCATCGTCTTCTTCCAAATCATATCGCTGAACGCAGGACACGCTGCAGAATTCTATATGAGAAACACTTGTCCAAGGAAAAATGGAAAACAATTGTCACAATAGATGAATCATGGGTGTATTTAAATGATTGCAACAAAAAAAGAGCCATTTATTATCATAAAAGGGGAGAAAAAAATTTAAGTACATGGTTCAAAGAATCGAAAGAAAGTTTTTCTAAGGGATTCGTGATTGTTGCTGGTTTTTCTTATAATGGCAAGTTAAAAATAAAGAGAGTGGGGAAAAATGTCAAGATTAACTCCAAATACTATCAGAAACATATTTTATCGCCAATTTTTCTGAATGAAATACCATCGCTTTACCCACAGTGCCATCAATCTGTGAGACTCCATCAGGACAAAGCTAGCAGTCACACATCAAAATCCACTGTAAATTTCCTAAAAGAAATGGAACAAAAAACTGGTATCAAGGCCATACCCTTCACTGATATCCCTACTAAATCTCCCGATGTATCACCTATGGATTTTTGTGCTTTCGGACTTTTAAAATCTGCATTATCCAAAGGTCATCAGAAAACTCTTACAGGACTCTGGAAAGCTGTTCAGGAGGAATGGGATAGAATACCTCTTCTGACACTTCAAAAGGCATTATTATCCTGGAAATTGCGGTGTCGAAAGATAGTTCAGAATAAGGGATGTCAAATAGAACATTTAAAACACAAGAATTTTATGTAATTTAGTTTTGTGAATACATTATACATCGTCTAAAAAATGTGTGAACAGCCTCTGTAAAAATTAAAATAATAATTACATCCATATCATATGAAGGGATCACTTCAAAATAAAATATAGCATTCATTTTGTGTCAAAATCGTGATTTTTAAAATTCTTTTTTTATTTATATTTAGTGTTGAATCCGTCCTAAAATCGCTTTTTAACACTTTACAGCATAGTTGAAAAGTGTTTATGACTTTGTTCATTTCTCTGTCTGTCTGTCTCTCTGTCTGCCCGTCCGTTAGCTCGATAACTGAAATTTTGTTATAATTTGAAACTCCGTTCAATTTATATCAATGCCTGCAATGTCGATTTCTCTTATATGTAATAATATACAAGCTCTTTATGTGAAATAATTTTAATTTCGAATTTCATTCAGAAATTGATATATCAAGAACAATAAATCGTGAGATTGCAAATTAAACTAAATGCATGTATTTCAACAACGTGAGGAATGCCATTGAAAATTATGTAGCCTATAATTAATGTAACATCTTACATCTAATTAATGTAACAATGTAACATCATACACTTTTAAAGCATCAAATAGTGCAGACTCTGATTTTGAATTTTTGAAAATGTTAAATAAAAAAATACTCATGGTTGAGAAACCTAACATAAATCAAACCTAACAAATATGTATATATTATCTATTTAAACGAAGGATATTTGAACACAGGATTCACAGTAATAGCTTAAAATACTTAAAATATTTACAATAAAATCTGATGTGGGCAGCACATGACTTTCCTTATATAATGCAATGAATTTACTACTTTTACAGTAAAAAAAAATTAATTATTATTATAGTAGATATTTATATTCTTTCCAAGATATTGAATTTTCGTCAATGAGTCGTCATTTTCATTGATTTAGCGTCATTTTTATCCATTTGGCAAGTTTTTCGTTAATTTCGCAACATTTAAAGCAATTGCCAAGTTGGCGAAATTCCACCAAATTCGTCTCGCCAAAAGCTCTCTAAGCGTTATGGACGGAGAAATAAGTTATTCTTACAGCAGATAAATGACTATTGGCGTTCAAATACAAAAGTATTACTCAAAGTATCTTTTTTCATGAATGGAACGAGCTAGATCCACGAGAATGATGTCACCAAATTTATCTCATGATTTTATATATATGAAAAGTTAGCATGTTTCTCAATAGGAAATATTTGTTTTTATTTTATATGAATTATGATAATTTTTTTGAAAAATGTGCAATATCTCGAGAACGATTCATGACAGCGTTTTAAAATTTATGTAAATCGTTTTCTAATGAAAAATTACGTAAGAAATGTCTATTTACGTAACTTTATTAGAGGTTTTAATTTTTTGACGATTTTTTCAAAATTTTACTTGAAAATTTAGCAGGGGGGGTTAACATTCGATTGCGTATAAAAACAATAGGCTTCCAGTGTTTAGGGATTGTAATTTTTGTATCAAATTTCATTCGAATAGGTCCATTCGTTTGTCAGTTATCGTCTCCACAGTCTCACTGACACACACACACGCACACACACACACACACACACATACTTTCACACACACACAGACATCACTTCAAAAATGTTCGATTCGTGATCCGGGATGCTTGAAATGTGCTCTACCGTCGAAAACTCGAATTCGAATTTTCTCCCCGTCACAATACTTTCCTTATACATTATGTATACAAGGAAAGTAACAATAATCAGCCAATCAAGAATTTTAACAATCATTATTAAGCAAATAAGCAAGCATTCCAAACTAAACGCATTTACTATATAAAAGAAACTATTTGATTAAAAATAAAAATATAAGAACCACTTAAATCCGATCAGGAATAAGTAAAACGAACCATGTAACGATTCGGCAGATTTTCTGTCTTTCTCTGTGATAAATATTATTAATATACATGAGAATAAAATTAACTGCCCTAGATCCCACTTAAAATATTATGTCAGACAGGAATCTTAAATAGATTGGAAAATTAATTGGCAGCATGCAAAAAATAAAGGTTCACTTACTGCTTATTACCTTCAATTAATAGTAACTTTTGTACTCTGTCTAAATATTTAACTTTGTTCTTAACTAATCGTGGTCCTTTTTCCTCATTCGTCCACCAATTCAAGATAATTTCCTTTCTATCGTCCACTAACAAAATCTCACTTTTTAAACCATTTTAACAAACTTTTATCATTGGATAAATAAAGTATAAATTAACAAATTTATTCAAAATATTAAAAATTCTCTTATGATTTGTCTTCAAAAAACTTAATTAGATTTTTTAAAGCCATGATCCTAAGACTATTCTATACATCATGCCCAATTTATTGTAGAGTCGAACGAACTCGGCATTGCCCGCGTCGTAAATAAACGCACATCACTTAAATAATACTTACACTACTCAACAGTATATAATTTTCATCAAATCCTTCCTAAACTGTCGATAAATTCCCAAGCACGCTATCCGCAAAGTAAACAAAAGTACACGTTCTCCACAAAGCAAATACATAAACGAATAAATACCGGGTACCCGGAAAATAATTTGAATTTTATTAATTTAAAATGATAGCAAAAAAATTATTTATATAAAATAAAAGCATAAAAATGTGCTGTAACAATCCGCGACAACCGGTGCAATGATTTGAGATTCCAATAATAAATGACACAAAATTAAGAAATTTGGAAAATAAAATGGCTTTATGATTAATAAGAGAAAATAATACGGAAGAATTTAAAAATTATTTCAGAATGGTAATGCTCTTGATGCTTTTTAATTTGTTACACTTTACATTAAAAAACAACACACAAAATGAGAAATGATACATTATTATTAAACTGTTCTCAAGAACGTCTTTCAGATTGTTTAACAATAGTATTGACAAAAATAATTAATACAAAATTGTATTTAGGTTATAAGAGATCAAATTTAGATAGATAAAATGTACTTATATTTGAAAGAAAAGGGTGGTTAAAAATTAATTTCCACATCTCATAACTACATCATACTATTTAGAAAGCAGTTGAAAATAATGAGATTTTGTATGATTCATTAACATTGGTTTTGTTACAAGCAAAGGAATAGCCAGAATTGGTGATTTATCTAACCATAATATGTACCCATCTAGCTTCAAAATAAAAATTAAGTAGAGAAATATTAGGATTATTATGACTGAAAAACAAGTCCTAACTAAATTAACTTATACAGCCAGTACTTGTTTATTCGCCATCGAACTGGAACCTGCTAAGTTATCCAAAATTTAGACATTTCATGTTCTTGGGGAAACAGTAATAAATTCCAATTTTAAAGGTTTGTCACATATTATTCATCTGTTGATGCACCAAGTTTGTCTAATTTATCTACGTAGGTGGTACAAAAAGTAAGGTAACAAGAGCTCTCACGGATGCACGAATTCTGTGTGCGAATTAAATTCCATGTCTAGATAAGGTGTCATGTTGTTGCACGACAAGGCCCGATCGCATACGGCCTCGGTTACACGTTATTTGGTACAGCGTTTTCGATGGAATGTACTGGAACACCCACCCTACAGCCCGGATCACGCACCAAGCGATTTTCATCTCTTCGGACCGTTGAAGAAGAACGTGGCAGGTCGCCATTTCACAACCGATGCCGAAGCTCAGGAAGCCGCCGTTGAGTGGCTCCGCAACTTGGACCCTAATTTCTGTTATGCCAGTTTCAATAGATTGGTTTACCGATGGAACAAATGTTTCTATAACCATGGTGACTGTGGAAAAATATTACGTACTAGTGCCTTACTAACTTTGTGTATCTCTTTGGTTTCGTGAATAAACCTTTTCTCTCTCTGGACTTGTTACCTTACTTTTTGAATCAACCTCGTATATTTTGTCTTTTCGAAAATATCCTCTCATCTCGAAATAAATTCTTGATCGGCATTGGGATTCACTTTTCTTTGCAATACTATAAACGTATGGGTTTTCCTCTCCAAATTTATGTTTACGAACTGTTTCTATTGAACCTTCCACAAATCCAGCTGCAATTTATATACTTCTATAAACAAAGCAGTGAAATACTAATAATACAAGCAACGAAAGAACAAATTCACTACTCGTATTAGCACAAAATAATGCCAAACATTAAAAATGCCCCCTTTCCTTTCATTTATGGAATAGTGGCGTGTTATAACTCCCACTAAAAAACATTGTTCTCCTTGTAAAAAATTAGACGCCGCTATTCTGTGTTGGACTGTTCTATATATAACACTACTCTGCGTAACATATGCGTAGGACCAACGTATGTGTTAAAGAGTTGATTGACTGATGTTATTAGTTCTACACATTTCAATTGAGCTGCAATCTGATTATATGCAGATTTCTATACTGATTTTATAATCTTAGCAAACAGCTGAAATATCTGAACGAAATTATAAATTAAATAATATATATTTTCAGCATATTACTGGTACATATGAAATGAAATCAAAAATATTTCAATTTAATTTTCTTTGTAATCTGACACTTTCTGGTGAGAGAGAATACAGTTAGCCATTTTGGGCTTAACTAACAACGGTTCAAATGGCTGCTGTCAAAAAATGTACCTATGAATAAAATAAAATGGAATTCATTCATGAAAGTTCCAAAATAGGAAAAAAATTTGAAATCCACACCGAAAAGTTATTTCAATTTTCGTATTTTTCCCTTGGACATTTTAGCACCTGTGAAAATAAGGATTTAAAATGAAATTGTCTGCTTAAAATTTATCAATGTCTTTCATAGTTATTATAAATAAACACCATTTCAGTCACTCTCCAAAAACAGCAATGCTAAAAATGGAAGTAAACAAATGTGGGAGTGGCATACACAACTGATGACATTTCCACTATTGATCATTGAATTATGAAAATATTTCTTACATAATGCTAATACACTAAATTGAGCATAATTGTCATAATTTTTCAATACATAAAATAAAGGACAAAGTGTTTTAAAAAACGAAATGCCTTTTATTTAACACATCCTAAAAGACGTACGACGTACTTCTTTAGGGATGTGTTAAATAAAAGACATTTCGTTTCTTTAAACGCTTTGTCCTTGATTTTATCTATTTAATGCAGCCGTGATACCAATCTTGATTATTTTTCAATATCTTAATTTCATATTGGAGGCAGGGTCGCCGTACCCTGACTAAGATACAATGCAAAAGTAAAGTAAAAGACCCTCTTACAAATAATAGACAATATATGACAAATTGTTCACAAACTTATCAATAATATTATAAATAGTGAAAGAAAAAAACTCGAAAACGGCTTTGCTTTCCTATTACGTTATTTTTTTCTATAATTGAACAATTTTCTTTTATCTACGTACATGTGGTTCGAGAACAACTAAATATTTATATATTTTATTATAACATTTTTATACATACAACAGACAATTAAATATTTCCATTCTTCTTGTTAAAATGAATGTCAGAATAAATTGTAATTGTGCTGCACAAATATCTAAAACTAACTCAAAATCTAATTTTAACTTATCAAAGCATTTTTAATCGAAATTTAGAATTGATTTTAACTGTAAAAATAACCATAATTTTTAAATAAATAAGGTAATAGCAAAAAATTCGATTTTAAAACATAAAAATATATAAAGGCAATATTAAATCAGAGAAGTTTCATTTCATACTCCGAAATTCTTCCTGGACTAGGCGGCTCGAAAATTTGAGATTATATTCCCAGTGACGGCACATAACCGTCTCAGTGTTTCATTTTAGAGCTCCTCAGAGCTCCTCTGTAGAAAATTACTGTTGGCTGCACTGGAAGAATTTGCTAGATAAAGGTGTCTATGTACAAATTAAACAAACCGCAACCGGGATAATAATTTGTGGTAGATATATTTTTATGTTACCATTGTACACGATAATTCTTTGTTGCTGAATTTTTATCAGAATACAGTCGATCCAGTAGTGATGTTTGCTTCAGTAGAAGCAGGATTCTAAAATTTGATTTCAGTTGTTGAAGTTTATATTCTGTATTTAATTTGACGTAATTAAAAATTATAATTTTTCTTTTTCCGGCCAAAGTCCGTTCCAAAGTTTTCCGGTGCAAGTATAAGAGTAGGAGGCAGGGGGGAGGGGGGAGAATTTGTGTAAAGTGTAATTTTTCTTGGATTTTATACTTTCAAATACAAATTAACAGATAATTTTATGAATTTAAATATGTAAAATATTTATCCCTGTTTATCTTTTGGACGCGCAGCTGAAATCTTTTTTGCGTCTATTTCTTTCTTTGTTTTCATATATCGTTAGGCAGGTGACAACTCCGATAAACCAATCATTTACATATTCTTTAGGCTTAATTGCAGATGTGAGCTGACTATTTTGTAATTACAGATGGAAGACGACAATTTTGGTGAACATCGAAGAAGCTGCAGTGCATTTCACGAAACGAGAATTTAGCCTGGTGTAAACTAATAATCGAGTATAGTTGTATGAATCAATTTACGTGTACCGGCTATAGCTTGATAATCGAGTTATTTACTGGTACACAGCCTACGTTAGCCGGTGTGAGTATTCGTTCGTACCAGCTAAAAAATGCCTTAGAAATATGTAATGATATGTAACTATATATATAGCATATTCTTTATCAAGCGCTTGCTAGAAATTTTGAAGTATAACAGTGGTCCCTGGAGCATTGACCTAAGCCTAAAAAACGTCTGAAAAGCTGCTGCTGAAGCTATGTCTGAAAAAAAAAAAACATTTTAAAAAAAAATCTTTTCTTGGAAAGATTTTGAACCAAAAGGAAAAATGATCGGAAGATAAAAAATTTTAGTGAATGGCTACCTACTAAGAAATTTGATGCTGAATCCATGCCAATCATCATCTAAACTCTATCTACAGCCAATCCTGAGAAATATATATTTCAAAGGAAATTTTTGAATCGAAAATGGAAAAGAAGCCGAAAGAGAAAATTCTTAGTGAACTACCCAATCTCCTCCAGAATTTGATGTTGAATCCATATCATCTAAGCTATATCCATAACTAATTTTGAGAAATAGATGCTTAAATTGAAATGAAAAATTCTGAACCGTGATTGGAAAAAGTACTGAAAGTGGAAATCTATAGTAAACAAACACACTTCTCCCAACCTCCCCATTTTTTTCCAGAATTTACTTACATCTATATCAGTCACCATCTAAGTTGTACCTATAAACGATCCTGAGAAATAGATAATTCAAGTTTAAAGTAAAAATAAAAGTTATAGCAGAATTTTTGGTATCACTTACAACTTTGAAACAAAATTTATTTTTTATCTGAGTAGACAGAAAATGCCTAGAAACGTAGCTAAAAAGGTTGATAGAATTACTACCTGCGAAACATAAAGAAGTAAAGTGAAAAAGGTGAAATATTGTAAAGGCATTGAGAAGCCGACTCTCTCATTTTGAAGGCTTTATTCTTTTTCAGCATTGCCGAATACGAATCGAAAACGATTTTTTTGTATTCTATTTGTCTGTACAGATACGATTATGCTATCTCTCGAAACACATTAATCAATTCAAATGAAATTTGCTATAACTGTTTAAATTGATTCAAATTAGAAACCTATTGATTCTGTAGAGATTAAATCAAAAAGGATGAATTCAAAGTTTCAAATATTTTTATCTAAAAGATATAAAATTAATAGCAGCATACCCGTTCTTCGTACGGAATATATAATATAAAGAACCTTAAAATTCACAATCATGTGCAAATTCCTGTAGTGTACTAAATGACATTTTTAATCAAACTATTCTGTTAAAATATTTAATTTAACGCTCCTATGAAGAAGTTTAAGAATCTCTGTCCTCGCTATACAAAATTATCTTCACGGACAGATCTGAAGAATAAAACGTCCTTGGAATCTTTTGTAAACGAATTTGTAAAATATATAGAATTGAATCAATATATGCAAAATAAAAGCATTAAAATTGTATGGGACCCGTACTACTTATATGCGCGGATATTAGAAGATATAACCAGAATATAGTAGATTACAGGTACAAGTATGTCCAAATGTTAAACATAATTCGTAAAATGCGAAAAATTCGGAGGTAATATGGATACAATGATTCACAATCAGTTGTGGAGAATCGCGGGACAAAGGTAAATCGTTGTGCATATGCAAAAAGTTCAGTCGACGTCGACATACGCAAAGCATCTGCGCACGTGGAAATGAATATAAAACGGCCTCGAACGGCATGGCCTGTTGTGGCGTAATTTCGCAATTGCTGTGGTATGGAGCGTTGTTAACAATTAAAAAGGACGAAAAGTGTCACAAAGATTCCAACTGCACTTGTTTTTGAAGGGATGAATTATTATAATGCTGGAATCCGGTCAATCCCAAACCAAAGTTTCTCGAATTCTGAATGTGTCTCAGTGTGTGATCTCCGACTGTGACAGACGTTCCAAACTACTGGAGATGTTACCCGACGTCTAGCACCAGGTCGGCCAAGGGTAACAACCGCTCGGCAAGACCGATATTTGGTGATAACTGCGCGATGTCAGAGGAACAGTTCTCTCAGACAACTGGGTTCAGCCTTGACAGCCGCCACAGGAGTCACTATTTCGAGACAAATTGTTTACAGGAGACTCAGACGTGTTGGTCTCTATGCCAGACGACCAGTAGTTTGCATCCCCCTGACGTCTGCACAGAAACTGGCGCGCTTACAGTAGTGTTTAGAACATCGGCAGTGGAGTGGACAACAGTCAGGCAATGTCATGTTCGGTGACGAGTCCAGGTTTAGCCTGTAAACTGATTCTCATCGTACCATGATCAGGAGAGAACGTGGAACGCATTTTCATCCGGGAAACATCACAGAAAGACATCGTTTTCCGTTTGTGAAGTCATGATCTGGGGCACGCATTATGATGGACGGCCGCACAAACCTCCACATCTTTGACACGGAGTCGGTAACCGGTCAAAGATACAGAGACGAAGTCCTTGAGCAAACCGTTCAATTGTTTCGAGGTGCTGTTGGTCCTGATTTCATATTCATGGCTGATAACAGACTTCCTCAACGTGCGGCCTTGGTCGACGACTTCCTTCAAACTGAAGATATCCAGCACATGCAGTGGCCTGCCAACTCTCCTGATCTGACTCCCATAGAGCATGTGTGGGATACGCTCGGGAGACATTTTGCAACCCTTCGCTACCCACCAAGCTTGGTTCCGGAATTGAAAACAGCTCTCCGTGAGGCTTGGAAATCTTTGAGCACACAACTCATCCAAACCCTCATCGAAAGTATGGCAAATCGTGGTGTGCATGAGTGGCTACCAGTGGTTCCCACACTCCTTATTAAACTGCAGCATCACATTGTTTTAACCATTCTGTTTCACTGAGGTTGAAACTCGTATTATGACCCTTTTTTTTCAACCATTTTCTTTGGAAAATAAAAGACGTTATTATCCTTGTTTTGCATTGTTTTCTTCTTCTTTAAACCTATTACACCCGCATACCGCGTTTCCTTCCATTCCGATGTAAATTTCCTGAAATTTTCACATAAACAGCAACTATGCTTAACATTTGGACATTGTGTATAAATTGAAAATATCAATAAACCCGTAAACTTTAAACCTGAAAGCAGTAATTGATTCCAATATATGCCAAAATGAAAGTGCTAAAATTATATGGGAAAATATACCCGTACTAATACTGTCGCAGATTAGATGATATATCCGAATTTAAGTAGAAAATTACCCGTATTACAATATGAATCTCAAAAATCTTTGCTACAATAAAACAGATGACGTAATAAATTGAAAATATCAATGATCCCCGCAAACTTTACACCAGAAGTCCGTAATTGATTCCAATATATGCAATATAAATTCCAATATAAACAATGATTCCAATATAAATTGAAAATATATATCAAAATATATTCCAATATACCTGTACTACTTATATTCTCTTAGATTAGAAGATATGCCCGTGCATTTGTAGAATATTACTCGTACAACTTACTGTATATGAGTTTCAACAATTTTCTCCGCAATAAAACAATAGCATAATAACTTGAAAATATCAATAATCTCTGAATCAATAATCCCCGAAAATATCATTAATAATAATGTTTAAACATGAAGACCGTAATTTATATTACCTGTCAAAAACGCAATCTCTAGGAAATTTATTAACACATTACAACATAGTTGAAAAGTGTTTATTAACACGTTACAACGTAGTTGAAAAGTGTTTATGACATTGTCCATTCTGTTTGTCTGTCTGTCTGTCCGTTCGACTGTCCGTTCGGACGATAACTGCCGTAAAAAGGACTTTATCAAAAAGAAATTTTAGTACGTTGTTCAGACGATCAGTGGAACCTATAGGAATATAAAGGAATAATATCACCCAATTAGTTTTGGATTGAACCCAAGTTGAAGAAATGAAATACATTGGACCCTATTGGACCTTATTTTTGAAACATTTTTTAATCGAATTTAAAATTTACAAATTGCTTCGAAAGTTTTAGGAAATATTGAAATTATCACATAACAAATATAAAACAAAATTCAGCAAAATACATTTGTTAGTTTTTTAAATAAAAATTAAAATAATAATACATCCATATCACTTGAAGATTTCACGTGACCCACTTCAAAATAAAATATGGCATCCATCTTCTATAAAAATCGTGTGATATTTTAAGTTCTTTTTAAGTTATATTTAGTGTTGTATCCGTCCTGAAACCGTTTGTTTTCTATTTAATTTCTGTGCATCCATATTCTGAAATTGCGCAATTACAATATATTTGAGTTTAAATGATCGATGTCGTCCATCTTCTGTCAAAATCGTGATTTTTAAAGTTCTTTTAAATTTATATTTAGTGTTGTGTCCATCCTAAAACCTCTTTATTTTTGCTTAATTTCTGTGCATCTGTATTCTGAAACAACGCAATTACAATATATTTGAGTTTAAATGATCAAAAAACTTTAATTATTTCTACAACGAAGCTTAATTTTCACTTATGGAGAATGTAAACATATGAAGCTGTAAAATGAGTTGTATAAGAATTGCTGAATTCCTTTAATGCAAAATTATTTAACTCTGGAGTCTGAAATTTATCTGATATGAATGAAACTTTCATTGAATTTACATAGAGACGCAGACTATTTTATAGCAGACTTTTTCGATGAAGTTTTAAGCGTAGAGTTAAATTACTTTTACTTCCATGGTTTTAAGTTTTTAAGTAAAATAAATTATTATAGTATTGCGATAAATGAAAGGATTGGGGAAAAGTGTATGAGTGAAATATGTACTGCTTTTCAGAGAGAACCAGGCGATTTATATTTCAATAACGTCATTTGAATAAATTTCATTTTTTCGTTGAAGGTTTAAATTTTCAAATAAATTATTGTAGTATTGCGATAATTTTAAAAATATTACACCTTTATGTATCGTATTTTAGAGATGTTTAAATAAAATTGCATTGCAGTTGGAAAGTGCTTCATAATCAATGATTTATGCATGATCTTTCTTCTTTTATATACATATCTTCATTATTCAAATCGGAAAAGATTTAATAAAACTCGTTTGCCGCATTAAAACATTGAATTTAAATCCGTTGCTAAACGACAGGATATCATTTGCTTCAAATAAATTGGTTTAAAAAATCGTCTGAATAATGCTATCTCTATGGAAGGTTTGGCGACATTTTCGTCAATTTAGCGATATTTTAAAAAATCACCAAATTTATCGCCAAGAGGGACTATACAACTGACAGTTCCATTGGGCGACAAATTGACGGAACATCATCACATTATTATTTCCTAACAAAACACAATTAATTTCATTTATTTCGCGCAATTCTATCAATATCAAGATATTTGTATGGATTTACAAATATTTTTATCAATTTGGTGATATTAAAAAAATTCGCTAAATGTGTTACTAAGTAGAACAGTGGGACTGACAGACAAATGCTACAGAAACATTATTTCAGTATTCTCTTTAAAAAAACAAATTAATTAATTGATTTAGCGTCATTTTTATCAATTTGGGGACATTTTCGTCCTACTATTTTTCCTCAGGTTAACCTGTTGATGTTATCTTTATCGTCCAGGTTAACCTCCATATGCTATTTTTACCCTCCAGGTTAACTTTCTGCGTGGTCGTTATCTTCTCGATTTGAAAACTGCACTCAATTTCCCAGTGTCCAATGCATCCATGCTATCCGTATTAGGGTCACTTTCAGATTACATTTTCGACTGTCCTTTTTTTAAAAAAATTTCATCTCTACAAACCCTCCGCCTCTAACAGACCAATTTGGTTCTCCAAAGTTCTTTCAAATCCCTCTTCAGTAGATAAAATTAAAAGCTGTATTCTTGTTGCCATGGAAATTTCTAATAAAGTGACCTAAGCTTATGAATAGATTCTGCTCTCAATTAATTTTGATCAATGAATCCCTTTATTTCATTCTTATTAACTTATATGAACTTATTGCTGTAATTTTTCTTTTCTAAATTTTATTCTAAATTTCTGTTTTTGTGTTTCAAGTGCCTAATTTTTTTTTTCCTTTTCATATATTTTCTTTTTATATATTTTCTAAATTTTACTTTTAAAATTTTATTATTTTCTTTAGTTTTAATCTATTTTTCATTATGTTAATATACCTCACTCTAAATTTTATTGTTCAATGATCTTTTTATCTGTATTCGCAATAACCCTTTTCCCATTTTTAAAAAATTGGACGTACTTGTCAAGTTCAAATATAATGTAAAACTGTCTGTTTAATCACAATATTTTTCATTAATTGTTATCTTTTTAGATCTAAATAAATGTTCATTTGGCGGGATGGTAGACCTTGGGTGCCTCCTGAGTGCAGGAGGTATCCCTTCCCGGCCGTGCAATTAGCTACTCTAAACCCAATATGTGAGTCGCACGGTCTTGGGTCTTCAGACCTCCGAAATATTTGCATTAACCTACAGGGGTGATTTGCTCGCTGTCATTGTAAAGAACCTTTCTGCCCCAACCGGAAGTCGAATCCTGGATCTTCGAACTGGGCATCTGACCCTCTACAGTTGAGCTAATGGGACGAAATTGCAAGCACTTGTTTACTAAGTGGACTTTGCAAAGGGGTCCTTGAGTTTAAAAGTTTAGGAACACTGGTTCAGATAATTGAAACACGTTATAAATAATTTACATCTCGCAGACTATCGTGTTCAATTATTTTACCTGTCACCAATATAACCACATGGCAATTAATCACAAAAGATTGGTTTGAAATTCAAGTGGTTCCCAAAGTTAAGCCTGTGACAACCTCTTTGAAGTGTCCGCGAAAATCCTCTTATGTATATTGTCCCTTATGTATACGTAATGATTCGTAACTATGTATATAGCATATTCTTTATCGAGTGCTTGCTAGGAATTTTGAAGTATAAGAGTGCTTGCCGGAGCATTGACCAAAGCCTAAAAAATGTCCGAAAAGCTGCTGCTGAAGCAATGTCTGAAGAAAAAAAACAGTTTTGAAAAAAAAAATTCTACGAACATTATAAACCAAAACTAAAAAAAAATGGAAGATGAAATTCTGAGTGAATACTACCTACTAAGAAATATGATGCTGAATCCTTACCAATTATCATCTAAACTCTATTTACATCCCATCCTGAGAAATATATACGTATTTTAAGGGAAATTTTTGAATCAAGAGTGGAACAGGAACCAAATGAGAAATCTCTTAGTAACTCAAACTACCCCACCTCCTCCAGAATTTGATGTTGAATCCAAATTATGTAATGAAATAAATGTGTGTTGCTTTCCAGTTAACCTTTTTAGTTCTAACTTAGTTATCCCGTTATGCTAAATTTAGGTGGGTTTCCCGGCCACCAGCGCAATGTATACAACAGTGAGTTTTAGTACATTTTTACATATATGGTTAATATACTGATTAATATTTAATTATTTAACTACATATTACGATAGAATAAATATATATAAAAAGAAGAAGAATCGGCACAAGACGAATCACCAACCTAACCACCACTATCTGCGTTCCTACGGTAGAGTAGGAATAAGTTTCGGATCGGGAGAGTTAACTGTTCTGATCTTCAGTGTACTTTACAAGTTCTGACAAGCAACAAAAGAACAAATTCACTACTCATATTAACACAAAAAGAATACCAAACATCAAAAACGCCCATTTCCTTTAATATATGGAATAGTGGCGTGTGGTAACACCCACTATTCATTGTTCTCTTTGCAAAAGTTAGGCGCCACAATGCAGCGTTGGAAATAACACGTGTGTAAGACCAGAGTGCTGAACACTGTTATCTTTTCTACCCTTTTCAATTGGCTGCAGTCTCATTCTATGCAGCTTTCAAGATAACCAAAGAGTTCCGGAACAGATGCATTGATTGAACGAAATCATATTTTATATAATACATACTTTCAATGTTTTACTGGTACATATGCAATAAATGCAAAAATATTTATTTTTTTTTCAATTTAACACTTTGTGGTGAAAGAGAATATAGTTATCCGTTTTAGGCTTAACAAAGGCTGTTCAAATGCCTGCTATCAAAAAATTTACCTGTTACCTATCAATCTATGAAAAACATTAAATGAAATTCAGACTGGAAAGTGCCAAAATGTGGAAAAAAATATGAAATCCACATCGAAAAGTTATTCCAATTTTCGTATTTTTCACTTGGACATTTTAGCACCCGTAAAAATAATGATTTGGAATAAAATAGTCTGCTTAAAAATATATCCTTGTCTTTCATAGTTATTGCAAATAAACATTATTTCAGTTGCATTTAAAAATAAAAGTGGATAAATGTGGGCGTGGCGTACACAACAGATGATATATTCCAGCTATAGACCATTGGATCGTTGAATCGTAAAGATATTTCTTAAATAATGCTTATGTACTATAAGTGAGTGCAATTGTCAGGATTTTTTTAATTTCTTAATTTCATATAAGTGGCAGGGCCGCCGTACTCTTGCCTGAGATCCTATGGAAAAGTAAAATAAAAGGCCCATTTCCAAATATCACTGCAGGTATATAACAAATTCTTTACAAATTTATTAATAATATTACAGAAAGTGAACGAAAAAAGTCATAAAGAAACTCAAAAACGGCTTTGCTTTCCTAATGGTCTCTTTTTTCTATAATTGAACAAATTTATTTTATCTACGTACATATGGTTAGGGAACAACTAATTTTTATATATTTTACTATAACATTTATATACATACAACAGACAATTAAATAA
Organism: Amaurobius ferox; assembly: GCA_951213105.1. Lineage (NCBI taxonomy): Eukaryota > Metazoa > Arthropoda > Arachnida > Araneae > Amaurobiidae > Amaurobius > Amaurobius ferox. The sequence continues at coordinate 87,414,525 of OX578138.1, forward strand.
TTTTATTCTTCTTGTCAAAATGTATGTCAGAATAAATTTTAATTGTGCTGCACAAATATCTAAAACTAACTCAAAATCTGATTTTAACTTATTGAAGCATTTTTAAACTAAATTAAGCTTTGATTTTCACAGTAAAAACAACCATAAATTTTAGATAAATAAAGTAATAATAACACATTTGATTTTAGAATATAAAAATATATAAAGATAATGTTAAATCAGACCAGTTTCATTTTATAATCCGAAAAATTCCCTAGATAAGTTGTCTGAAAAATTGAGATTATATTCCCAGTATTGGCACATAAGCATCTTAGTGTTTCATTTTAGAGCTTCTCAGAGTTCCTCTGCAGAAAATAACTGTTGGTTGTACTGGAAGAATTCGCTAGATAACAGTGTCTATGTTACATGTACAAATTAGACACATCACAATCATGATAATATTTTATTGTACACATATTTCCATGTTATAGTAAATGACAATTCGTTGTTGCTGAATTTTACAGTCGATCCAGTTGTGCTGATTGCTTCACTGTGAGTAGGATTCTGAAATTTAATTTCGGTTAGTTAAGTTTATATTCCGTATTTAGTTTGATGTCAGTGAAAATTCCTAACTCTCTTTTCCTGTCCAAGTCCGTTTATAAGCGAATTTTAAACACCAGGATTCTAAATATGCATATATGTATCTATTCGTGAAAACATGCATGTATATACACAGAACTTTTTTTTAAGTACTAGGGGCTCCGCCCCCTTCTCGTTACTCCCGTAACTCGCTTCGCGTGTCGGGAGGTTTCACCTCCTATTCGCTATTTCGTGAGCACATTCCTGCCGCCTACTAAGCAGGCGTAATACGCAAATGGGTACCGTCCTTGTTAATTGACATTCACCAGTCCTAGAACTCGCTTGCCAAGCTCTTCCAATCTGGACGGCGCATAAGACCGCCTACGTATCTCATGCTCACTGAAGCTCGCGGAACTCCGGGCATCCGCCCTCCATTAGCTGCCGCTCACTCTCCCTCGTAACTGGATTTGCAAGTCCAGTTACGAGGCTTCGCTTCCTACTCGCGGTCGCTCGATAAGCTCGCTTCGCGAGTATCCGTTTAAGACCGTCCCTTGCTAACTTACATTCCCCAACTCTAAGTTCGCCTTGCAAGCTCTTTCAATTCGGACAGCGTACACGCCTACGTGTCCCATGCTAGCAAAAACCCAGGACTCCGCCTTCCAGTGACTGTCACTCATGGCAGCTCGCCTCAGGCGTAATGTTCCTGTGGGGCTTCGTCTCATTATTAGCTGACACTCACCAACTCCCTTAACTTCGCGAACAATATCACCAAGCTCAGCCCCAAATCGCTAAGCTCTCCAAATCCGAATATCCCTTCGTGATTTGGAAGGCTTCATCTTCTACTTCCTTGCGCTCTCTGAACCTGCATCACGAATCCTTTCTTGATGCAGGCTCAGAGTCCAATTAGTTGCTCAAGTCCTCAGAATGAGTCGGATGGTCTGGGTCTTCAACAATAAAATACTAAGTTATTGTGAAATATAACAATGAAATCCTGATGTTCATGACAACAATGGTTGCGAAACGCTCTATTTGTTTGTTAGAATAAACGATAAATCATATAATTGTCCACATTTTCCAAAGTCACTACTAACGTTGTAGTCATGTTTAGGAATAAATATCTATATTTTTAAAGTTTTTAACGCTTCAATAACTCAATCCTCGCCCATTTTGTAACTACTAATTTACTACTTTTACAGTAAAAAAATAGTTTTTTCTTATAGTAGATATTAATATTCTTTCCAAGATATTGAATTTTCGAAAATTAGTCGCCATTTTCATTGATTTAGCATCATTTTTATCCATTTGACGAGATTTTCGTTAATTTGGCAACATTTCAAAAAGTCACAAAATTGGCGACATTCCGCCAAATTCGTCGCCAAAATCTCGCCAAGCGTTATGGACGGAGAAATAAGTTATTCTTACAGCAGATAAATGTGTATTGGCGTTCAAATACAAAAGTATTACTCAAAGTATATTTTTTCATGAATGGAACGAGCTAGATCCACGAGAATGATGTCACCCAATTTATCGCGTGGTATTACATATGAAAAGAGAACATTTTTCTTAATAGGAAATATTTTTTTTTATTTTATATGACGTTTTGATAATTTTTTTTAAAATGGTCAATATCTCGAGAACGGTTCAAGTTAGCGTTCTAAACTTTATGTCAATCGTTTTCTAATGAAAAATTACATAAGAAATGTCTATTTGCGTAACTTTATTAGAGGTTTTTATTTTTTGACGATTTTTTCAAAATTTTATTCGAAAATTTAGGGAGGTTCTGATCATTCGATTGCGTATAGAAACAATAGACTTCCAGTGTTTACAGATTGTGATTTTTGTACCAAATTTCGTTTGAATCGGTCCATTTGTTCGTCAGTTATCGTCTCCACACACACACACACACACACACACACACACACACACACACACACACACACACACACACCACTTCAAAAATGCTTGATTCGTGATCAGGGATGTTTGAAACGTGATCTCCCGTCGAAAACTCGAATTCGAATTTTCGACCCCGTCACAATACTTTCCTTATACATTATGTATATAAGGAAAGTAAAAACGGTTTATATCAGTGTGGTACACATTTAAAAATATAATAAAAACTTAGTTAAAATTAACATTTATTATTTACTACTACGTTGTGTTCGCAATAACCCTCCAATTATTTAACTTTCGCGCGAGTTCTGTAAAGGAATTAATAATTAATAAAATACTAAATGAATCACACCATTTAAACTTTAACAATAAAACATTTATTAACAACATAAACACTTATTAATTCATTACACAATTAATTATTAGTTTTGGCGGGGGAACATGTGAGACATAGACCATTATGAATAAAACTACTTAACATGTATCTATGACCTTTGATTATTGATGAACACATACATTCAAAGCTGTCTTGGACTATGATCACATATCAAAAAGCTGGCATCAGTAATTCGTACCTGCCATAACTCGCGGTGTGTGGCTCCTTCTCGTACTCTGATTGCACTCACGCATCAATAGATCTCGCCATTATTTTGGAACATCTACGGTACACTCTACAAGTCTGTATTCACCAATTCAAGTCATCGTATTCTAAGTCATCTCTAAGTCATAATGCAGCCCGAGTATTAGCACAAGTGTCACGCACACATCTACTCAAGTCATGATCCAAATTATCTGCTAAGTCTCGACCAGTGTTCTTGTTAGATAACAGGTTGTGATTCGCCTTTACTCGAGGGTGTCATTTTCCCCCTTGCTTTCATTTGTAGCATTGAGAGTGATGCAACAAGCACCCTTTTCCTCGTAAGGGCCCGCTCGCCCCCCCCCCCCCCTTGTCTTGGTGTCCCTAAATTTATGATTTTGTGGCCTTTTGGGTTCACGTGTTGTAAAACTCGGCGCCATACAGACTAGCAGTCAGGGCCCTCGCTAAGACTTATCATTGGGGGGGGAGAGCCGATAAAATTGCCAAGTCAAGTAATGATTTTTACCAACTTAAGTAAAGTCTAGGGAGGTTTTTTTTTTTTTTTGCACCGATAACACATTTTATATCGATATTTCATTCATCGATATATCAGTATGATTAATGTATCCATAATGTCTCTCAATACTCAAATATCTTAAAGGTTTATTTTTTGCATAATTCTGTATCATGAAATTGTCAAAAGAGAAAAAAAATTACTGTAACCCTAATTTGATCCTCAGATTTGACAGATAATCAGAAAAACTATTTGATCAAATTAGGGCCTTATCAACCAATTTTGGCATCCTTTCCAAGTGATGGTAAAGACAGATTCAATCCCCATTGGTATAAAGAATTTCAGTACTTAGAATACAGTACAATTAAAGATTATGCATACTGCTTTGTGTGCTTTCTGTTTCCTCATGGAGTAGGTCAAGAGAAGAGTGAAGATGCATGGTCGAAGATTGGAGTGAGAAATTGGGGACAAATGAGAAGCAAAAGCTGGGAAAGTTACAAACTCACTTTTCATCTATTGCACAAAGATCAGCACTCCACAACTATTGTAACTTTTTAATAAAGGAGCGGCACATTGATGTACTTCTTGATCAAACCAAGAGATTAGCTCTGATAGAAAATGAAAGAGTACAGTTTCAAAACAGAGAAGTAGTGAGAATCTTGCTCGACACATGCAGGACCCTAGGACGTCAAGGGATAGCATTTCAAGGATCAGGATCAAATGATGGTAATTTTGTACAAATAATATCGCTGATCTCAAGATATAACCACATCTTGAAAACGTGGTTTGATGAAATAGAATTATGGCGGTACCACGTGAGTTACATGAGTCCTGAGTTATAAAATGAGCTCGTTGCTGAAGAAATAGAAAAAAAAATTGTTAAGGAGATTAAGAGCTGTGATTTTTTCTCAGTGATGGCTGATACCACACCTGACAGTTCACAAAAGGATATGCTTTCGATTGTTGTCCGTACTGTCGATGAAAACTGCAAACCAAGAGAACGCTTGCTAGACGTTTCTGAATGTGCTGAAAAACAGGTATTGGAATGACAAAGTAAATTTATGAGACTTTAAGAAAGAAAGAAATTGACACACCCTCATTGGCTTTTCAGTCGTATGATTTTGCAAGTTCAATGTCAGGACAGTTTAATGGAGCACAAAAGAAACTCTCAGAAATCATAGGGCATAATATACCATACATTCCATGCCAAGATCACAGACGTAGAACACAGCTGCAGTATCAGCATTATTATTAGAGACTTATTCGACGTACTTGAAGCATTGTATGTTTTCTTCAATTCAAGTACTAACTGTTTCCGACAGTTGAGGAATAAGATCAAAGAAGTGAAGTATGCCCTTCTTTTGAGAAATATGTCTAGTACTAGGTGGACAGCCAGAGCAGAGACTAGAAAAGCTGTAAACACATCATTTGCACCTATCCTATCTGTATTAGAAGAAATTTCCACACAACAGGAATTAGATTGTGCTACAAAAGCAAAAGCGCATGGGTTATGCAAAAAGATGAAATCATTTGATTTCATTGTTATCTTGTTTTTTATGAAAAACATTATGTATAAAATGAAGAATTTGACAGAAACTTTGAAAAGCCCTGATCTGAATTTGATTGATTGTATTACAGTTGAACAGTCGAAAACACCGTAATAATTTTGGAGAAGATTAATATTAACACCACAGAAATGGACAACTTGATCACAAGTGCGGAAACATGTGTTGGAAACATTAAAGTTGATCCTGTACATGACTTTCAACTGCACCATAGAAGACGAATGAGGCCGAGAAGGATTGAAGAGTATGCTGAAAATGAAGTAAACATAGACCTAAAACAATGCTATAGAAAAGAGTTCAAGGCTGTCCTTGATACACTATGAAGAGACCTTAAAGACAACGTGGTTGCTATGAAGACAACTATTTCTCCACTATATTCAATTTTCAACTTTCCCTTGAACAAGGATAATCTGACAATCGAAGCAATTGAAGAGGCTGTTACGATGTTCCCTCCAGCTACTAGGTCTCATATGCAGGCAAAGTGAGTTAGAAGTCTTCGTTAACATATGCAAGGAGGAACATACATATACTATCAATGGAAACATTGAAGAACGTAATGGTTCAATGCAAAAATGCTTTAAAGCTGGCTTTCAAAATGTGCCAATTGACTTTAACAGCCGGTTATGGAGTCAGCGCAAATGAAAGAGCCTTCATTTAGCTAAATATTGTGAAATGTTCCTTGAGAACAACAATGACAAATATGAAGCTTAACAGCTTCATGCTTTTGAAGTGCGAAGCAGACTTTGGAAACGAAATCAACTTGGAAGATGCTGTAGAAAGGTGGTCTTGCCTGAAGCAAAGACGAATACGTATCTATGTAAAATAAGTTAAACACAATAAAGCCTTTTTTTTATCCATATTCCATTTATATGGATCTTTGGAGTGATAAAATATCATCCATCATTTTATCTAAAATGTACCAAGTCTGCCAACTTGGATCTTGATTTTGCCAACTGTACAGGGATTTCTCAACATTCGGGGGGGGGAGACTCCCCCCCTGTCCCCCCCCTTAGCGAGGGCCCTGCTAGCAGTATTGTTTGCCGTTTTGTACACAATAAATTACACATATAAACTTGTCTCATCAAAGTGTGAGATCTATTTCTGGTCTCACTATCGGTGTGTTTCCCTAATATTTCTCTACAAATGTGCCAACTTTCATATTTTTAGATGCTACAGATTTTGCGGTACGTCACAGAGAAACTTGAGAAACGCGAAATATGTCAAACAGCGGTGGCGGCGTAAACTACTTTTTTTTTAATATAGCGAGAAAAGTTAGCCTGAACCGTATTAAAATAATGTGCTAGATTTAAATTTGTGTAAGTATTCGATTTATAAGTATGAAAAGGATGATGGGTCGGAGTTATATTTCATCTAATTTTTCCTCGATTTATACTTTTAAATACAACATAACTGATAAATTTATCAATTTAAATTGGAACTATGTAAGATATTTATCTCTGTCTGTCTTTTAGACGTGCAGCTGAAATAGTCTTTGCATCCATTTCTTTCTCTGTTTTTTATATATCGGTAGCAAGGCGGCAACCCCTCAACGAAACCAAACATTTACATATTCATTTGTCTTAAATAATTACTGATGTGGGCCTAAAATGTGTCTGAAAAGCTGTCTGAAAAAATGTCTGAAAAAAAAATTGTGAGCCAAAAGGAAAAAAACTGATGTGGTCACCACATGACTTTCCCTTCAGACTTATATTTGCGTTATCTTTATTTCAATAAAATTTAATTCACTTTTAATTCAATTTTCGTTCTCATTTTTACTTTCCCTGCAATACATGGTAATGTATAGGGAAAGTATTGGAATCATGTCGAAAATCGCAACTCGAGTTTTCGACGGATCTACACGTTTCAAGAGCTCTAGAATACGAAAAAATCGTTTTTAGCGTGACGTCTGTGTGTGTGTCTGTGTTTCTGTTGTCTGTCTGTCTGTCTGTGCAGATTTTGTATCCACTCTAACTAAAAACTATTGGACCGAATTTCACAAAATTTGGTAGGTAAGTCACTTGTGAGCGAGTCTGGTGTTGATTAGTTTTGGGTACGATTTGGAATAAAAGAACCCGCCTTTTTTTTGCGAAATGGCCCGTAAAAGCTTGTATCCACTCTAACTGAAAAACTACTGGACCGAATTTCACAAAATTCGGTAGATAAGTCACTTGAGGGTTACTCTGGTGCTGATTAGAGTTTGGTACGATTCGAAAAAAAATAACCAGCCTTATTTTGCAAAATGGCCCGCGAAAATCGTCAAAATCTAAACTAAAGAACTAGGTATACTCAAATATATCCATTAAATGCTCATTTAATACGTAATTTTTAACTACGAAAATAATAAGACCAACCCCATTACACTAGGACTATCCGTTCTCGAGATATTTTTGTTTTTCGTATTTTCTCTACGCCACATTTGAAAATAAGTCCGTTTACCGAATGAGAACGAAAATTGAATTAAAAGTGAAATAAATTTAATTAACATAAAGAGAACGAGTATATAAGTCTGCAAGGAAAGTCATGTGCTGCCCACATCAGATTTTTACTTTTCCTGCAATACATGGTAATGTATAGGGAAAGTATTGGAATCATGCCGAAAATCGCAACTCGAGTTTTCGACGGATCTACACGTTTCGAGACCTCTGGAACACGAAAAAACCATTTTTAGCGTGACGTCTGTGTGTGTGTCTGTCTGTCTGTGTGTCTGTGTGTCTGTCTGTGTGTCTGTCTGTGCAGATTTTGTATCCACTCTAACTAAAAAACTAATGGACCGAATTTCACAAAATTTTGTAGGTAAGTCACTTGTGGCCGGGGCTGGTGCTGATTAGTTTTGGGTACGATTCGGAATAAAGGAACCCGCCTTTTTTGTGAAATGGCCCGCAAAAGCTTGTATCCACTGTAGCTGAAAAACTGACGGACCGAATTTCACAAAATTCGGTAGATGAGTCACTTATCGGTTACTCTGGTGCTGATTAGATTTTGGTATGATTCGGAAAAAAATGACCCGCCTTTTTTTGCAAAATGGCCCGCAAAAATCGTCCAAATCTAAACTAAATAACTGGGTATACTCAAATATATCCATTAAATGCTGGTTTAATACGTAATTTTTAAAGACGAAAAGAATAAGACCAACCCCATTACACTAGGACTAGCCGTTCTCGAGATATTTTAGTTTTTCGTACTTTCCCTACGCCACCTTTGAAAATAAGCCAGGTTACCGTATGAGAACGAAAATTGAATTAAAAGTGAAATAAATTTAATTAAAATAAAGAGAACGTTAATATAAGTTTGCAGGGAAAGTCATGTGCTGCTCACATCAGATTTTTACTTTCCCTGCAATACATGGTAATGTATAGGGAAAGTATTGGAATCATGTCGAAAATCGCAACTCGAATTTTCAACGGATCTACACGTTTCGAGACCTCTAGAATACGAAAAGACCATTTTTAGCGTGACGTCTGTGTGTGTGTGTGTGTGTGTGTGTGTGTGTGTGTGTGTGTGTGTGTGTGTGTGTGTGTGTGTGTGTGTGTGTGTGTGTCTGTGTGTCTGTGTGTCTGTGTGTCTGTGTGTCTGTGCAAATTTTGCATCCACTGTAACTAAAAAACTAATGAACCAAATTTTACAAAATTTGGTAGGTAAGTCACTTGTGGGCGAGTCTAATGCTGATTAATTTTGGGTACGATTCGAGATAAAAGAACCGGCCTATTTTTGTGAAATGGCCCGCAAAAGCTTGTAACTCTAACTAAAAATCTAATAAACCGAATTTCACAAAATTCGGCAGATGAGTCATTTATGAGTCACCCTGGTGCTGATTAGAATTTGGTATGATTCGGAAAAAAATAACCTGCCTTTTTTTGCAAAATGGCCCGCAAAAATCGTCAAAATCTAAACTAAAGAACTACGTATGATCAATTATATCCATTAAATGCTTGTTTAATACGTAATTTTTAGCGAAGAAAAGAATAAGACCAACCCCATTACATTAGGACTAGCCGTTCTCGAGATATTTTAGTTGTTCCTTTTTTTCTCTACACCACCTTTAAAAGTAAGTCCGGTTACCGATTGAGAACGAAAATTGAATAAAATGTGAAATACATTTAATTAAAATAAAGAGAACGTGGATATAAGTTTGCGGGGAAAGTCATGTGCTGCCCACATCAATTTTTTTGGTAACTGGACTTATTTTCAAATGTGGCGTAGAGAAAATACGAAAAAACTAAAATATCTCGAGAACGGCTAGTCCTAGTGTGATGGGGTTGGTCTTATTCTTTTCATCGTTAAAAATTACGTATAAAACAAGCATTTAATGGATATATTTGAGCATTCGTAGTTTTGTAGTTTAGATTTTGGCGTTTTTTGGGGGCCATTTCGCAAAAAAGGGAGATTATTTTTTCCCTAATCATACCAAAATCTAATCAGCACCAGGATATCCTACAAGAGACTTATCAACCGATTTTTGTGAAATTCGGTCAATTAGGTTTTCAACTAGAGTGGATAGAGGCAATTTTTGGGGTCATTTCGCAAAAAAAGGCGGCTTCTTTTATCGCGAATCGTACCCAAAACTAATCAGCACCAGAGTGGCCCACAAGCGACTTACCTACCAAATTTTATAAAATTCGGTCAATTAGTTTTTTTGTTAGAGAGGATACAAATTCTGCACAGACAACCAGGCACACACACAGACGCCACGCTATAAATAGTTTTTTCGTATTCTAGAGGTCTCGAAACGTGTAGATCCGTCGAAAATTCGACTTGCTATTTTCGGCATGATACCAGTACTTTCCCTATACATTACCATGTATTGCAGGGAAAGTAAAAATACCGGAAGATAAAATTCTTAGTGAACGCTACCTATTAAGAAACATGATGCTGAATCAATGCCAATTTTCATCTGAACTCTCTCTATAGTCAATCCTGAAAAAAATATATTTGAAGTGAAATTTTTGAATAGGACGTCGAAAAGGAACCGAAAGTAAAAATGCTTAGTGAACTACCCTACCTCCTCAAGAATTTGATGTTGAATCTATATCAGTTATCATCTTAGCTTTTATCCTTAGCTGATTTTGAAAATTGATGTTTCACGTAAAATGAAAATTTTTGAATCAGAAAAGGAAACAGAACCGAATGCTGAAATCTAGTAAGCATACCTCTCCTCCATCCTCCTCCAGAATTTTCTGCTGAATCCATATCAGAATCTGAATCCATATCAGAATCTGAATTTTCTGCAGAATCCATATCTGAATCCATATAATCCATCCACCATCTAAACTCAAATATAAGAGATTCTGAGGAGTAGATATTTCCGGAAAAAATGATTAGGAAAATCAACGGTATAACACAATTTTTGCCACCCATTACAACTTTGAAACAATATTTTTTTTTTCATCTGAGTAGATAGAAAGTCGACATAAACGTAGCGAAAAGGGTTGAAAGAATTATTACTTACGATATATGGGGAAGTAAAGTAAAAAATCTGATGTGGGCAACACATGACTTTCCTTATATAATGCAATAAATTTACTACTTTACAGTTAAAAAAAATGTTATTCTTATAGTAGATACTCATATTTTTTCCAAGATATTGAATTTTCTTTAATTAGTTGTCATTTTCATTGATTTAGCGTCATTTTTATCAATTTGGCGAGATTTTTGTTAATTTGGCAACAATTAAGAATGTCGCCAAGTTGGCGATATTCCGCCAAATTCGTCGCCAAAATCTCGCCAAGCGTTATGGAGAAATAAGTTATTCTTACAACAGATAAATGACTATTGGCGTTCAAATACAAAAGTATTACTCAAAGTATATTTTTTTATGAATGCAACGAGCTAGATCAACCAGAATGATGTCACCAAATTTATCGCATGGTATTACATATGAAAAGTGAACATATTTCTCAATAGGAAATTTTACTTTATATTTAATTAACTTTTGATAATTTTTTTTAAAAATGTGCAATATCTCGAGAACGGTTCATGTTAGCGTTCTAAAATTTACGTCAATCGTTTTCTAATGAAAAATTACATAAGAAATGTCTACTTGCGTAACTTTATTAGCAGTTTTGATTTTTTGACGATTTTTTCAAAATTTCACTTGAAAATTTAGGGGGGTTCTGAGCATTCGATTGCGTATAAAATCAAGAGGCTTCCAGTGTTTACGGATTGTGATTTTTGTACCAAATTTCATTCGAATCAATCCATTCATTCGTCAGTTATCGTCTCCACAGTCTCACTGAGACACACACACACACACACACAGACATCACTTCAAAAATGCTTGATTCATGATCAGGGATGCTTGAAACGTGCTCTCCCGTTGAAAACTCAAATTCGAATTTCCGACCCTGTCACAATACTTTCCTTATACATGATGTATATAAGGAAAGTAAAAGGGTGAAATATTTTTATGGAGTCTAAATGAAGACTCTCGAAATTTGGTGGTTTTATACTTTTAAGCATTGCTTAAAATGAATTAACACCGTTTTTCATTCTATCTGTTTGAAATATATGGGTATGATATTTCCCGAAACACATTCAAATGAAATTGAATGTGTACTTTGAAACAACATTTTTTTTTTCATCTGAGTAGATAGAAAGTTGACATAAACGTAGCGAAAAGGATTGAAAGAATTATTACTTACGATATATGGGGAAGTAAAGTAAAAATCTGATGTGGGCAACACATGACTTTCCTTATATAATGCAATAAATTTACTTCTTTTACTGTTAAAATAAATGTTATTCGTATAGAAGATACTCATATTCTTTCCAAGATATTGAATTTTCTTTAATAAGTCGTCATTTTCATAGATTTAGCGTCATTTTTATCCATTTGGCGAGATTTTTGTTAATTTGGCAACAATTAAAAATGTCGCCAAGTTGGCGACATTCCGCCCAATTCGTCGCCAAAATCTCGCTAAGCTGTATGGAGGAATAAGTTATTCTTACAGCAGATAAATGACTATTGGCGTTGAAATACAAAAGTATTACTCAAAATACATTTTTTTATGAATGGAACGAGCTAGATCCACGAGAATGATGTCACCCAATTTATCGCATGGTATTACATATGACAAGGGAACATATGTCTCAATAGGAATTTTTTCTTTTTGTTTTATATAACTTTTTGATAATTTTTTTGAAAAATGTGCAATATTTCGAGAACGGTTCATGTTAGCGTTCAAAAATTTATGCCAATCGTTTTCTAATGAAAAATTACATAAGAAATGTCTACTTGCGTAACTTTATTAGCAGTTTTGATTTTTTGACGATTTTTTCAAAATTTCACTCGAAAATTTAGGGGTTTCTGAGCATTAGATTGCGTATAAAAACAAGAGGCTTCCAGTGTTTACGGATTGTGATTTATGTACCAAATGTCGTTCGAATCAATCCATTCATTCGTCAGTTATCGTCTCCACAGGCTAACTGACACACACACAAACACACACTCACACAGACATCACTTCAAAAATGTTTGATTCGTGATCAGGGAAGCTTGAAACGTGCTATCCCGTTGAAAACTCGAATTCGAATTTTCGACCCTGTCACAATACTTTCCTTAGACATTATGTATATAAGGAAAGTAAAAGGGTGAAATATTTTTATGGAGTTTAAATGCCGACTCTCGAAATTTGGTGGTTTTATACTTTTTAAGCATTGCTTAAAATGAATTCACACCGTTTTTCATTCTATCTATTTGAAATATATGGGTATGATATTTCCGGAAACACATTCAAATGAAATTTGATATTATGCAATCGTGCTAGTTAAAAATCTGTTGAGTTTTAGGAGATCAGACCAGAAAGGAAGAGTTAAACGTTTCAAATAATTTTACCTAAATCATACAAAATAATTATTAAAAATAAATAGTTGTATTTAAAAAAATTAAAAAATTAAAATTACATATGTAATTATTTTTTTTATAAGTGAGTAATACCATTTATGGGATGCTAAGATGCGCGGTTTTTGAACACACTGTTGAACTAAATTTAGAAAATCTGATGTGGGCAGCACATGAGTTTCCTTATATAATGTAATGAATTTACTACTTTTACAGTAAAATAAATTGATTATTTTCAGATATTAATATTCTTTCCAAGATATTCAATTTTCGTCAATGAGTCGTCATTTTCATTGATTTAGCGTCATTTCTATCCATTTGGCGAGTGTTTTGTTAATTTAGCAACATTTAAAAAAGTCGCCAAGTTGGCGACATTTCACAAAATTTGTCGCCATAATCTCGCTAAGCGTTATGGACTGAGAAATAAGTTATTCTTACAGCAGATAAATGACTATTGGCGTTCAAATACAAAAGTATTACTCAAAGTTTCTTTTTTCATGAATGGAAAGAGCAAGATCCACGAGAATGATGTCACCAAATTTATCGCATGGTATTACTTGTGAAAAGAGAACATGTTTCTCAATAGGAAATATTCTTTTATTATTTTATATGATTTTTTTTGATAATTTTTTTGAAAAATATGGAATATCTCGAGAACGGTTCATGTTAGCGTTCTAAAATTTATGTCAATCGTTTTCTAATGAAACATTACATAAGAAAAGTCTATTTGCGTAACTTTATTAAAGGTTTTGATTTTTTGATGATTTTTTTTTAAATTTCACTCTAAAATTTAGGGGCGTTCTGAACATTCGATTGTGTTTTAAACAACAGACTTCCAGTACTCATGGATTGTGATTTTTGTTCTAAATTTCATTCGAATCGCTCCATTCGTTCGTGAGATATCGTCTTCACAGGCTGACTGACACACAGAAACAAACACACACACACACAGAGACAGACATCACCTAAACAAGGTTCGATTCGTGATATGGGTTGCTTGAAACATGCTCTCCCGTCGAAAACTCGAATTCGAATTTTCGACCCCGTCACAATACTTTTCTTATACATTATTGTATATAAGGAAAGTAAAAATCTGAATGCATTATGGTAATGATACCAGACGGAAAAATTAATATTAATTTTGCTTAATACATCTAATATCCCATCACAATATTATATTCGATAAAATGGTACTTTACCACATATGCCCCAGCGGTATATTTATACCTATATAAGAAAACTTTCATATTATTTAGTTTAGAAATACGAAAAACGTCACAAATAATTAACATCCCCCGTACAATTACATTCAGTTAATCATCAAACACCTGTATAACCACTTGACAATTAATCAGGAAAGACTGTTTGACATTCAACCAACTGCCCCAAATTAATATTTCATGAGTCAAATACAGAATTTTAAACCATTAAACAAATTGATCTGCGAGAACTTTTATAGTATGGAGCAAACTATATCGCAGAGACGGTGAGAATCTAGTGCAATGCAGTTATGATAGGCAAAGTTTGAATTATGTTCAAAATATATAACTTATAATTGCTTGTTCAAACTCAGGTACTATTAAATAGAATAAGGTAACAATGCGTTTTTCTTTGTTATACATCAGTTATGAAGAAGAAAACATGAGTGTCAAATCCGAAACAAAATTTATTTTCTCTTAGTAGATAGAGAAAAAGTACTTATTAAAAGGAAAGGGAAAACTTTCTTTTACTTGTTTTGTGTTAAAACAACAGTTGTAATTACTTTTGTAGTGGAAGTCTGGATTTAACATGTAATTACAAACAAAATTAATAAGATTTCAAACAAACATGTTTTAACTTCAAAATCTATTTATTGTCTTTAAATATAAAAATCTGATGTGGACAGCACATGACTTTTCCTGCAGACTTAAATTCATATTTACTATTTCTTATATAAATCATTAGATTGAGTTTAATTGCACCAAATAACACTAAATTTTCATTTTTAATTCAATTTTTGTTTTTATTTGGTAATTGGGCATTTTTCCTATAGCGTCGTAACAAAAATGCAAGAAATCTCAAATATATTAAGAACGGTTAGTCTTAAAGTATAATGAAGTGTATTATATTCTTTTCCTCGTCAAAAATTGTTTATAAAACAAGAATTTAATTGATATATTTCAGCATACGTAGTCTTTTTTTTCTTAGATTTTGAAGATTTTTGCGGGCCATTTCGTAAAAAAAGGCAGGTTGTTATTTTTTCCAAATCGTACCAAAATCGAATCAGCACTAGAGAGTCCCACAAGTAAGTTATCTACCAAATATTACGAAATTTAGTTAATTAGTATTTTAGCTAGAGCGGAAAAATGCAATTCTTACTTGAATTTTATTTTATTTTTACCCGCCATTTCGCAAAAAGAGGCGGGTTCTGTTTTTACGAAATATACCAAAAATTAATCAGCACCAGGGTCACATCCAAGTGACTTACCTACCAAATTTTATGAAATTCGGTCCATTAGTTTTTGAGTTAGAGTGGATACATACATTGCACAGACACACAGACAAACACACACACAGACGTGGAGCTAAAAATAGTTTTTTCGTATTCTAGAGATCTCGAAACCTGTAGATCCGTCGAAAACTCGAGTTGCGATTTTCGGCATGATTCCAATACTTTCCCTATACATTACCATAAATTGCAGGGAAAATAAAAATATTCCCTATAAATAATACTTTTAAAATTAGTCTAAAAATAAAAGTATTGCGTTAGTTATGAATTAAATAGTTGATTAAAAACATTAGCTGGTTACAAAAGCTAAATAGAGCTACCATTGTCAGAATAAATAAGACAGAACAGTCATTATAGCCAAGATAGGGGAATTTCTATCAACAGAACAGAAGCGGGATTGTTTTAATTATTTCTTATTTATAATGGATAATTCATTTTCGATTATTTCATTCGTCATAAAATTACATGCAATGTAGTTCTGCTTATTTCACCCCAGCGGAACCTGAATTTTTATCTTAAACAATTTTGACATTCTCTCGACATAAAATTAAGTCATTCCCTTTCTCTTCCCTCCGTAAAATTTGCCTCTCTCCTCGCCTCAAAGATGAGACAATAATCTAGAATAGAATAACATTTCCCAACAAATTTGAATCCAATGATGCTTTGCAGATGAATGTTGATAAAACCGTGATCTGATCAATTTATAGAAAAGAAATCAGCTTCAATTGTATACAGAAAGTGGATAAACAAATAATGTTCATTAAAACAAAATAATATTTTAGCTCCTTTTCAAGATCCTCTATTAATCGATCTTCTTGACCACCGATTTTGCTGAATAAACAAATTTCTTCTGCATTTAAAGTTTACTAACATTTTGTATTTCATTACCAAAAAATACAATCAGAACTAATTATTCATTTGATAAGTTAAAATGCATGTAACAGGCCGGCAATCTATCAGCATTTTTAGTTGATTCAAACTATCAAAAGTATTTCCTCAGAAAACAATTCTTTTCCTTTTGAGATTGGACTTAAATTAAAGTCGACCAACCACCCTGCATTGATTTAAAACTTCCTTTTACATTTTTCACCAGGTCGCCTACATTAAGGTGATGCAAAGACTAGTCTGAAAATTTTTATTCCTGTATAATTTAATTAAAGTTGTGATTTTTGAAAGAGAAATGAACCTCGTGTCCCTGCACTATAAAAAATATAATGTGGGCAACATATAATATTCCCTACACAGCGTGGTGGATCATTTCAATTTATTTATAAAGCATTGATTATTTTCACTGTCATTTATGCTCATGTTAATGAAGAAGCATGAAGTTGCAGTGGAAATAAACCGTCTATGAGTTCAAAACTTGAAAATACCTTAATGATTTGAGTGTGTTCATAAGTTAAGCATAATTCGTAAAACGCATAAAGTAATGATTAACGCAAACAAAGCAGCAAAAATATGCATGTAGATTACACACTAACATAAACCAATCTCTTCACATACTCCAATTTTATAATTTAACTGTATATGCACAATTAAAATGCGGATGTCGCAACTCCATAAATCATGTATGTCTTATTCAGTGTCCGAAAATCACGGGAAAAGTTGAGCATGAACAAATTATGGTACAAATTATGGTACATTATGGTACAAATAAGCTACATTGATATTTTGTGAAAATGGAATTGTTGGAATTGTGGAATCAGAGCAGTCACAGACAGAAATTTTCAGAGCTGAATTTGCCCCAATATATAATCTCCATTCAGCAGGGAAGGTTCCAAAATACTGAAGACGGTTGACAACAACCTGTTGAAAATCGCCTAAAAGTTACAATCCCTCAGCAGAACAGGTTTCTAACATTAGTTTGGGTGAAATCACAAAACGATGTCTACAAAGCAACTCTCTGAAGATCTGCAGCCACAACAGGAGCAAATGTTTCAGACGAACTGTTAACAATGAGGAGGCTCATATAAACTGGTCTGTATACCAGGTCTTTACACTTTGTCTTCAACTCCCTACGTACAGGCACATGCGTTTAAAATAGAGTCATGAGTATCGAAATTGAACTCTGAATATATAGGACAATGAGCCATTTACTGATGAATCTAGATTCAGTTTGCAGACAGATTCTCGTCGCACTATTATATGGGGAGAACAGAGAACGAGTTATTATCCCCCATTATGCAAAGGGACAAATTTGAAAGGGGTGAAGTCTTGGTGGGGGTATACATATTGCTGAACCACTGCACAGAACTCCACGTCTTTGACAGAGGTCCTGTTACTAGTAAGTGTTACAGAGAGTCTACTTACTGGAACCTCATCTTTAGCATTTTTGAAGTTGCCATGGGTCTTCAATTCGCATTCACGGACAATAACGGGATCAGCACCACTCTCAGCAGGTAGGTGATTTTCTTCAATGTGAAGATATTCAGTGAATGCAATGGCCATCGAAGTCACCGGAGCGGATATGAATCCCACTTGAGCAGACATAGGATGGTCTAGAGAGGCAAATCGCATCACTTCAGCTCCCACAAATGATCATTCAGGAGTTTATTATTTTCCCATAGTATTAGTATTTTCCCAACATAAAATTTTAACTCCTTATCTTCGCCATCATGAAATCGCTTTCTCTCTCAAAAGCTCGACTACAATCCAAAATAGAACAATATTTCTCGAACGAATTGGAATTCAATGTAACTGCATGTCAATAAAAATCATACATGGCAATAAAAATCGTGTCCTTATAAGGCTGTAGAAAAAGTTTTCAACTTTAGATGTAAAAAGAAAATTGACCCGACATTGCCTGGATTTTAAATTCAATGAATTCATTCATGAAATTTTTCGAAATACGGCATGGTTTGAATACATTATTCTCTGTTATTGAATACAAGAATCTCTACTGCAAATTGCTGGCAACACCGGTTGCAAAGTAAATTTTAAATCATCGGACTTTTGCGGATTTTTTTAAAAACCTAACTACAGACCTGTTGGTTTCTTAGTTTTACATTTTTTATTATTCAGATGTCAGCGCCCCTCCTCAAAACTCCCCAACATTATGTCAATGAACAAAAAAGATTAGCGACTGTTTACAGAATTGGAATTTAGTTTTAAAGATGGCACAATAAACATTTATTTTCTATGGAAGTTTGAAAAGCATTAAAAACAAAATTCATTAGAAAAACAAATATGCAAAATAAACTAATTAGAATTTAAATTCCGTCTGAAAGAACACTCGACATATCAATACATTTTTGGATCTGAAATTCTCGTCTTCAAATAACATAGATGGCGCCACTAGAAAAATTTGAAGCAATGGAAGAAGGTTTTTTTTATCCTTCTCGATATTATGCACGATTGGCCGAATAGAAGTTAAGAGGGCAGATCACCGCCATCTGGTTGTTTGTAAATTAAAAAATAGCTTTAGTTTCAACAATTAATTTCAACAACGTGCAATAGATGGCGCTAACTATCGAAATTGGTCTCTATTGCAATAAGATCGAATTTCGACTATTACATTCTAAACTTTTAAACTAATTCGAATTTTAAAGCAATCTTAATGAGGTGTCTTTGGGCCTGATATAAAGTATCACTGTACGAAATTTCGAAGCTATAGATCTCTTATAATTTCCGTTAAACAACCGACAAACAAACATCTTCCTTTATTATTATAGAAATGGTTAAATAAGTAATGTTTATGAATATAATATAAAACAATTTTTGTTCCATTTTCAGATCCTCAATTAATCGAACCATGTTCCGATTATGTAAATAAAATAAAATCCCTTCTGCATTAAAAATTTTCTAGCATTTAATATATTACCAAGTTGCTTCTTTCTCAGAAAAATATAATCTGAACTAATTATTATTTTATTAAATTAAAAACATGTAACAAACAGGTATAATCAATCAGCATTTTTATTTAACTCAAACCATTAAACGTAACCATTAAACCAGAAAGCAATTTCGATGACTTCCTAAGAAGTTTGAAATTAAATTGAAGTAGACCACCCCGCATTGATTTAGAACATTCTTTTGCATTTTTCACCAGTTCACCTGCATTAAGGGGCTGCAAACACTGATTTGTAAATTTCTTATTCCGAGTTAATTTAATTATAGTTGCACTTTGTGAAAAGACGATGAACTTAGTGTCCCGTCACTGTATATAATAATAAGTTGGGCAGTATATGACATTGCCTACACAATATCATGAATTATTGATTTATTCAGGAATAATTAATTATTTTCTCTGTCATTTATATTCATGTTAAAGACCATGCACGACAAAATTATGATTTAACTTTTTAAATGATTTTATTGTTGCCAAATAAAATTATTTATTTAATTACAAGCACGTGGAAATCAAAATATCGACTGGTATGTAATCGTTATCAACTGAAATAGGTGCAATCTTGAGAAGAAATTTCGTTTAAATAAAAAAACAATTGGGGGAAAGGGGCCTTTATCTTGAATGGCATGTTCAAACTCCACTTTAATGATGCTAATGAATGTTTACCCATTCTATAACATATAGAATACCAACTTGTTTAACGATAACGAATACCTCTTAAATTTTATGTAACTTTTTGAAATAATTATTTGTGCGAGACCAAATAGACGATTTTTAATTCAAACAAACTGAACAAAAGATTCAGACGAATGGGACCAAGGTTGACAGCCTCCAGAGGTTTACGACAAATAAATTCATAAATTTGCGATGACTGCATCAGACGGAGAAGTCATGGTACACGTTGCTTTTGAGCAAGACTCGACCAACCTTCATCGAAAAGGAGGGGGGGGGAAAGGTCGTATCCAGAAATTTCATTTCGAGGGGATCCAAAGTATAGTGAACTTTCAATCCAAAAAAATTTTGAAAAAAACTAACTAAACTTGACTAAAACTTGACTAAATTGATAATGGATCACAATTGCATGACAAAACACGAGAGCACAGGTGAGGATGTATCTAGAAATTTCATTTAGGGGGGGTACCCACCGAACCCCTTTATGAATACGTCATTGCGTCATTGAGGGAGGGTGCAGTCAAGGCCAATCCCAAAATATGATAAGAAACGAGGCCAATGAATATTGGTTAATGCGTGGTTTCCCGAATCAAGGTAAAATTAAAAAATATGATAAGAAACAAGACCAATGAAAATCGGTTAAGGCGTGATTTCCCGAATCAAGGTAAAATTAAACAAGAAGGATCAATCATGCATAAAGCATTGATTATGAAACACTTTCCAACTTCAATGCAATTTCATATAAACATCTCTAAAATGCGATGCATTCCTCAGTAATATTTTTAAAATTATCACAATACTACATTAATTTGTTATATTTGAAAACTTCATCGAAGAAAATGAACTTCATTAAAATGACGGCATCGAAATATAAATTGCCTGGTTTAAACATCTCTAAAATGCGATACATTCCTCGGTAATGTTTTTAAAATTATCATAGTACTACAATAATTTATTATATTTGAAAACTTCATCGAAAACAAATGAACTTTATTCAAATGACGTCATCGAAATATAAATCGCCTCCATATAAAAGCAGCATTTCATACATAAACATTTTTCCAATCGTTTCATTCATCACAATACTATAATAATTTATTTTATTTAAAAATTTGAAAAATTGTTATCTACCATATTGATTTTAAAATGTGAAACCTCTCTTATATATAAAATAATTAAGCTCTTGGAAAGATGATTATTTTATAATATATCTCCTTTTCCTCCTTGCAAGAGTCAGAATTTAATCGAATCTGTTTTTCTCCCTATAATAAATAATTTTTATTTAAAATACTACCTAACATATTTTACTGATATTTTTTTTATATATTTTATGGAATAATTTGAATATTTCCTAAACTTTTCGAAGCAATTTGTGAATTTTAAATTCGCTTAAAAAATGTTTGAAAAATTAGGTCCCATGGGGTTCAATGAATTTCATTTTTTCAACCCGGGTTCAATCCAAAACTAATTGGATGATATAATTCATTTATATTGCCACAGGTCCCACAGACCGTCTGAAAAACATACTAAAATTTCATTTTCATAAAGTCATTTTTACGGTAGTTATCGTGCTAACGGACAGACAGACAGACAGAATGAATGAACAAAGTCATAAACACTTTTCAACTTTGTTGTAAAGTGTTAATAAAGAGTTTCGAAGAATCGTCGCACTACAAGGATGTCAGTAGTTGGGAAATATTTATATATCCTGCGAAGACGGTAATGTTTGAAAAATGTTGGTTCCACCAGTTCTGAAACAAACATCGACTCGAGTGAAAAATATCCCAAGCCAGACCAAAAAGCACTAATGCAGACCCATTGCATAGCACAAGTATGTGCCAACAAAATTATATTTGACAAAAGGTCGAGCGCAGACCCAGCAGATGTTCGGTAATAAATTGGCCTCACATTCCCTAGTGTGTCATTTTTATAAGAGATTGAATTAATCATAATTGTAAATAAATTAATTATTAATGTTTATTGAAAATTAATGGTTATTGTTGAATATGTATTTTAATGATTGAATGTTACGTAAATGAATATAATTTAACAAGAAAGATCAATCATGCTTAAAGCATTGATTCTGAAACACTTTCCAACTTCAATGCAATTTTATTTAAATTTGAGATTTTATTTATTACCGAGAAATGCAATACATTCCTCGGTAATATTTTGAAACTTATCACAATACTGCATTAATTTATTATATTTGAAAACTTAAACCTTCATCGAAAAAAATGAAATTCATTCAAATGACGGCATTGAAATATAAATTGCCTGGTTTAAACATCTCTAAAATGTTATACATTCCTCGGTAATAGTTTTAGAATTATCATAATACTACGATAATTTATTATATTTGAAAACTTCATCGAAAACAACTGAATTTAATTCAAATGACGTCATAGAAAAAATAACATGCCAGGATCTCTTTATGAAAACAGGATTTCATTCATACTTTCTCCCATTCATTTCATTCATCACAATACTATAATAATTTATTTTATTTAAACATTTTGTTTAAGACCATGGAGCTACAAAAAATTAAACTCTATGCTTGAAACTTCATCGAAAAAAATCGTCCTTCTCTTTATGAAATCAATTAATATTTCATTCATATCAGCCATGCAGACTCCATGGACTAAATTATTTTGTGTTAAAAAAATACAGGAATTCTAATACAACTCATTCTATATATTTTACTGTTTACATTTTACATAGGTGAGAAATAGGCTTAGTTGTAGAAATAATCAAATTTAGATGAGCATTTAAACTCAAATATATTGTCATTGCGTTGTTTCAGTATGTAGATGCGCAGAATTTAAGCAAAAATAAAGTAGTTTTAAGACGGATACAACACTCAATATGAATTAAAAAGAACTTAAAAAAATCACGATTTTGAAACAAGATGGATGACATATATCATTTTGAAGTGGGTCATGTGATCGTTTCATATCATGGTCACGTGATCGTTTCATATAAGAGGTGTAATTATTATTTTAATTTTTATTTAAAAAACTACTGCATATATTTCGCTGAATTTTTTTTTATATATTTTATGGAACAATTTGAATATTACCTGAAATTTTCGAAGCAATTTGTGAATTTTAAATTCGCTTAAAAAATGTTTGAAATATTAGGTCCCGTAGGACTCAATGTATTTCAATTTTTCGACCCGGGTTCAATCCAAAACTGATTGGGTGATATTATTCATTTATATTCTCATTGGTTCTACGGACCGTCTGAACAACATACTAAAATTTCATTTTGATTAAGTCATTTTTACGGCAGTTATAGTGCTAACGGACAGACAGACAGACAGAATGAACTAAGTCATAAACACTTTTCAACTTTGTTGTAAAGTGTTAAAAAGAAAAATTTTGTGGTTAATGATAAATGTGTTATTTTTCAGCTACGGCAAATGGACTCGCATTTTGAGGTAAATTTTGGAGGATTATTGCGAGCACAGGCGATGTTCGGAGTTATACGATGCACACAGATATGTTGTAAGTTATAATCTTTCCTAAATAAATGTTATCTTTTTAAAATTAAATATTTTAATCGCGAGTAATGAAGTTAAAATAGCTTCCTTTTAATATCCCCACAATTGATTTCCGCTTTTTGATGCGACATTTTAGTACGCGTGACCATTCAATTTTCGTCACTTATTCTTTATGCAGTAAATTTACGCCATAATTTGCAAAGCATGTAACACCTTGAAAACAGTTCATGAAGGAGTAATAAAATGGGTGCTATTTATTGTGTGATAAATTACATTTAAAATTACTATTTATTTAACGTGTATATAATTACTATTTATTTACCATCATAATTCGTTTATTGTTTTTCCAAAACATAATTCAAAAGTATAAGGTACCTAATAATATTTTACCACGTTTAGAATAAATAAGCTCCTAATATTCAGAAACAATCATAATACTAACAAATTTCATTCGATTCACTCACTTAGTTCTCACTTAATTGCTAGTGCTTACTGTTATATATATATATATATTAAAATAATAGATATATATATATATTAAAATGATAAATATATATATATATCAAAGAAATATGTTTGAAGAATTTAAAAGTTTTTTCTTTTTCTTTAGGTCTGTTCACATATAAGATAAATAAACCTTTGACATCAACTGATTCAATATTTTTGATATATATTTGACCCACAAACAAACACACGCATAGGCATCGTATACAGTTGATTTAGCGATGCATAAAACGTGTAGATTCATGAAATTCCTAGCGTCGGATTACTGGCCCTATCACAATATTTCCCTTTACATGCATTGTAGGGAAAGAAAATAACCGCAATCTGTTATTTTATTCATTTAAATATAAATTCAATAAGATGCCTTATTGATTTAAAACCTTTCTGTTCCCTCTTCCCTAGTTCATTAAGATGTGTATTTGGGTGATTTAAAGAGTGTTCGAGATTCTGATCTGCAAATATATTCTTGCTCTGCTTCAATTTAATTAAAGTTGTTCTCATTGTAATGGCACAGAAAGTTCCTGTGGGAAGTTTTTGCACACTCCCAGAGGCGGATTTAAGATGTTTTCAGCACTCTAAGCATTAAAGCACCCGCAGCTCTTTTTGCAAATTACATAAGTAGCTTGTTTGAATTACAACTTGAAGATTAATTAGAATTAAGACGTTTCTAAAAATGAATATTGTAGTTATTACATTTTATATTGGTTATTTTAATAATTAATAAAATGACTGAATAACAAGTTTGAATTTTCAGAACTGTTTATGTAATAATTGTCTAATGTGTTTTTAGCTTTTCAAACCCTCCAACAGCCTCCTCACCCCCGGGTGCGCTATAGAAGCCTGAATCTTTGCGTACTTATAGCATCCATTTAGGCAGAGCCTAAACAAACCTTATTTCTTTATTTCAACTAAAGGGATGGGGGAAATGGGGAGTTACAAAAAGTCATCTCTGACCTTTCAAAAATCCTTACATTGATACAAAAATATAATTTAAGGTTTCTATAAATGATCTAAATTCATGTTATACTTGTTCAAAAAAGTCTTATATGTCCAAAACATAGATTTCTCGATAGATTTCGAGAGAAATTCGATTTTTCCTACATATTACAAATTAGATTATCTTGTTTTACAAATTTTTATACAAATTCAATAATAATCAAATTTCCCCTAAAAATGACGATACAAATTCGATGTTCCTTACAAATTGAAATATTATGGGAAAACAACAACACCTAAAAGCTTCTTTATTATTAAATCCTACTGATAATTAATACATTTTTGCTGCTGCCGATTAAAAAAAACATTCCAAATTTTATGAAAATCACTTGATTATTGATTTGATTTATAGGTTCGCGTATAGATGGAGATAAGAAGCAAACCATGACGAGGAATTACTTATTATACACACATTTTTAATAAGAATTACAGCACATTACATAACATCAATACAAGCATACGTATACATCTCGATTCCCTGCATCTGACAATTACTACAACTTAAACTTAAATATACCTCAAAAGCCAACGACATGTTAAACTTGGAATTTTTAGCTACTGCGGTTCTCGAAAATTTCAAAAATTTCAATATCTCATCCGGGAATGGCGAATGATAACTACTGAACAATGATGAGTATTTACGTTTTGGTTGAAAGAAGCAAACCATGACGAGGAATTACTTATTATACACACATTTTTAATAAGAATTACAGCACATTACATAACATCAATACAAGCACACGTATACATCTCGATTCCCTGCATCTGACAATTACTACAACTTGGCCGAATTGTAAAATCGAGCAGCGCCATCTATACGCAGTGTCGGCAAATGCAAGAAGAAAATTGTTGTTAATCTAAAAAAAATAACATTTACAACATTTACAACAATTATTTAGACAATTCGCCATCCCGTTGAAAAAACAAAAATTTCAATATCTCATCCGGGAATGGCGAATGATAACTACTGAACAATGATGCGTATTTACGTTTTGGTTGAAAGTAATTACAAATCATGCACTCATTTGACAACAGTGAACGTATTTAATTTTTTAAAGACTTTTTTTCCGTTTAAGATCAAAACCGCAAACTATCTCATGAACGGAGTGTATTAGCTTGCTATATGATGCTTCGATTTTCGAGTTATTCTCGAAAAATCAGTACATTTCAACGTCGGTCCCAAAACGGGCTAGCCTGATTAAGGTTCAAAATCCAGAGAAATAAAATGTACCTAAAATACAATGATATACTAAATTTAGACATTCGAGCTGCTATAGTTTTGGAGTTATTCTAAAAAAACGAGTACATTCTTTTTGTAAGGCTCAGGACGGGCTAGCCCGATAGGATTTTAAATCCAATGAGCTAAGATCAGGCCCGGTTTAAGGCGTGGGCGGCGTGGGCAATTGCCCACAGCGGACGAATTAGGGGCGGCCATTTGGAAGTGAAATTAGGTGTAGTAAGAATGACTTTTGTGGTCGTATTAAAAAAAATATTTTGAAAATGAACCAATTTTGTGCCACTTTAATATAAATGAATTTACTTTTTTAGATAGTATTAAAATATAAAAAGGATAAAATCGTTTTTCTCCCATAATTATATCTCTTTCGATGTACAGTTCTGCTTGAAAGTACGTACGCTCAAACACTTGGGAGATTACCAGATTTTAAACAACTTGCAGCTGGGTGCAGCCTGCAATCCCTTAGGGGACTTTGTTTACCCCAAATACTGGAGAAAACCCAAAGGCCGATTCTCAGAATTTTTTCCTGTTTTCAAATTCAAATTGCAAACACATGGATGCGGCCTTTATGATCGCACTTCTAAAAGGACGGGAGGGAGGAGATTAGTCCAGATGGTCATTCTTTTGGTCGTCTACCGTTTTAGCTGATTTAGGCATTGAGCCTAGCTGGAGACCATGTAGATAACAAACACAATGACTACAAGTAAAAAGCTACTTCTTATTGTTCAAAGTGTCGTGTTATGCTGCCATGCAAGATTCACAAATCCATCGACAAATATGGCTGTCTTTGTATGTTCTAACTATTCGGGTAAATTTTTCTTTCAATTATTTAAAATATTTTTGCAAAATTTCTTAATTGACTGCATTTTTTGTTGATTTTTAATGTGTTTCAACCAATAAAATTAATTTGGTACTGAATTTAGTCTCTGGTATTAGCCCCAGAATAATATTGATAAAAGAATAATTTTTCATGTTTTTATCCAAAATAATATGCCCCGTGGCTGTTCTATGAGGAATTTCAGAGGCAAATAACTAAGCAATGGTGTAAAATGATCTTAATTTCGTATTTTTTCCAGTTTCATTGCAAAATGAAAAAAAAAAATGGTACAAAATATTTTTGCGAAGTAAAATACTCCTTTTTGAATATCTGCATGAAAGTGCAAAAGTTGTTTATAAATTGTTAGAGCTGTTTCATAAATTAATAAATTTATTCTATAGACTCAATCTGGGAATTATATATATTCTTTTGCTCATGCATACAAATTTCTGTCTAGATATACGTTCAATAATCCGTAAATACTATTTTATTTTTTCATAATTACACTTTTAGTTATAATTTAATACACTTTTAAGTAAAATGTTAATTAAACAACCTTAAAATTTGTAATATACATTTTGATATTGTGATTTTTTTTATTTCTACTCAAACAATTCATTTAATATCCCCATGTTCTAGTCAACATTCGATTTATTATTATTCTTATATAAAGTTGTATTGTATGATATGTAGTATTTTTTTGTCCATTTTTTATTTCAAAACCAAGAAAAAATGAAACATTGACGTTCCTCTTTTCCAACGAATGGAATTTATTTTTTATTCTTAATACACCCTATTTTTATTACCCCACTCGAAAGTTCAT
Source organism: Amaurobius ferox (assembly GCA_951213105.1). NCBI lineage: Eukaryota > Metazoa > Arthropoda > Arachnida > Araneae > Amaurobiidae > Amaurobius > Amaurobius ferox. Next base: position 87,442,355 of record OX578138.1, read on the forward strand.
ATTTTTTAATTTCTGAACCCCCCCCCCCCCCGTCCTTTTTAAAACGAATTTGGAATCATTTGGATATTTTCCTGTGTTTCTGTTGGGCCCATGTATCTCCAAATTTTTTTCAGATGTTTTCTTTTATTATTTTTTTCAAAATTACGAAAATAAATATTACGTGTTTTACCGCCTTGTTCTCTAATGATTGCAAATATGATTTTCCCCTCTCTCTTAGTTTTGTTATGCACTTTATCTTTCGGCAGAAAATGAGAATATTTTTAATTTTTACCCCCTCCACCTTTTTTCCTAATTGTTGTCCCCTTTTCTATTCTATATATTTTTCCTGCTTTTGAATTAGGTTTTGTATCTTCGAGCATTTTTTTATATTTTTTCATTCACTTGTCACAAACTCAGGGGCATTTTAAACATTCCATTTCAATCGTCTTCATTCCCCAGTGAATCTATAATAATGAAAAGAAGAATATATCTGTGTGTTTGTCCACAATGCCGACCGATATCTATATCATTGAATTTTTTCACCCATTTTGTTACTCCATGTCTTCGGACGAGTCGGTTGGCCTGGGCTTTCGACACAGTCTCATCTATACCTGAACTAATGCATCTCGAAGGCCTTTTACCAAAATTTACATCCGATTTTTAACGAATTTTTAAATTCCAAAATCAGATAATCTCCAGCTACTGATATGACCTAGCAGCTTTATTCTCGATTTAACAGTTACAGAATCTCCAGCCATCGATATGATCTAACAGCTAATCATACCGTAACGATCTAATGCCACGTTCATCTCCTAGAGGTTATTTATCTTTCATTCATTTATATTTTGCATCACGGAGAGCGTTTATTTTTTTTTTTTTTCGCTTTGCGGATAGCGTACTGGTAATTTGACGTCGGTTTAGGATTTGAAGAAAATTGAGTAGTGTTATTTGTAAATGTAGTAACGAGGGTTTATTTGCATCCCAGATCAATACCGGGTAATTCGTTCCAGTGATACAATAAAGCAAATGTTAAATTAGCCAAAGTGTAAAATTTTGTTGTAATTTGGATAGTATTCCATTATTATGTATATTTCCGTATATATATTTCCATCTATTCTGTTCAAACCTCACCAATCATTAAACATCTTTAGAATCCCCCAAGTTCATTTAACTTTCTAATTTTTTTTTTAAACAAAACAAAATATCTCGTGTTTGTGCACTAATATTTCCCAAAAGAATAAGTAAGCAGACTGATGTGCAACAATCGTGCCATTTCAAATATTACAGCTTTCTCACCCATTAGAAAACTTGATTTTTGAAGTATAGTTGTTATATTCTATGTTCCTTCTGTATTTTAATCAGATTTTAGAGGGGCTACAATGGACAGTCACAAACTGCTTCGAAATAGAATCCCAGATTTTTAGCTGCGAAATCAAAAACCAACAAATTTAAATATTTTTGCATTTTAAATTTAATATTAAAGATTAGCTATTTAAATAAATTGCTGATAATTACCGGCAAAATTCTGAATTGTCCTGTTATATTATGTCTTAGCTTCGTAGGGATTGAAATGCTTTCCCTTCATCTCTCCTCTTTCCTAATTTATTCATAAAGTCATTTCTTTGATTTGCTTATAATGTTTTACTGCTAAGATATACAAATTATTCATAAGATTTATGCAATTAAAAATTCACATTTTATTAAAAAATTGATGAGGGCAACTTTCATGACACTACATAATGAGTAAGTTACTTTTGATTCCTGATAAATTCAGAAAAATATAATCGGCGGTGACTGTAGTCCGATGGAGCCGAAATTGCTTTGCGTGAATAATATTTTCAAACCAAGTTAAAAAAGTTTTCAATTCAAACCAAGATAAAACTCCAGTAAAGTTCAATAAGTTTATTCGATTATTTCAGACTCATTTGTTTCGTTTATAGGCTTTCAAAGCAATACAAATTACTAGCAATACAAATTAACTATTTGTAACTAGCTAGCGCTTTTAATTTTCACCCCGATTTCATCTGAAAACTCCTGACTCCACTTTTATATATTCGATTATTTTACTAACTTGATTTGCAGTATAAAAATTAAACTTTCTGAGGAGATTTTACATTCGAGTTAATCTATAAACGTGTCTGACGGCACATAAATACGTAATTGAATGCGTATATTTCCACCTATATTCTGTTCAAACCTTACCAATCATTAAACATCTTTAGAATCCCCATATTCATTTGACTTCCTAATTTTTTTTAAACAAAGCAAAATATCTCGTGCTTGTGCACCAATATTTCACAAAAGAGTAAGTAACCAGACTGATCTGCAACAATCGTGGCATTTCAAATATTACAGCTTTCCCACCCATTGGAAAACTTGGTTTTTAAAGTATAGTGGTTATAATTTCGATATACTTCAAAAACCAAGAAAGTGACCTAAAATCGAATTATATACACTTGTAGGATTCTTAAAGAGCAATAAATTCATACTAATTGTTTATAGTTATCACTTTTAGTTTTTAAGATATAAGCATTACAAACTTGAAATACTTCAAATTTTCAAACTTCTTCCACTTGACAAGATGATTACTCGAAAACTATAAAAGCTTTTTTAAATATACATATAAATTTAGAAACTAAATTTCCTCATACATATTTTTTTATCACTTAATATAATTCTATCGATCTTTTATAATTTCGAAGATATTTCGAGTGAAAGTATGAAACATGGAAAAAAACTCATTTTTATGTTTCAAAGTTTAAGCCACCCTTCCCCCCAAAAAATAGAGTTCGATCCAAAATCCAATTATATACACTTATAGGGCTTTTACAGAGCTACAAATTTATGTTTATTGTTCAAAGCTAGTTCTTTTAGTTTTTGAGATGTTACTAACTTGAAAAATGGAAAAATTTCAATCTTCTTCAATTTGACAAGACGATTACTCGAGAACTATAAAAGCTTTTCTTAATAATAAATATAGATTTTGATACTAAATTTCCTAGTACGTATTTTTGTCGTTTTACTATTTATATCTTTATTTTATAATTTAAAATGAAAACAAGAATATTAAAAACACTCGCTGGGACAGACACTTTTTGTTTTCTAGAAAAAAATTTTGAATATTAAAATATTGATATTATTATTATAAGTGTCCAAAAGGTTTACATTTTTTATAACACTTCGTTTTCCTTACACAGAAACCCCAAACATAGATGTTATTCCCATAAACTTACATATAATATGATTGTTTATTTAATATTTTTGAATGCCGTTTTCTTCTTATGATTTAAAAGAAGTTTGAAAATTTGCGACCTTCCGAGTGCTCATTTGCCTTTAAAATCATAAATTTTGTTCACTTCACTCCATTTGTTCTAGAAATTTTGTCTCTCAAGACTCCTATACACACCCATACATACATTACACTCACGCACAGACACCCATTTAAAAATAATTGATATGGGTTAGAGGGTGTCCAAAACGTATATTAATCCGTCGAAAATTCGAGTTTTCGACCCCAACATTATTTTCCAATACATCATTTGTGTGCAGGGAAATTACAAATAAAGTCCAAAATTCAGTTATGTATTATAAATTACTGCTGCATTATGCATGCATGTATGCATGTAGAAAGAAATGTAAGGCATTACATTTTCTAAACCGCTAATTAAAACTCTAAATTTAGATGAGAATAAAATTTGATAGTGTGAGACCAGAAATAGATCTCATACTTTGATGAGACAAGCTTATATGTGTAATTTATTGTGTACAAAACGGCAAACAATACTGTCAGTCTGGATGGCGTCGAGTTTTACAACACGGGAACCCAAAAGGTCACAAAATCATAAATTTAGGGGCGCCAAGATAACGGGGGGGGGCCGAGCGGACCCTTACGAGGAAGTGAATCATGCCATTGGATAAAGATTAACCAATGGAAAATGGGCTTGTTGCGTCACATTAAGAAGGAAGGAATTATTAAGGAAACATTAAGAAAAATTTTATTATATATTTGTATTTTATATATATATATATATATATATATATGAAAGGCGGCCCCAAACTGTCTTGCCCACACACGAAAATATCCTTGAACCGGCCCTGGCTAAGATATACCGCAAATGACAACGACATTCTAAATTTGGAACTTTTAGATACTCCCGTTCTAGAGTTATTCTCCCGAAAAGTGAATTTCTAAGGCGGGCCCAAAACGGGTTCGCTCGATACGGTTCAAAATTGAAAGAATTAAAATATTCCCCAAAAGATAAGGATGTACTAAATTTATATTTCCTAGTTGCCCCGATTTTCCAGTTATTCTATAAAAACGGGTCCATTCTTATGTCAGGCCCAGGACTGACTACCCCGATAAATTTTAAATCCGAAGAAACTTAAATATACCTCAAAAGCCAACGACATGTTAAACTTGTAATTTTTAGCTACTGCGGTTCTCGAGTTATTCTTCAAAAACGAAAGCATTCTTCAGCGGACCCAGACGGGCTAGCCCGATGAGGTTCAAAATCTAAATTAAAATCCATGCAAAAAGAAATGATATACTAAATTTACTTTTTTAGCTACTCCGATTGATCGAGTTATTCTTGAAAAGCGAGTAAATTTCTTCGGCCAAGACGGGCTAGTCCGATAAGGTTCAAAATACGATGAAATGTAATATACCCCAAAGGACAACGATATATTAAATTTAGACATTCTAGATGCTCTGAATTTTGAGTTATTCTAAAAAAATTATATATTCCTCTTGTTGGGCTCAGGACGGACTAGCCCGATAAGATTTTTAATCCAAAGAGTTAAGATATACAGCAAATGACAAAGGTATGCTAAATTTCGAATTTTTAGTTAAACCTGTTCTTGAGTTATACCGCAAAAACGGGTGAGTTTCTAAGGCGGGCCTAAGACGGGCTAACCCGGTATGGTTCAAAATTGAAAGAATTAAAATATACCCCAAACGAAAACGATATATTAAATTCAAATTTCCTACTTTCTCTGATTTTCGAGTTATTCTTTAAAACCTGGAAAAGTCCTATAGCGAGCCCAGGACGGGCTAGCCCGATAAGCTTCAAAATCGAAAGAACTGAAATGTACCACAAGAGAAAACATCATTCCGAATTTTACGTTACTGTGCTGAATGAACTTGATTATTTAGGATCTCATGTTTGAACGACCACAGATAAAGTTAAATAAAATTTTAATAATACGAATATATCCCTAGCTCAATCTTTTTGAAAATCAAATGACTTTTTGTGTATACCACTTACAATAATCACACCAAATTTCACATAAATTCTTCAGTTATTTCGAAAAATATCGGTCATTTTATTTGCAATAAATTCCCATTAGTTTCAATGTTAACTCCTCCACTTTAGACCGCTTATTCGAGACCAACGCCGTCTGGCGGAGGCGGTTTTTAGGGAACCTGTTTTTCACAAGCGGATAAAAGAACAGAGTTCCAAATGACGTCAGAAAATTTTGACGAATCAAAATTCAGCAGCTTTGACGACGTTTCTTTTCTAGCAATGTTTTGCGCCTTGCGCAGTGTATGCTTATAAAGTGATAATATATCGGATTATTACATGTTTCTAAAATGTTTGAAAATTTTCAGAAATACCTTATGTAGTGCTCATCTGGATTTAATTTTGGGGAATAGTTCAGCATATAGTTCGTTATATAGTTTATTTTGAGGATAGTTAGAATATTATTAGTTGAATAATCTAACAATACTATAAACAAATCATCGGATGTTGGATTTGTTTATAATATCATCCACTGCTGATACAATCCGTGGGGTAGATATTTTACATCTACTCCAACTGCTTAACAAGAAGTCAAGGTACTTTTGATGTTTATTTATTTAATTTGTTTTAATGCAATAATTTGCTTTAAAAGAAATATGAGAAAGTTATGAACCTCTGGCCAATCTTATGCTTTTAACAATATGATTTTGCATTTTGGTGCTTTGGTAGATAAGGATTACCATCAGAAATTATTTGATATCACTCGCGCTATTGAATTAATTTAAATTTCATTTCATTTCCGAGATCTAGATGGTATTTTACTTAGACAGACATGATTTTTAATATGCTGTCAATGTTTTGATACTATTTAGAATTTTATTACTACATTTCACTGAATAACAAATAGAATATATTTCAAACTGTTTGTTTGCTTTCTTTGTAATACATAGTACACTATATATATATGTATGTATGTATAGTATGTGTTACATATACTGTGTATGCTTGACACTATTTTTCATTAATCGTCCTCTGAAATGATGAATTAACTCATTTGTGTTAAAAACCTATTTTCAATCTACAAGATCTTGCTTAATATTCGACTTAAAACTACAAACCAAATAACACGTGGTAAGCCATGTGCTTGATAACTTAATGTAATTTTTTTTTTATTCGACCAAGTATATGATGACCAAATAATTCAAAATATATGAAATTTCAAGGTAATATATAAAAATAATAGAAAACATAATCATATGTCACTACAGAGAAGTAATATAATTTCTTAAAATAGTTGTTTACTTTTTATTGTTCACTTTTGAAGTTTACTTTTGAAGTATTTGGTATCAGTGTTTCTCTGAAGACTTTTTGGCCGCGGGGAGGGGGGGGAATAAAATGTTAGGGAAGGCAAGTTTTCTATTGCCCTATATAAATATATCTAAATAGTATGTCATATAAATAGAAACTGGGTTAACATAAATTAACATAAAATATCTCCGGAGGAAGGGGGGGGGGGGCTAGTTATGAAACTGCTCAACTTGAAATAGCTATTTCAAACTCGTCACATGTTTATAATTTTAATATAAATATATTAATATAATTAAATTTAAAACCATTTAAAACCATTATTTGTGTATCATACCTAGTGTTAATTTCAACCATAAATTTGTCCTATTTCACTATTTTGTAGTAATCTTATAGTTTTATACTTTGCTTAATGTAATTTCTTATTTGATATATTAGTGCCATGAAAATGAAAAAAATTAGCCAATAGTTCTAGTTAATTTTTAGGAAATAAAATTCAACAGATAATCCCTAATCTTGAAAATACAGGCAACTCAAAATGGGAAAAAAATCAGCTTGAAGAGTGACTTCTTCATGATAAAAATGTATATTTTACAAAATATACAATAAAATTTTAATTTATTTGATGCAAATGTTTTAAAAAATAATCCAAAATTTCCAAATAACATGCAAAATCTCAGTCTCTTCCTCCCTCCCCAACTTTTAGAAAATTAATCATACTTTAATTAGCAAATGCAAAGTATCCTCATCTGGTGAATATTAAAAACAATAAGATTTGGAGTAATTAAAAAAAGTTCAGTGAGATGGTATCATTTTCAAGGGCATTTCATATATATACAAAAACTAAAAATTCCTAAGTATCAGTATCATATATGTATTTAATTATAAAGTTATTACAGTTATGTATATGCTAGTTGTGTAAGTTTTTTGTATCTTATATTTTAAAAATATGCTAACACTTTTAAATATCTTGCATTCTTTAAAGTTTTAAAATATTACTCGGAATTAAAATTGTAAAGAGCCTTGCTGCCCCAAATGGGAATCAAACTCTGGATATCCGAATTGGCCAGCCGACGCTTTACCGTTGAGCTACTGGGATGAAATTGGAAGCTCTTATAGTTGAAGAAGACTCTGCAAAATGTTTGGTTAAGTTTTGTACACATAGTTCTACGTCCTATTTGTACACACTACATCCTATTTGTACGCCTATTTGTACACATTTGTACTACCTATTTGTACACATGTATTCTACGTCCCCATACAATTATAAGTATGTATCCCTCATTATAAATTATTTTCATGTGTACAAGATAAATTTAATTTTGTTCATTCTTTCCTTAGCAGAAATGAATCAAAATAATGTTTTAATTATACTGTAATATATGAAAAGCTGCTCATATGTATGTATTACATATTTTCAACCTTTCAAAATATATAATTTATAATAGATTTTATGCATAAATATAAAGTAGCTAGGTAATCTATATTTCTTATTTTACATTTAATATATTCAATATTTCATTTGTTGTGGCAGTATTTTTATATTGCCAAATAACCTAAATGCATCACATAATCTCAACCATGCTTTAGTTTTTAAAGAAAAAATTTGATGTGAGCAACACATGACTTTCCTTATATAATGTAATGAATTTACTACTTTTACAGTAAAAAAAATAGGTTTTTCTTATAGTAGATACTAATATTCTTTCCAAGATATTGAATTTTCGTCACTTAGTTGTCATTTTCATTGATTTAGCGTCATTTTTATCCATTTGGCGAGATTTTCGTTAATTTGGCAACATTTTAAAAAGTCACCAAGTTATCGACATTCCGCCAAAATATCGCCAAGCGTTATGGACGAAGAAATAAGTTATTCTTACAGCAGATAAATGACTATTGGCGTTCAAATACAAAAGTATTACTCAAAGTATCTTTTTTCATGAATGGAACGAGCTAGATCCACGAGAATGATGTCACTCAATTTATTGCATGGTATTACATATGAAAAGTGAACATGTTTCTCAATAGGAAATTTTTCTTTTTTTATTTTATATGACTTTTTGATAATTTTTTTGAAAAATCTGCAATATCTCGAGAACGGTTCATGTTAGCGTTCTAAAATTTAGGTCAATCGTTTTCTAATGAAAAATTACATAAGAAATGTCTATTTGCGTAAATTTATTACAGGTTTTGATTTTTTGACGATTTTTTCAAAATTTCATTCGAAAATTTAAGGGGTTTCTGAACATTCAATTGCGTATAAAAACAATAAGCTTCCGGTGTTTACGGATTGTGATTTTTGTACCAAATGTTTCGAATCGGTCCATTCGTTCGTCAGTTATCGTCTCCACAGACTCACTGACACACTCACACATACTTTCACACACACACACACACAGACATCACTTCAAAAATGTTTGATTCGTGATCAAGGATGCTTGAAACGTGCTCTCCCGTCGAAAACTCGAATTCGAATTTTCAACCCCGTCACAATACTTTCCTTATACATTATGTATATAAGGAAAGTAAAAAGTAATCATACTTCTTTTAATGCAAATTAATGATTAATGGCAGTTGCATTGTTGACAACATTTTGAGAAACCAGTATCCTGTCTTTAGTTCAACTAAAATAGAATATTTTCATTTTTGACGACTAATTCTTCTGGCACCGAAATTGCTAAGAAACTAATTGCTATATTTAGCTCCTGATAGCTTCAGGCACCACAGCTGATTATTATTGAACTTGCGTATCAACCCAGATCTATTAAACACATTTACAAAATTTTTGCCCATCTTCTGATTTTATTTTTCTTTAAATCAGAAATTGCAAGGTTACTACAAAGCAAAGTAGTTTTGTGATAATAATTCAAAATCATATTGATTTATCTCCAAATGTTTCTTTATGCAAATAGTTTACACTTAAAAAGTGTTTACTTTTAAAATTTATATACGATGCTTTATTTTTCAACATCTAAATATTAGATAGTGTTTGTTTACTTTTCAATATATCATCTTGAAATGTCTTTTTTACTGCCAATAAAGTTGCCAACGTTTAAATACAGTTACAATTGAAGCATTTCATATTTTTTTAGAATTACTTATATTTCTCATTTTATAATTGGAAATCTAGTTTTAAAAAAATTTCAATTAGCATTCAATGTATTCATAGCATTCAATGCATTTTTCTAAATTTTATTGTATCAGACTTATTGCAAAAATAAGAACATCAACTTGTTTATTTTTCAAGTTACTTGTGTTCAAAGAGCATTAAAGAGCAAATAATATAAAATTCCCCAATAGGATCATTATTACTTTGCTTGAAAATGTAAGAACATATCTACTTCCTTTTTATTTTTATACCAACGCATATTATCAATAACTTTCTAGGGAAAACTCCCGTGCATGTAAATGCTGTCATGATTTTATTTTAAGAAGCGGTATTGAATAGGTAATTTTTAAGCATGTGCATATAAAGTAACAATTCTATTTATTTATTTTTTACCTGCACATTGCTATATTTAATGAAAAACTACATTATATTTAGAATGATTTGGCTAAGAAACATAACGAAATTTAAAAATAAAACAGTAATGCTTACGCTACAAAAGAGATTAGAGAAAATTAAATTGTTGTGTAATTAAGTGTGGATATAAGCGAGAAAAGTTCAAAAGAGACTTTCTAAAATTTACTTCTTTTCAGAGAATTTTCTTGTATTTAAATTATAATTAGTAAATATTAACATTATCATAACATATAAGACTAAGAGTTTGCATTTTCATAGTTTCGAACATCAAACTTTAGCATGATTTTGAGGCACAGTTATTGGTACTGAGGTATTATTATTTCAGACATTTAAACAATAAATTGTGAAGACATCTGTTTTTAATGTAAACATAATTAATATTAAAATAAGAAACAAATAATCAGTGAAAATGTATGGATAACTTTCTGGATACTCTAAACTGCACATAAAAGTAAATATATTTAAAAACTATATTAATAAAATTTATTTCAATTATTTAAAAATAATAGTCAACTATATATCACTACTGTTTTTAACTTTCTGATTCATGATGAAAGCCAGACTACCACACATCTTTATGTTTTCTAGTTAGTTCTAGCTAGGCATACATCAATATGTATTGATATACACATACATTCTAAATAAAACGTCTTTTTATTTTTAAAAAAATTCCAAAATACTTGAAAAAATAGTATATTTTATGACAGACCTAATGTACGTTCAGTATGCTTGTAGAAATAAAACATTATCATGATGTCACATGAATCCTCCCTATAGTCAAAAACATGATCCCTATTAGCGACTGCTTTTGTTTGCCTATAACTCTCAGCGCCACCAATAGGGGGAAGGAAAGGCAAAAGGATGAATTGCATAGGTGCCTGGACCACAAACTATTTGTAAAAAATTTCAATGTAATACAAAATAGGGGTAATAAGAGCATAAAAAATTCTGCTGACTTGGACCCTTTTGTATTGTAAATCTGAACACCCAACAGCATTCAAATTTGTCCTGCAGATGCCCAACAACAAATCAAAAGTATACAAAATAACTAAGACATAAAATCTTAGTTAAAAACGTGTATTAAAACTAATCAGTAATACTGTCATTTATTGTTTAATTCTGTGATTTTAACAAAGATATTGCTTTTTAGCTATTTTGACAGAAATAACAGTTAATAAAATCTGAAACTTCTATGTATTAATATAAACTTATTTTTTAGGAATTTACAAAATTACTAATTCTGTAATATTCATGAAATTAGCACAAAATGAATATATATTTTTATATGTTTCATTAGCAAAACTAATTGTGATTGAAGGATATTGAATTATTTTGTGATTGGGATTTGTAAACTTAAATATATATGTACATCTTTTAATTCAAATATTTAAAACTCCCGTGTATCAACAAATTGTATGCTAAACTATCTCCAAAAATTATATTCTGATGAGCACTACATAAGATCGAGCTTAAAAATTTCCAACATTTTAGAAACAGGTAAAAATCCAGCATTTTATTTATTCTACAGATACGTTTATAACATAAGAACACGATACCACAGAATACGTGAGATACGATTAGAAAACTCCGCAAAACATTGCTGCTGAAACAGATTAATACATAATTAATATAGTAAGCTGTGGCTGCTGAAATCGTCGCCGGAGTTGCTGAACTTTCATTCGTGGAAAATTTTCTGACGTCATTTGGCACTCTGTTCTTTTATCCGCTCGTCTGTTTTTCGCCTCGGTCGGCACACTCGCCTCGGTCGGCACACTTTCTAGGCACTGTAGTATTAGCTTGCTATAAATAATGTCATTCGCTTTTAAATAAAGACATCGGCTGTTATTTTAACATTTCATATATATTTAAAAAGAAGTAAGAAAATAAAATTATTTATTTGATCACATTAATAAGACGCTAAATTTACATTTAAAATTCATTAAAAACCACATCTTTAGATTATTAATCTGATTAAATTAAGACTTTTATTATAAAGTGTAATTCTTTAAAATTTAATGCTCAGATGTGTCACCATACATTTTAGCATTTTAAATATAAATATAATTTTATAACGTTATTTTTTTTTCTTCTATTCGTGAAAATCATTCCAAAAATATTTGGTCTTCCCCGTATTTGTTTACCTTGCGAATTCCACACATTTCCGACATGCATTAATTGCAAATCGTGCCAAATTGAATAGCACCAAATTTCATTTCTTAATTTGTGCAAGAGATGCTGTCTACAGACGGACAATACCGACACACAACCATTGGTTTGCACGCTGCCACAACTGCCGCCGTGTTCATACGGAGTACGATCACGTTAAACATGTGGTCCGTAAGTCCTTCCGAGAGGTTGGTGGTAGGGGAAGGAGGGTACGGTCCCTGTGGGTGCCTCCCCCACTGGGTTCCGGTCTAAATTGGGTGGCACTTCCCAGCCGTCCAAACTGTTACCTTACACCTTTCTGGTAGGACGGACGGTCTGGGTCTCATCAACAACAGCACAATCAATGGAAATAATTTATTCGTAGTCATGCAAACTCAAAGCTTGTAGATCTATCAAAATCTAAAACACAGATAGTTGACCCATCATAGTACTTTGCCCTTTACATATATTGTGTACAATTAAAGGGCACGTTGTATAAATAAGTGTGCGCTGATAAGTAAAAAGACTGATATTCATGCTTTGTGAATTCAATACGCCTCCGGCATCCATTGATTGCAAATCGTACCAAATTGACTCGTACTAAATTTCATTTCTTAATTTGTTTAAAAGATGTGTCTACAGATGGACAAGACCGACACACAGTCATTGGAAATAATTTATTCGTAGTCATACAAGCTGAAAACGTGTAGATCTATCAAAATCTGAAACTCGGATATTTGACTCATCATAGTTCTATGATAGTACTTTGCCCTTTACATATACTGTGTGTAAGTAAAGGGCACATTGTATAAGTTACGGTACGCTGATAAGTAAAAAGATAAGAAGATTGATATCAGTGCAAGAATTAGGAAAATACTTTCAGTTGGTTAAACTGTGAATACAAAAAATGGTAATAGGGGCTGACCCCCTATACCAAATAACAAATCATTTTGTATCATTGTCGTTGGATTTTTTAGAGAAAGTTAGATTGTATTCATGGTTTTCCAGGGTTTTTTTCCATTTTCTGCGGGAGAACGAAAAGGCATAAATTTTGCAATCTTATATGTGACTTTTTCACCTATCTCTTGTAGGAAACGAGATAGTGTCCTATACCCTCTAAAAAGAGAGGTTATCTCTTTGTGTAACATCGAATGGAGCTTCCTAGGCACGTACATAAAAATATCCTATAAACTTAATACACCAAAAGTTAAGCCACAATGTTCAAAATTAAGGCACAAAGTGAAAAAAGCGGATAAAAACAAAAGTATTTACTCGATTTCATTGAAACTTTCACAGATCACGGGGGTATAACAAAAAACACTAGCGTGAAGAAATGCAAAAAAAAAAATCAATAAATAACTAAATAATAGCGATAAAAACATAGAATTTTTGGCGGCAAAAAGAGTTCATTGGTGGAAGTCTGTCAGTACGGAATGTGATGACCTCTGCTGGAAACACATGCCCTGTAGAGTCGATTCTTGTCAAGACTAAAATGATCTCTGGCGGTTTGGAGTACGTATGCCCATTCTTTGAGCAGACATATTCTTAGCTCGCAAAGGTTCCGAAGAAGGTCATGGAGAGAACTTAAACGGCTCTCAAACTTGTCCCATACATGTTCGATGGGATTCAATTCGGATGATCTTGATTGCCATTGCATAAGAAGCAGTTTTCGTGTTCTAAAGGTCCCAAACCGTGTAAATCCATCAAAAACTCGAGTTGCAATTTTTGACATGATTCCAATACTTTCCCTATACGTTACCATGTATGACAAGAAAAGTAATGATATAAGTATTTGAGATCTATATTTGTATCCTAGTTTGCATAGATCTACACGCTTTTAACACCGCAGAAATACGACAGCAATTAATTGCTTTTAGACTGATATGGCAATGGTCTGTCACCTATAACCACAAAGCGACCTGAAATCACAATGGCCTGTAACCACAAGGACTGTCGAAGGGTGGAACGACTGTAGTTTTAGTTCTTTGCATAGGCGAATGCTGTTTACTTTTCCTGCAATACATAGTAATGTACAGGGAAAGTATTGGAATCGTACCGTTTAAAAAAACGAAAAAAATGAAAAAAAAACGTTTAAAAAAACGAAAATCGTAACTGGGGTTTTCGACAGATCTACACGTTTTGGACCTCTAGAACACGAAAAAGTTTTTTTAGCGGGACGTACGTCTGTGTGTGTCTGTCTCTGCAATGTCTGTTTCCACTCTAACTCAAAAAATGAATTGACCACATTTCATGAAATTTGGTAGGTAAGTCTCTAGTGGGTGACCCTGGTGCTGATTAAATTTTGGTATGATTCTGAATAAAAGATCCTGCCTGTTGTTACGAAAAGTCCCCCCAAAATTGGCTGTATCAACTCTAGTTGAAAACTAATGGACCAGAATTCACAAAATTTGGTAGATAAGTCACTTATGGGTGAACCTGGTGTTGATTAGAATTTGGTACGATTCGGAAAGAAAAAACCTACTTTTTTGCAAAATGTCCGGCAAAAATTGTCAAAATCTGAAATAAACGACTACATATGCTGAAATGCATCAATTAAATGCTTGTTTCACATGTAATTTTTGACGATGAAAAGAATAAGATCAACGCAATTACTCTAGGACTAACCGTTCTTGAGATATTTTAATTTTTTCCCATTTTTTCTACGCCGGTTTTGAGAATAAGTCCAGTTACCAAATGAAAACTAAAGCTGAATTAAAAGTGTAAATTCAGTATAATTTCACTTAATTATGCGTGTTATTTAGTGTAATTAAACTCAATTTAATGAATTATCAATGAAATAGAAATAAAATTAATTTGAGTCTGCAGTGAAAGTCATGTGCCGCTCACATGAGATTTTTTGAACTAAAGGGTTCCGTTATTACCAAATATTTAAAAAAAATGGCAGCTAGGATCGAAGAATATTCAAAATACCTATAAAAATTCGGATTTTCTGATTATACTGACATGTCGTTTTCCTTTTGACCAATTCCTACTCTTTAAAGATGAGCAATAATAAATGAGAAAGGTGGTGATAAAATTTCTTATGATTGAAATTCTCTACACCTTATGCAACATCTATTTGGAACCAAAATTGCACATTTGTCATCTTTTCAGTCGAAATGTTATTTTAGGAACACGGCAGCGTTCCATCTCGCCAAGTTCGATTCCGTATATATTAGAAGTGGCCTAAACGCATATTATACTTGGCAAACCCCGATTTCTAGAGGTCTGTAACTCAGCCACCAAGAAAGCTAAATATTTAACACTATTTCCTTTAAAAAGCCGTCTCACAGCAGAGATAAACATATCAAAAGAAAATATAATTGGTGCAGTAACACGTGTGTAGAAATAACTTTAAAATGGCACATTTACGATGGTCATTCCGACTTCTAATCCTTCAGTGTTAGCTGACCTATAACCTTAACACTAAAACCGCAGAATGGGTCAATTTGACCCAAATCTAAATTCTTTCCCGTTTTTCTCAAAAATTTACAAGCAAAACCAAATTCTTAACATTTCATAATATTAAGCGAATAGCGGCCTATAAAAATATCAGTCGTTTGACATTTATTAGTTTCATCTTTTTAACTTTTAACACCTATACCTAAAACCGCGGAATGGGTCATTCTGACCCAAAGACCACTACGAATACGGAAAGTAAAGCACAACATTTATTGGAAGTGGAAATGCGCGTTTCTTCCTCTTTCTCGGAAAAGGGGTGAACAAAAGGCGTGAAAACCTTGAAGGTCGCGATAAGATAAGGCGTTGCAGGGGGGTGATATTTTTTTTGTAGAGATAAAACATAAGGCTGCAACGCTAGCGAACAAATGCAGACAAAGCTTGCTCTCTGAACAACATGTCACGAAAACGTATTCGTACTATAAGCGAAACTAAACTATTAGCGAAATATTAACGTACTATTAGGGAATCTAACTTATTTGTTTTTATCCTAGATTTCGTCATCCATTTTCCAACCAAGATATACACATTTTATTTTTATACTGAAAACGCTTTCGTATTTCTAGAAGCATTGACAATTACTCTATATTTTATTTCGTAAAAAACCATAGTATTAGTTGATAAACTTTGCTTAAAATAGCAAAACTCCTTATAAAAATGAAATTTGTATGTATTTTATACTTATTTTTAAATCAACATTTTCTTAATTTCCGACATTATATTACATAATCTTAATATTACTCTCAAAGAAATGAATAATTGTCATTACTATAAAAATGAATTCTTATTTTTATACTAGAACATACATTTTTATACTCTGGGTCAATTTGACCCATCCCGCGGTTGTAGGTATACCGAAGGTATTCTAGTTGTAAGTATTCTAGTGTTAATCACTGAAACGATTTTTATGAATGATGGCTAATTTCTGTGTATGTTGGGAAGGATATATTTTTCTTCTAAAGCAAAAATATAAATTCTTATTCAAAAATTCAGAAATTAAAAAAGAACATAAATAAATTGTGCTTGGCGGTAAACTATAATTTGCAAAGCTATATATTTGTTACATAATTATGTTGAAAAATAATTTTTTTTGGCACGTGACGAAAAAAATAAAAGACGTAATAGATGAAACAAAAATATTTCAAAATAATATTTCAAATAATATTTCAAGAAATATTTCAAAAATATTTTTTTTTGCCGTGGATTGAAGATAAATATTCAGGCGTAATGAGAAAATTCTGTGCTTAAATCATTTAAAATCGTTTTAAAGTCTCGAACCAGGTTTTCGTAATTTTATCTAGAAAATCAACCAACAAATGAATCTTTAACTGGGCTTAAAATTTCGCAAATTCTAAGATCTCATTTTCAATTTAGAAGAATAACGTAATTAACATATCGTAAAAACGACTTTTAAGAAATAAAATTGGGGTGTGAAATACCAATTTTAACTGCTACATTTTCCGATCATAATTGTAATTTTCCCCTGTCATTTGACAGGCTATGCAACGAGAGCCGTATTTTTACCATACACGAAGCAGGCAAATGCTGGAAGTCACAATGATTCAGGGGTTCATTTCTTTATCTGATCAACACATAAATTTTTAAAATAGTTGCTACTACTCATTGCAGTCACTTTTAGATTTTAACTTATCCTTTTGAACAAAAAAGCATATAGCCATTTAAATGAGTTTTGAATATTTTGGGGCGATACAATCTTATCAAAAATTAAACAAATTGAAAGTCCTGATAATTATGTTCATTTATAATGTAAAGCATTAGTTAAAATATATCTACAAGATTTAATTGTAAAAAGACTGGCCTACGTGTATAAGTTGTATATTTGGCCACACCCATTTTTTTCATTCACAGTTCGCTTTATAAAACAGTGCTTATTTTCAATAAATATGAAAGTGGGGAATGTGTAAAATTTTAATTGGACGATTTTATCTATGAATCACTACTTCAGCAAGTCACCAAGGAAATTTTCAGAAATTGAAATAACTTTTCGGTGTGGATTCCACATCAAAATTAATTCTGCCATATCAAGTTTAAAATTTCATTTCAGTTTATAAATAACCGAAGTGTCTTTGGTCATTTTTTCACGGCAATCATCTGTGCAGTCATGTGTTTAGCCCTAAATAAATAACAGTTATTGTTCAATTGATCATTATTTTGCTAAAAGTATAAAAGGCAATATTTATGCGAGCCGTCAATATGCACCGATAATATTTTATTGCTATATCCTATATATAAAATGTCTTAGTTTATTCAATAGATAAATACAGAATATTGTTATCTCCCGAACACTGTACTAAAGAGAGAGTGCAGTTAACTAAAATTAGCAAGATTATAACATTTGTAGATTAATAAATAAACTTTTCCAACAATTCGTTTGTAGTGATGAGTTTATATTTAAACTCACAACACCCTTGCTTTTTTTACATTATTTGTACTCAAACCTCCTAAGCTAAAGAACTTCCCCAAATTGGAGACGGATTTTTGAATAAGATGAATCTTACACATTAGTCAGAGGCATACAGGGTAAAAGCAATAAACAAGAAGAATGATTAATCATGCATGAAGTATTGATTACGAAATACTTTCCAACCGAAATGCAATTTTATTCAAACATCTCTAAAATGCGATACATTCAGCACTGAAATTTTTTAAAATTATCACAGTACTACAATAATTTATTAAACTTTGAGACTTAAAATTTCATCACAAAAGGCAATGCTATAAAATCGCCTGCTTCTTTATGTAAAACCAATGAATATTTCATTCATGTCATTTATATTCCAGACTCCAGAGCTAAACAATTTTGCGTTGAATATTCAACAATTCTTATACAACTTATCTTACAATCGCTTGATGTACTTACATTCTGCATACGTTAAAATTAGGCTTCGTTGTAGAAATAATCAAAGTTTAGTAATCCTTTAAAATCAAAAATATTGTAATTGCGTAGACACAGAATTTAGATACATAGATAATATTTTATACTATTTTATATAAGCTAAATATTTTATACTATTTCCTCTGAAAAGCCTTGACAAAGCAGAGACAAATATATCGTAAGAAAATATAATTGGTGCAATAACACCTGAGTAAAAATAAGTTTAAAATGCCATTTTTTACGATTATCGTTCTGACTTTTTATTGTTCAGTGGTCCTATAGCCTTAATCCCTCAACTGATTTTCATGAATGGTGGCTGATTTGGTGTGTATGGGGGGAAGTACATATTTATCTTTTAAAACAAAAATATAAAATTTTATTTAAAATTTCAGAAATTAAAAAAATACATAAATAGATTGCGCCTAGCGGTAAAATATAATTTGCAAATCTGTATTTTTGTTACATAATCATGCTGTAAAAAAATCTGATGTGGGCAACACATGACTTTCCTTATATAATGTAATGAATTTACTATTTTTACAGTAAAAAAATAGGTTTTTCTTGTAGTAGTTACTAATATTCTTTCCAAGATATTGAATTTTCGACAATTAGTCGTCATTTTCATTGATTTAGCTTCATTTTTATGCATTTGGCGAGATTTTCGTTAATTTGGCAACATTTCAAAAAGTCGCCAAGTTGGCGACATTCCGCCAAATTCGTCGACAAAATCTCGCCAAGCTTTATGGACGAAGAAATAAGTTGTTCTTACAGCAGGTACATGACTATTGGCGTTCAAATACAAAAGTATTACTCAAAGTATCTTTTTTCATGAATGGAACGAGCTAGATCCACGAGAATGGTGTCATCCAATTTATCGCATGGTATTACTTATGAAAAGTGAACATGTTTCTCAATATGAAATATTTTTTTTTTCATTTTATATGTGACTTTTTAATAATTTTTTTGAAAAATGTGCAATATCTCGAAAACGGTTCATGTTAGCATTCTAAAATTTATGTCAATTGTTTTCTAATGAAAAATTACATAAGAAATGTCTATTTGCGTAACTTTATAAGTGGTTTTGATTTTTTGACGATTTTTTCAAAATTTTATTCGAAAATTCAGAGGGGTTCTGAACATTCGATTACGTATAAAAACAATAGACTTCCAGTGTTTACGGATTGTGATTTTTGTACCAAATTTGGTTCGAATCGGTCCATTCGTTCGTCAGTTATCGTCTCCACAGACTCACTGACACACACACACACACACACACACACATACTTTCACACATACACACACACAGACATCACTTCAAAAATGTTTGATTCGTGATCAGGGATGCTTGAAACGTGCTCTCCCGTCGAAAACTCGATTTCGAATTTTCGACCCCGTCACAATACTTTCCTTATACATTATGTATATAAGGAAAGTAATAATTTTTTGGAACGTGACGAAAAAAATAAAAGACGTAGTAGATAAAACAAATATATTAAAAAATATTTCAAAAATACTTTTTTGCCGTGGATTGAAATTAAATCTTCAGCCGTGGTGAGACAATTCTGTGCTTAAATCAGTTAAAATCATTTTAAAGCTTCGAACAAATGAATCTTAAAATGGCCTTAAAATTTCGCACACTGTAAAAATCTCATTTTCAATTTAGCAGAATAACGTAACTAACGTATTAGATCGTAATAACGTGTTTTAAATCATGAAATTGGGGTGTGAAATACCAATTTTAACTCCTACTAAATGTTAATTTTCCGATCATAATTTTTATTTTCCCCTGACATTTGACGGGCCATGTAGCCAGAGCCGTATTTTTACCATACTCAAAGCAGTCAAATGCTAAAAGTCACAATGATTCAGAGGTCCATTTCTTTATCTCATCAACACATAAATTTTTAAAATAGCTTTTACTACTCCTTAACGTCACTACTCCTTTCACTACTCCTTAACCTGCACCAATAATATTTTACTGATATATCATATATATAAAATGTTTTAATTTTAACAATTACTATTTACTTCATAGAGGTGTCTCTAGAACACTGCACCAAATAGAGGGTGCAGTTAACTAAAATTAGCAGGAAATCAAACTCTTGAATAAGCAGTTTCGACGATGCGTTTGTAGTAATGAGTTTATATTTTAAACTCACAATACTCTTGCTTTTTAAATTAATTTGTACCCAAACCTCTTAAGCTATATGGTATTTGTACCAACTATGCTATGTGATATATGTACCTCCTATGCTATATGGAGAACTTCCCTAAGTACAGACCGATTTTCGAATATGATTCTTACACATTAGTCAGAAGTATACAAGATAAAAGCAATAAACAACAAGAAAGATTAATCAAGCATAAAGCATTGATTATGCAATACTTTCCAAGCGAAATGCAATTTTATTCAAACATCTCTAAAATGCTATACAATCGCATCCATAATATTTTAATTATCACAGTACTACAATAATTTATTAAACTTTGAAACTTAAAACTTCATCAAAAAAAATCAATGCTATAAAATCGCCTGCTTTTCTATGTAAAATCAATGAATATTTTATTCATATCATTTATATTCCAGACTCTAGAGCTAAACAATTTTGCATTAAAATATTCAACAATTCTTATACACCTCATCTTACAATCGCTTGATTTATTTACATTCTCCATACGTTAATGTTAGACTTCGTTGTAAAAATAATCAAAGTTTAGTTATAATTTAAAATCAAAAATATTGTAATTGCTTAGCCACAGAATTTAGATACACTGGTAATATTTTATACTATTTTATATAATCTACATATTTTATACTATTTCCTCTGAAAAGCCGTGTCAAAACAGAGACAAACACATCATAAGAAAATATAACTGGTGCAATAACACCTGGGTAAAAATAACTTTAAAATGGCATTTTTTACGATTGTTGTTCCGACTTTTTATTCTTCAGTGTTGGAGGACCTACAGCCGTAATCACTGAACCGATTTTCATGAATGATGACTGATTTTGTGTGTATGGTGGGAAGTACATAATCTTTTAAAAAGAAAATATTAATTTTTATTTAAAATTTCAGAAATTAAAAAGAATATATAAATAAATTGTGTCTGGTGGCAAAATATAATTTTCAAATCTATATTTTTGTTACATAATCATGTTGTAAAATAATTTTTTTAGAACGTGACTAAATAAATAAAAGACGTAATAGATAAAATAAATATATTAAGAAATATTTCAAAAATATTTTTTTGCCGTAGATTGAAATTAAATCTTCAGGCGTGGTAAGACAGGCTGTGCTTAAATCAGTTAAAATCATTTTAAAGCTTCGAACAAATGAATCTTAAAATAGGCTTAAAATTTCGCACACTGTAAGATCTCATTTTCAATTTAGCAGAATAACGTAATTAACGTATTAGATCGTAATAACGTGTTTTAAATCATAAAATTGGGATGTGAAATACCAATTTTAACTGCTACTAAATGTTAATTTTCCGAACATAATTTTTATTTTCCACTGACATTTGACGGGCCATGTAGCCAGAGCCTATTTTTTACCATACACAAAGCAGGCAAATGCTAAAAGTCCATTTCTTTATCTCCAGAGGGTCCATTTCTTTATCTCATCAACACATTAATTTTTAAAGTAGCTTTTACTACTCCTTAACGTCACTTTTATACTTCAGCATTTCCTTCTGAGCAAAAAACATATAAGAGTTTTGAATAGTTTGGGGACGATACAATCCTATCAAAAATTAAAAAAAATCAAAAATCCTGATAATTATGTTCAATTATAATATAAAGCATTATTACTTTCCTTATATACATAATGTATAAGAAAAGTATTGTAACGGGGTCGAATTTTGGGTCGAACGGAAAAGTATTCGAATTCGAGTTTTCGACGGGAGAGCACGTTTCAAGCATCTCTGATCACGAATCAAACATTTTTCAGGTGATGTCTGTGTGTGTGTGACAGTGAGTCTATGGAGACGATATCTCACGAACAAATCGAACGATTCAAATGAAATTTGGTACGCAAATCACAATCCGTGAATACTGGAAGCCTATTGTTTTTAAATGTAATAGAATGTTCAGAACCCACCTAAATTTTTGAGTAAAATTTTGAAAAAATCATCAAACAATCAAAACTTTCAATAAAGTTACGCAAATAGACATTTCTTATGTAATTTTTCTTTAGAAAACGATTGACATAAACTTTAGAACGCTAGCAATCACCGTTCTCGAGATATTGCACATTTTTAAAAAAATATATCAAAAAATCCCATAAATTAAAAAAAATATATTAACTGTTGAGAAACATGTTCACTTTTCATATGTAACATCATGCGATAAATTGGGCGACATCATTATCGTGGATCTAACTCGTTCTATTCATGAAAAAAGATACTTTGAGTAATAATTTCGCATTTGAACGCTAATAGTTATTTATCTGCGATAAGAATAACTTATTTCTCCGTCCATAA
The DNA here is from genome assembly GCA_951213105.1 of Amaurobius ferox. NCBI lineage: Eukaryota > Metazoa > Arthropoda > Arachnida > Araneae > Amaurobiidae > Amaurobius > Amaurobius ferox. The sequence goes on from OX578138.1 coordinate 87,465,384, forward strand.
CGCTTGGCGAGATTTTGTTGCCGAATTTGGCGGAATGTCGCCAACTTGGCGACTTTTTTAAATGTTGCCAAATTAAAAAAAATCTCGCCAAATGAATAAAAATGACACTAAATCAATGAAAATGACGACTGATTGACAAAAATTCAATTTTTTGGAAAGAATATAAATATCTACTATAAGAAAAACCTATTTTGTTATTGTAAATGTAGTAAATTCATTGCATTATATAAGGAAAGTCATGTGTTGTCCACATCAGATTTCTTTAACTGTAAAAGTAGTAAATTCATTGCATTATATAAGGAAATTCATATACTGCCCACATCAGATTTTTTTAAGTGTAAATGTAGTAAATTCTTTGCATTATATAAGGAAAGTCATGTGCTGCCCACATCAGATTTTTTAAATTATATCCACAAATTTTAATTGTAAAAAGGCGATCCAACTTGTATCAAAGTATATTTGGCCACGCCCATTTTTTTCATTCACAGTTTGCTTTATAAAATAGTGCGTATTTTCAATAAATATGAAAGTGGGGAGTGTTGTAAAATTGTAATTAGATGTTTTTATCTCTGAATCACTACTTCAGCAAGTAAATAAATGATCAAGGAAATTTTCAAAAATTGAAATAACTTTTCGGCTTGGATTTCATATCAACATTAATTCTGCCATATCAAGTTTAAAATTTCATTTCAGTTTATTAATGGCCGAAATGTCTTTGATCATTTTTTCAAGGCAATCATCTGGACAGTCATGTGTTACGCCCTAAATAAATAACAGATATTGCCCCATAGATCATTATTTTGTTAAAAGTATAAAATGCAATATTTATGCAAACCGTTAACAAGCACCGATAATATTTTATTGATATATTCCATAATAATATAAAATGTTTTAATTTAATCAATGCGTTAATACATTAATTAATATATTGTATCTCTAGAACACTGTACCGATTACAGAGTGCAGTTGACTAAAATTAGCAGCAAAATCAATCTTATAAATAAAAACCCACTGTTTCGAGGATTCGCTTGTAGTGATAAGTTTATATTTTAAACTCACAACACTCTTTTGCTCTTTTAATTAATTTTAACCCAAACCTCTTGAGCTGTATGGTATTTGTAGCTCATATGCCATATGGAGAACTTCCCCAAATTGTAGACGGACTTTCAATAAAAATTATTCTTACACATTAGTTAGAGGTATACAAGATAAAAGCAATAGACAACAAGAAAGATTAATCATGTATAAAGCATTAAGAAATACTTTCCAACTGAAATGCAATTTTATTCAAACGTCTATAAATGCAATACAGTCAACACTGATATTTTTTTTTAAATTATCACAATACTACAATAATTTATTAAACTTTGGAACTTAAAACTTCATCAAGAAAGGTAATGCTATAAAATCGCCTGCTTCTCTATGTAAAATCAATGAATATTTCATTTATATTACTTTTGATCCAGACCCCAGAGCCAAATAATTTTGCGTTGAAATATTCAACAATTCTTATACAACTCATCTCATACACTCAATTGCTTGATTTATTTACATTCTGCATACATTAAGGTTAGACTTCGTTGTAAAAATAATCAAAGTTTAGTAATCATTTAAAATAAAATATATTGTATTTGCGTAGGCACAGAATTTAGATACACAGATAATATGCAAAAGTGAAGCTGCTTAAAGACGGACACAACACTAAATATGACTATAAACATCCCTTAAAAATCACGATTTTGTCACAGCGAAGAAGAAATAAATGCCATATTTTATTTTGAAATGAGTCACGTGATCTCTTCATATAATACGGGTGTAATTCATTATTTCAATTTTTATTTAAAAAACTACTTAAAATTCTGAGAGGAATTTTTTTTTACACATTTTGCGTGATAATTTGAATATTTCTTAAAATTTTCAAAGTAATTTGTGAATTTTAACTCTGTTAAAAAAACGTTTGAAAAATTAGGTTATATAGGATTCAATGTATTTCATTTTTTTAACCCGGGTTAAATCCAAACCTAATTGGGTGATATCATTCATTTACATTCCCACATGTCCCACAGACCGTGTCAACAACATACACTACCCGACACAGAAAATGCAACACCATGAAGCTTTGGCCGTGTAATTATGCAAATTGCGAGACAAACGCGGCTGGTCGATATATGCAAATGATTTGAAATGCAAGTAGGTCACATGATTAGAGTGTTGGATAAAAGGGTTGGAAATGGCAGATGAGCCAACAGTTGTTACTGTCTGTCGCCTACGGAATCCGTTTACCGAGCTATTTTTCATTTCAGAAGACACGTGTTGTTAAAGAGATGCCTGGCCGACGACTCCGAAGTCCATTTCAGTATTTAAACGATCGTGCGAGGTGATTCATTTTAGGCATAAATACGGCTGGGTAGTCGTACCGACGTATCGCCGATGAAACATGCGTAGATGCGTCCACAGTGAAAAGGATTTGGAGAAGATTGATTGAAGAAAGGCATGTGAATCGTCGCTGTGGTACAAGTCCATCCAGACGTACGTCAGCACGCTTTGATCAACGCATTCGAAGGCATGCGGTGGCGACCCCACAGACGACGGCTATCAACATTCTACAGAATTTGTAGGGTGCATTGGGTATTCCAATATCAGCAAGAGCAGTTTTTCGACGATTGGTCGAAAGCGGCTTGCACTCAAACCGTCCTTTACGATGACTGCGACAAGGTACCGACGTAAAAGATTGCAATGGTGTCGATAAGATATTACAATCTGTTTGTCGATTGACAGTCGCGTTGTGAGAGTCTGGAATCTAAGTAGAAACATATCCAATCCTGCTGCGACTGTTGAGCGCCATACTGCTCGACAACCTAACATCATGGTTTGGGGTGCCATCGGCTTCGATAACCGGTCATATCTGGTTCGTATCAGAGGCACAATGACAGCACAGCGATTTTTGGATGAGATATTGCGGCCGGTTGTACTGTCCAACCTTCAGCGGTTGAAAACTGCTATTTTCCAGCAAAATAATGCCCGACATCACACGGGAACCCTCAGCAGGCAAGCCTTGCAAAGTATCCAGGTGCTTCCTTGGCGTCCACTGTCTCTAGATCTCTCACCCATCGAGAATACATAGGATGTGATTGTATCATTTGACTGCCCTGTCCCCGTCTGAAACATTTTTATTAAGAAAAACTAGATTTTAAAACGAGTTCAGATCAATCCCTAACATGCCATATGATTATTTTAAGAAAATATTTCAAAACATTTAAAAGCTTGTCGAAAGATATGCTACATGAGGTGACTTATAACGAAAATCAATACCACAGAATAATTAAACAAGAAAGATCAATCATACATAAAACATTGATTATGAAACACTGTCCAACTGAAGAGCAACTTTATTTAAACATCTCCAAAGTGCGATATATTCAGCATTGGTATGTTTTAAATTACCGCAGAACTACAATAATTTATTATATTTGAAAACTTAAAACTTCATCGGAAAAAAGGAAATTTATTCAAATGACGTTATCGAAATATAAATCGTCTGGCTCTCTATGAAAAAGCAATGAAAATTTTCATTCATTCCACTTTTATTCCAGACGCTAGAGATAAATAATTTTGCATGAAAAAATTCAGCAATTCTTATACAACTCATCTTACAATCACTTGTTTACATTCTGCATCCATTAAAATTAAGCTTCGTTGTAGAAATAATCAAAGTTTAATGAGGATTTAAACTAAATAATATTGTAATTGAGTTGGTACAGAATATATATGCACAGACAATACTCAAAAATAAAACGGTTTTAGGATGAATGCAACACTAAATATAAATTTTAAAGAACTTTAAAAATCACTATTTTTACACTAGGAAAAGCAGATAGATACCATATTTTATTTTGAAGCGGATCACGTGATTTCTTCATATAATATGAGTGTAATTATTATGTTCATTTTTATTTAAAAAACTACCAAACATATTTTGCTGAATTTTTCTATGGGAATTTTTCTATGCATATTCTATGGGATAATTTGAATATTTTCTAAAATTTTTAAAGCAATTTGTGAATTTTAACTTTGCTTAAAAAGTGTTTGAAAAATTAAGTCCCATAGGTTTCGATGTATTTCACTTTTTCCACCCGGGTTCAATCCAAAACTAATTGGGTGATATTATTCATTTACAGTTACATGTCCCACAGACCGTCGGAACAACATACTAAAATTTCATTTTGATTAAGTCATTTTTACGGCAGTTATCGTGCTAACGGACAGACAGACAGAATGAACAAAGTCATAAACACTTTTCAACTGTGTTGGAAAGTATTAAAAATAAAGCCTGTGTGAAAATAACAATTTCATTATTTTTTCAACTTGTAAAATGCTTATTCACTCGCAATAATATTTAACATTGCATATATTTTTTATCTGGAAACTCATGTAAAGCAATCGTTAAATGCTGTTACCATTCAGAAGATAATTTCTGTAAAAATTAGAAAAAAATTTCAATGTTTCGATTTTGGATTTAAATACACCATTCACAACGACAAAGTAACATTGATTATGCAACAGAATTTTAAAATGTTATCTTTATTTTAGAAGATACATATGAGCTATAACATCTCATTATTTTCTTTTAGGAAGAAGGTAATGAATAACATGGCACACACTTTCATCACTGGTCACACACAAGGAAGGTTATGATTTGGGGAAAATAGGGTAAATTTAATTATGATTTAAATGTAATTTTAAAAGACTGTTCTTATGCCCATGGTATACAAGTATTTAAATAAAGATATCTAAAGGCATTGGCTTTGCCACCATCTTTGAAAATGAACATTCGAAGATCAAATGTGGAAGTTTGTTTGCTAATATGGATCGTATGGAAAACTTATGACATTTTTTTAGTCAATGGAGGAATTATCATCTCAACTGCCTAGAGGAACCAAAATTGTCTGTTCTTAGAGCCCCAAAGAGTCTTAATCCGGTCCTGACTGCAATCACAGTACCGCGGGGAAAGATGTGAAGATCAGTGCGGGCACCGATAGCAATCCCTGGCAAACCATCCAACCACAGCCCCTGTATGCGAATATTACTGGCGTGATAGCAACTTCCAGGGCTTCTCCAAACCAATAACCTTCGGGAATCACTCTGTACACCAAACCGTGACTCATCCGTAATGAGTAGAGTACCCCATTGTTGTCGAGTCCAGTTGAGATGATCTCGAGCCCAGTTTAAGCTGTGTGAAGGCGTCAGTGGGACGCAAACCACTGGTAGTCATACATGCAACTGACCTGGCATGTAGTCGTCTGTAAACAGTTTGACGAGATACCGCTCTTCCTGCTGACGTTGCAAGGTCGGGAGCAAGCTGATATACAGTGATTGACTTTCGGCGTCGTGCTTGCAGATACAGAAAACTGTCATCTTGAGCTGTTGTGGTCCTAGTACGTCCACTTACTGGTCTTCTCGACATTGTTCCTTCACCTTTATACCGGTTCCACAGGCGGCAAAGGGCAGAACGATAGCCATTTAGGGTTCAGACTGCGTCCGACTGTCGCTGGCCTCCTTCAAGACGCCCTATTACCTCCCATCGCCTGGCGTCACTCAGATGTTTTTGTATACTAATTTTTCAAAACTTGGCTATTTCGATATTCCTTCTGGAATCCGTAGCACCTGAGGTACAGATCTGCACCAAACTAGTCATTTTCATACCTAATACTTTTCCTTGATAAAAAAAAATGTTGGTATGCAAAATGTGTTCCGCGGGCTAATTTCCGCATGCGTGCGGCTGTCATGTATGCACATTTTGTAGCTACAGGTTGTTTCTTTCACCAAATATGCTAATTTTTCCATTTGTTGCTTAACTTTTGGACATGGACGTACTTCATGAGTTACTGGCTTCGTCCATGACTTTCATTGACACCCATATAAACAACAGTATGTCTGTGTATGAATTTGTAAAATTGGATCATCTTCAGGTAAATAATTTACATGTTTCCTCTTTTATAAACAATACAATTATTTGGGGGGGGGGATTATAAAGATAATTTGCACCAATCCAAACGATGATACGCATCCGCAATATAAAATGTTTTACAAATTCTGCAGCCTCGCAGAGATTTTATCACGAAAATATTGAAAAGATAATTATCCTTAAACTGATGAATATATCTCCAGAATCTTCCGCTCAAAGTAGGATGCACTTATCCATATTTACAAACTTATTCAATATATATTTGAAAACTTAATTTAAGGTTTCCGTAATTTATCGAATTCCGATATCAACTTGTTTATGAAACATGGCGATAACGGGTCTTAGTGCAAGAAAAAAGAAAATACTTTTATGCGATATGTTAACTTATTAATACTATTAAGGAAAATGTAAAAAAGCTAAGACGTGGTCTACGTAAATATGTGATTTATTTTATTTAAATGTTTTAAAGTGTTCCTATTTCACACATTTTTGTGCATTTTTTTCTAGTAATCAATCGACTGACTCCGGTTAACAACTATGTCCTGACTTCAAAACGTTTTAAATTCCAGAATTGTATAAAGCGCATCTTCATGAAAACTGTCAGGTATGAATCTTTAATTCAACTATAAAAACTCCTTTATTCAATCTGGAGCTTAATGTAGATGTGATAATGCGAAACTTATATTTTAATAATATTTTAAAAGCTTTTTCAGGACAAACTAATATTGTAAAAATTAAGTACTATAAAAAGTGATAAATATGTAAAAGAAAGGAGCTGACAATTTCAAGAGACTAAAGGAGTTCTGTTTAATAAGCACAGAAATGTCTGGAACAAAAGACCAGACATTTGGGGGATCGAGATAGCCATTAAATTGATATACAAATGTAATAGCACCAGCTGTAAACGATGTGTTTTCGAATAGCTCAAAAATTACGCAACTAGGACGTCATGTGATGAAAGACCCGGACCAATGGCCCATCTTTCCAATGGCCAATTGAATGATGTGAGATGTAGAAAAGGTGAAAAACTGTCTTCAGATTATAAGATGGCCCAACCTCATATTAAATATATAGGCGCCCAGAGAATTGTATTTGCCCGCCCCCCCCCCACCACCACCACCACCATGGGGGGACATATTCATGGATAAGACGCACAATATCATTTGTCTTGATACCTGCCTTTATGACCTCAAACGTTTAGGCGGTAACAAGTGCCCACCCCCCATCCCCTATTGGTGCCCTAACTACCCTGGATTGAAAAAGATAAATAGACCTTGTGAAGTCAAGAGAGAAGATTTTGAAGGTCCGAAAGAAACAATAAGTGCACTGGGGCAAATTTAATGATTGTGAACGTGTTCTATATACTAAAGAAACCATGCCAATGTACTCCTAATTGACGTTCTTCCCACGCGGAGCCAGTAGCCCACGTTTTGAATCTACACCAACTAAAATATACTGTTGTTTGTGATATATATTTTATTAATTACAAGGAGTAAATACTTTATTAAGATCTGAAGATCTGTAGTGAAAATAGGATAATGAATTTTTAATTAACGACATCACATTTTCCGCTCCCAAATCTTGACGTTAATGTAAAATCTTGGCGTTGCTGTAAATTGGTATGTTTGGAACTCATAATTTTTAATAATAAAAGTAATTTTAAGGATTCTTTGAAAATAAATAGTATTTTATGAAGAACAATTATATTCATTTTATACTCCAAAAGAAAGTTTTGCCTTTTAGCAACTTTTAGGTCTCAGCTGTAAGAAGGTGTTTATTATGTTAATTAAATATCGAATATTTAATTTATTTAATTAAATATAATTTATCCCTACATTTTAATGTCCAAAATTACTACATCTTTTATTATCACACTCGGAATAACACAAAATTTTCCCAAGATCGGAAACTCGGAATAACACAAAATTTTCCCAAGATCGGAAACTCGGAATAACACAAAATTTTCCCAGAGGTCATCAGGTGTTTTCCGAGAGCAACAATTCACAGAGTGATTCACGGAGTTGGTGTAGATTCATTTCAATTCACGGAGAGATGAAATAAATATGATGATATCCTACATTTAAAAAGAAGAAGAGAAATGAGAAGAGCGTATAAGAAATTGTATTTCTATCTAAAGATATGAATATGTAGTTCTGGTCCTATATATAAGAAAACTAGCAGACACATTCCTCAACGTTGCTCATGATTTGAAATGTGTAAATTCTAGTAGCATTATACAGGATATTGTTCTCCAAAAAATTATATTTAAATATTTAGTTTAATTCCCCTTAAAAAGTTGAGTAAGAAGCCTTATTCTCGCCATGCGGAATTATCTGCACAGACAAATCTGAAGAATAAAATATCAATGTCACATTTGTAATCACATTTACAAACAAATGGAAGTTTGGTCAACATACGCTAAAAGGAAGACTGAAACACCCGTGCCTTGTTTATCCTGTTGCAACAATCTACTAAAAACAATAGGAAAAATATAAATTTGAAATATTTGTACAAAAAAAGAAAAACACTTGATGAATTGAAAAATTGAAAATATCAATAACTTGCATAATCTTATACCTCAAAACGGTAACTAATATAGCCCAATCAAATTAACTAGAATGTGGCTCAACTCAACTCCCCGACCTCTTCTTTTTTTAAAATTTTACAAGAAAAATTTGAAAAATCTGTATCTTTGTTCCAAATGATCCCAATTATAGCATGTTACCCTTCCTTTTAAAAAGCCTGAAAAAATCTTTAGGTGATTGATACCAAGTTCGATAATGTAATTGATAATGTAAAAATTTCGAATAGAATTTAAAAGAATTCTATTAAGTTCTAGATTTTTCGATAACAAAGTTCGACATAAAGTTTTATGAAAATAAATTAATATTTGTGTCAGCTGTAGTGTACATAAGAAATAGACCACAAACAGGCAGGCGGACATCACTCCAAAAATATTCAAAATGTGTTTAGGAGGTCCTAAAACCAATATTGGCATCAAAATCTCGAAATCGAAAATTTTCGTGAAAACAGTACTTTCTCAATACTGCGTTTAAGAAAGAAAAATGCAATACTCTTTCCTCATTTATAGCATGTATCTTCATATCAAGTTCTTTATCGTCGCTAAGTAACGTGACATCATTTCCTTCAAATAAAGCTTTGAAAAAAAAATCTAATCCATGTTGTTTCTATGGAAGAGTTTTTATTAATATCTCAACAACCCTTGAGCCTAAAAACTCGAAACAAGGACTCGGAACAAGGGGTTAGTAAGAAATAACCATATCATTTTTTTCTTATTTTTTTTTATTTTATTTAAAAATAATGCAAGCTACAGGACAAAGTCCCAGTAACTGCGTACAAGTTAAAATACAATACAAAATATGCAGATTAAAACATAATAAAATACATTAAAATGCAAACTTTTGACAATAAAGGATTTTTAAATGCTCTCGCAAGTGAATAAATACATTAAAATATCAAATACTTACAACAAATGGTTTTTTAAAAGCCATTTCCTTCGAATAAAAAACATCAAAATTATCGGGGAAGCTGTTGTAAAGTTTACAAAAATTATTAACCGCGCAATAAGAACCAATATTCGTACTAAAATTCCTTTCAGCAAATAAACACCAAGACAGGGGAACAATCAATTCTGTTATTGAACAGAATCCTGAAGAATGAAAATAAATTGAAATCCCTTCTGTTCTGAAAGTTTTTAACATTAAACATATCACAAAGAAAAGTAGCAGATTAGGCATAACAACAAATACCAGTTTTCTTATAATATAGATATCTCAAGAGTTTATTTTGAATAATTTCGCATGAACATCATGAAAATATGTTTGCATGAATATTTGTTTGCATGAACATCATGAAAAGGCCTCCACACCACAAACGCATATTCAAGTCCAAACCTGACCAAGGCATTAAAGAGAACAATGATGGTACCCAGTATGAACCAAATGTAACCCAGTTACTTATATATATTTGAAACAAATTTGTCAGAAACTACGGATTTTTATACGGAACAAACAAACAAGAAGACTTTCAATATATATATAATATAAAGACTAGGATTTAAGCCTATCAAAGACTGGAAAACTATTTTGTTTAACATTGTATGGAACGTAGGGTCAGAAATAATTGTATCACTTGAAAATTGGCCCAATTAGGTTCTGTTCCGTGGTCAAAGTTCAGCTGTTTATGTCCTCTATGTGGGTCTCGAAAGAGTTCTGGGTGACTTTACCCTGTCCCTCCCTCATTTCGTATTGTCGGGAGAGAATGTAAAATATTCTGTAAAATGGTCAATTTCAATGTGCAAAGATTCGGCCCTCGGGGTCCCCAGGTGGCTTAGGGAGCGTCTGAGAAGAATTTTCGAAGCACTGTATTTTGTCATCTTGGAGTGGGGGGGGGGGAGTCGAAAATATGGCTTAGTTAGGTTCCGCACGTAGTCTATACTGTAAATGTGGAAATATTCAGTCTTCTAGGTCAACGGAGGAGCTTCTCGAGAAGTCTGGAAAGACTTTTTGAACACGTTTTTCTCCCCCGAACGGTGGGTAAATCCTAAATCCGACTCCGTTACGTTCTGAACCGTAGTTGATACTATTAGTGAAGATTCAACATTCTAGATCTCGGGGAGACTTCTTGATGGTCTTGAAGGACAAAAACACATTAGACAATTATATATATTGATTTACTTGTCCCAGCAGCTCAATGAAGAGTATCGTTTGGTCAGCTAAAAATCAGGATGTTTTTTTGCTGAATTATAGCTTCTTTGCAGTATATCTCCTTTAAATTTTCGAATTCTAAAATATGGAGACAATCAACAATTTTCTTGAGAAATATATGAGAAACAATTCTGTAATATTTTAAGCAATACTTTATTTTTAAATTATGCGAAATTTGAAATAATTTCCAAGCATCAAGATGGTAATAAACTAGATCATAACGTAAAACGCAACGCAAACAAAGATAAGTATATGTACGTTTCGAAAATCTTTGTATTTTCTTCTTCAGTCTGGACCAGAACGCCCAAATCAGAGCAGATGCACCAGTTCAAACAGAAAATGGCTGAAAGTCAGACCCCGATACACTAGCGCCACCTAGTGTAATGAAAGAGAAATAGAACGAAAAAATATATAATAAGGAATATATGAACTTGAGAAGCTAATAACAAAAAAAGAACAATCTCTTAAGCTTTTCATATCAATAAAAATTCAGTAATCTGATCAATGGCTTGTCAATGATTCCCTATTTCTTCGAGGTGAAATATTGCATGACTAATTTTTGTGTCTCTGTTTCGCCCTTTCTCTACACATTGCGTTTATATACTTTGCATTTAATTTGTTTTCTTATTTGCTTCTTTAAGTTCATATATCTTTGATTTCTTATTTTTGTTCTCATTTTACTTCCCTTTCGTCACACTAGGGGACACTGCTATATTGAGTTCTGTTATCTAGCCATTTTTTGTTTGTCCGGCTTAGTCCGTACTAATTTAGGCGCTCTGGGCCAGGTTTGCTGCACTGAGGAAAAAAAATCCAATGATATCTGGGACGTACTTTATGTATGCTTAATCTTTATTTACGCTGTAGTTTACGTTTTGATCCAATTCATTATTGATTGCGCTCAAAGTCACGTTATTTAATTATTTAAAATGTTTCAATTAAAATATTTACCTCTAAATACCATGAACTAATCCACGTTACGCAACGCCTCTTTGAAAACTTCAGCTAAAGCTTTTGTAAATCTTCCAATTTCCAATAATTGCTTATTTACAGAACGCGACGATGGCGGGAATGCAAGAGAAGGAAAAATAACTTCATGTGATATTTAATCTGTCAGTGCTATGAAGGGAAATAAATGCGCAAGTAAACTAAAATATATTTGCGTACATATTTGAAATTTGATAAGAAGTTATAAATCTTTAATATTTATGTCGTCTGTAAATAAAGCTATTTCATAATTTCAGAATAAAGAATGCTTAAATGATTAGTTTCATCAAATTAATTTGTGGATAATGTTTATATTTGCAGCAAACCTAAATTGAGTACTTTTGAGAAGCTGCGGCAGTCTTTTAATTCAATTTTATTCGTTTATGAGCATATTTGGCTAGATTTAGTCCTGACAGCTAGCTAGATTTAACTATCTATCGCGAACTTTAGTAAGGAGTTTTTAAAAACTCTATGAAAGAAAATGCCAATTCGGGATATGATGGACATCGTAGAATAGAAAAATTAAAAATATTTCACCGTCAGAGAAATCTTTTTAATCGTCTTGCAATGAAGTTTACTACCTGCACTAAATAATATTACTTATGAGAAAAGTATTTAAGAGAAATATACCAAAATAAACAAATGATTTTATGGAATTTTTAATAAGTTCTTAAAAAAGTTTTTTAAACTCTATACAAGATTTTATAGAGTTTTTCTTTTTGTTGTTGTATAGAATACCGTAGATTAACAAAAAATAATTGTAAAACAATATCGGTTCTTAAATCGTCTGCATTATTTTTAATTGCCAAAAGAATTACGACATTAATCCTAAAGAAAAGAGTTTTTAAATCTAAGATATGGTTGCTATAAAAATAGATTAGCAAAATAATGCCAAACGAATTCAAATTTAAAACGGCCATTAGTTTTGAAAACGATAGACATGTTTTATGGAAATATTGTTAAAATTTAAAATGCAGTTGTGCGAATTCATTGATTTAAATTAAAATCATCGGATTCATGTAAATTTTGCTATGTATAATGTTACACCAAATTGAACTATATAGGAAGTATTCACTGACGTCACGTTGCTCCTAGCAACGAGTGAGCAGTTTTGTGCCTGCAAACAAGCAAACGTAATGGCTACTATGACAAAGATTTACAATTTATATATTGTCTTTCATCTAATGAAAGAAATTTACAAACAAATGCTTATATTTTACGTAACTGAGAATCTTTTCGCTATAGATCATATAAACTTTGTGGTATAAGGATTGTTATTTATTGCCGAAAATTAACTAACTAAAAATATTGGTATGGCTAGTGTGACCTGCAAAACTTGACTTAGATATATAGCACAAATGTAACGTTTAAGTTTGTTTTATAAAAACATATATTTACAAATGAGGACATAATTTTTCAATGCTATATCTATTTTTAATAGCATGTGCTAAGAATTTAGCCAATGTAAAATGATAGACCAGAATCTCGGTCTATCATTTCGTTACTAATAGCATTACTAATAGCACTTCGTTAAAAGTATACATCGATATTATATCCGTATTGCATTTTCCGTGAAAATTAAAAGGATTATGGTACAAGTTAAATAAATTTAAAATGCCAATATAATGCTGTACTCGTCTTTGATAAAGTGTAAACTGCAGACTAGACTGTTTTTTTATTTTTTCATCTGTTAAGTCCAATCGGTAAAATGATAGACCAGAATCTCGGTCTATCATTTCGTTACTAATAGCACTAATAGCACTTCGTTGAAAGTATACATCGATATTATATCCGTATTACATTTTCCGTGAAAATTAAAAGGATTATGTTACAAGTTAAATAAATTTAAAATGCTAATATAATGCTGTACTCGTCTTTGATAAAGTGTAAACTGCAGACTAGACTGTGTTTTTATTTTTTCATCTGCTAAGTCCAATCGGTAAAATGATAGACCAGAATCTCGGTCTATCATTTCGTTACTAATAGCACTTCGTTAAAAGTATACATCGATATTATATCCGTATTACATTTTCCTTGAAAATTAAAAGGATTATGTTACAAGATAAATGCATTTAAAATGCTGATATAATGCTGTACTCATCTTTGATAAAGTGTAAACTGCAGACTAGACTGTTTTTTTTTTATTTTTTCATCTGTTAAGTCCAATCGGTAAAATGATAGACCAGAATCTCGGTCTATGCGTTTACCGCACGCAAAAATTGCACACATAACCATAATTATTAATTATTTTGTCTACCATGTTTACACGACTATATAAACCTATGCTACTGTATGCTACTGGCGAACAAACATGTTCGCCAGTAAACCACTTACTTAGCTCGTGACGTTACATGAATACTCCCTATTCCTTATCGGAGGCTTACAGTTTGTCTTATGCATCGCTTTTATAAAGTTGGGTTTGCCACAAGTATACATTGACATGTGGTTCCAATGCCACACGTCCGGTCAGGACTCAAAATCTAATCCGCAATAGCCCTTACCTGACTATCAATGTTACCTGTAAAATAAACTTGTTAATAATAAAAATCTGATGTGGACAACACATGACTTTCCTTATATAATGCAATGAATTTACTACTTTTACAGTAAAAAAATATGTTTTTCTTATAGTAGATACTTATATTCTTTCCAAGATATTGAATTTTCTTCAATTAGACGTCATTTTCATTGATTTAGCGTCATTTTAATCCATTTGGCGAGATTTTCGTAAATTTGACAACATTTGAAAAAGTCCCCAAGTTGGCGACATTCCGCTAAATTTGTCACCAAAATCTCGCCAAGCTTTGCTGACGGAGAAATAAATTATTCTTATAGCAGATAAATGACTATTGGCGTTCAAATACAAAAGTATTACTCGAAGTATCATTTCTCACGAATGGAACGAGCCAGATCCACGAGAATGATGTCACCAAATGTATTGCATGATATTACATAGGAAAAGTGAACATGTTTCTCAATAGGAAATATATTTTTTTTATTTTATATGACTTTTTGATAATTTTTTTGAAAAATGTGCAATATCTCGAGAACGGTTCATGTTAGCGTTCTAAAATTTATGTCAATAGTTTTCTAATTAAAAATTACATAAGAAATGTCTATTTGCGTAACTTTATTAGCGGTTTTGATTTTTTGACGATTTTTTCAAAATTTCACTCGAAAATTTAGGGGGGTTCTGAACATCCGATTACGTTTTAAAACAATAGGCTTCCAGTGTTTACGCATTGTGATTTTTGTACTAAATTTCGTTTGAGTTGGTCCATTCGTTCGTCAGTTATCGTCTCCACAGGCTCACTGACGCACACACACGCACGTACTTTCACACACACACACACGTACTTTCACACACACACACACGTACTTTCACACACACACACACACAAACATCACTTCAAAAATGTTTGATTCGTGATCAGGGATGCTTGAAACGTGCTCTCCCGTCGAAAACTCGAATTCGAATTTTCGACCCCGTCACAATACTTTCCTTATTATGTAAATAAGGAAAGTAATAATAATAACAATATAAAATGAAATTAGAAATGGGGACTCCTTAGTTTAACATAACAAAACAACAACATTACGGGTGGACAATTACGGGTGGACAATTACAACCTCTTTCTCATTCCTAGACCTCCTGTTTTCTCAAGAGTTTCAAAGTCCCTTCTATCTTTTTTCCCAGTTCCAAACTTTTATCTCTCTCTCTCAGTGCCGCCCCTCCTTATCGTAGCCCCTAGTGTTCAATTGGCTAAAATCGAAATTTAAAAACGCCACTGGCTTATTTTATTCGCTCGGTTTGAGCCTCGAAATGTATTCTAATATCCTCTACCGCCTTTGCAAGCCCACGTTTCCCGCGGTCTTAAAGAAACATAAGATACCAATTTTGTCCCTGCAAGGGCCCATAGTACCAATTGCATTTTATCTGCAAGGGGCTGTCTCCAAAATTGTTTGCATAAATCCACCCAAAGGTTAAAGTTAGCATGGAAGGTCAAACTTCCATGTAACATACATTTCACTTTTACTACACATCATAATTAATTTCAGAATTAAATAAGTAATTTTTCCTTATGAATGCTTTAATCTCTTTAAAAGAAGCGAAAATAAAGTGTTGATTACGGGACCGAAATTCCAATATTTCTTTTATGAAGAACTGTGTAAAAGAAACTCTACCATATTTACTTTAGACGCTAATATATCATCAAAACCTGATTCATGCGCCTAATGCAATCGGTCCAAAATCTCAATCTGCAAATTAACTTAAATTGATTCAAGAGTAAGTTTATTCGAAGTTGAGATAGTTAAGGAAACCATAGGAAAATTTGTGAAGTATTAATTTATGTAAAGATAAATTGAATGTAAAATGTGTGTGGTTATGTGTGTTAAATATGTAGAGAAGTTTTAAAGTAATTCAAGAAAATTACCGTCATTACTTCGGCAGTATAGCTGGTAATAAAACTGCACACAAACTTCGAGGTTTTCGTTCTATTATTCTTGGTTGTGACACAATATTATTTTGAGGTGAAATTAAATATCATATTTTACAATTGGCGCCTAGGTTTAAAATAATTACGTGGTGGTGATGGTGAAAAAAAAATGTTCAAATCAACCCATCTAGCATTTTCATCCCCGGCTGGAGTAGAATAGATTATGTCATAACTTAGCGAACTTCTAAAAACTTGTTCGAGACAATCAAAATATTGCGGTGAAAGTAAGTCTACATTCTAAAAGTTTCTACAAGAATCTAAAAGATTCGACATGTAGCTAATAAAGTGTGTATATAGAGCTTAAACAGTTTTTTTTTTCGTTGGTGTTGCCTTAAAATCATAAATTGCTGCTCCACATTTTAGTACTTTGTGCTATTATTATAGGTCACTGCTTTAAATATTTTTCAATTAATAACATGGTGTTCATACATAAAAAAAATCTGATGTGGGCAACACATGACTTTCCTTATATAATGTAATGAATTTACTACTTTTACAGTAAAAAAATAGGATTTTCTTGTAGTAGATAATAATATTCTTTCCAAGATATTGAATTTTCGACAATTAGTCGTCATTTTCATTGATTTAGCGTCATTTTTATCCATTTGGCGAGATTTTCGTTAATTTGGCAACATTTCAAAAAAGTCGCCAAGTTGGCGACATTCCGCCAAATTCGTCGCCAAAATCTCGCTAAGTGTTATGCACTAAGAAATAAGTTTTTCTTAAAGCAGATAAATGACTATTGGCGTTCAAATACAAAAGTATTATTCAAAGTATCTTTTTTCAAGAATGGAACGAGCTAGATCCACGAGAAGGATGTCACTCAATTTATCGCATGGTATTACATATGAAAAGTAAACATGTTTCTCAATAGGAAATATTTTTCTTTTTATTTTATATGACTTTTTGATAATTTTTTTTAAAAATGTACAATATCTCGAGAACGGTTCACGTTAGCGTTCTAAAATTTATGTCAATCGTTTTCTAATGAAAAATTACATAAGAAATGTCTATTTGCGTAACTTTATTAGTGGTTTTAATTTTTTGACGATTTTTTCAAAATTTCATTCGAAAATTCAGGGGGGTTCTGAACATTCGATTGCGTATAAAAACAACAGGCTTCCAGTGTTTACGGATTGTGATTTTTGTACCAAATTTGGTTCGAATCGGTCCATTCGTTCGTCAGTTATCGTCTCCACAGACTCACTGACACACACACACACATACACACATACTTTCACACACACACACACACACACACACAGACAGACATCACTTCAAAAATGTTTGATTCGTGATCAGGGATGCTTGAAACGTGCTCTCCCGTCGAAAACTCGAATTCGAATTTTCGACCCCGTCACAAAACTTTCCTTATACATTATGTATATAAGGAAAGTAAAAATATATTTAAAGACTTTTACAAAGTTGACAAGTTCCCAAATGTCAAAAAAACTTTGTAGAAATAGATTTTAAAACACGTAGAAGTGGTTTCATGAAGGCTTCAAGTAAAAGGCAGACCAAACAACATAAAGACCACTAAATTTAATCTAAAAAAAATATAAAAAATCTGATGTGGGCAACACATGACTTTCATTATATAATGCAGTGAATTTACTACTTTTACAGTTAAAAAAATGTTGCTCTTATAGTAAATATTTATATTCTTTCGAAGATATTGAATTTTCTTCAATTAGTCGTCATTTTCATTGATTTAGCGTCATTTTTATCCATTTGACGAGATTTTCGATAATTTGGCAACATTTAAAAATATCGCCAAGTTAGCGATATTCCGCTAAATTCGTCGCCAAAATTTTGCCAAGCGTTACGGGGGGAGACATAAGTTATTCTTACACCAGATAAATGACTATTGGCGCTCAAATCCAAAAGTATCTTTTCTCGTGAATGGAACGAGTTAGATTCATGAGAATGATTTCACCAAATTTATCGCATGATATTACATATGAAAAGTAAACATGTTTCTCAACAGTTAATGTTTTCTTTTGATTTATGAGATTTTTTTGATAATTTATTTTTAAAATGTTCAATAACCCGAAAACGGTTCATGCTAGCGTTCTAAAGTTTATGTCAATCGTTTTCCAAGGGAAAATTACATAAGAAATGTCTATTTGCGTAACTGTATTAAATTTAGGGGTGTTCTGAACCTTCGATTGTGTTTTAAAACAATAGGCTTCCAGTATTCATGGATTGTGATTTTTGTACAAAATTTCATTCAAATTGCTCCATTCGTTCGTGAGATATCGTCTCCAGAGACTCACTGACACACACACACACACATCACCTCAAAAATGTTTGATTCGTGATCAGGGATGCTTGAAACGTGCTCTCCCGTTTCGAAAACTCGAATTCGAATTTTCGACCCAGTCACAATACTTTACTTATACATTATGTATATAAGGAAAGTAAAAGTCAAAAATTTGTGATCCAGTGCAAATAAAAAAATCTGATGTGGGCAGCACATGACTTTCCTTATATAATGCAATGAATTTACTACTTTTACAGTTAAAAAAATGTTATTCTTATAGTAGATACTTATATTCTTTCCATGATATTGAATTTTCTTCAATTAGTCGTCATTTACATTGATTTAGCGTCATTTTTATCGATTTGGCAAGATTTTTGTTAATTTGGCAACAATTAAAAATGTCGCCAAGCGGGCGACATTCCGCCAAATTCGTCACCAAACGTTATGGAAAAATTAAAATTCTTACAGCAGATAAATGACTATTGGCGCTCAAATACAAAAGTATTACTCAAAGTATCTTTTTTCATGAATGGAACGAGCTAGATCCACGAGAA
Organism: Amaurobius ferox; assembly: GCA_951213105.1. Taxonomy (NCBI): domain Eukaryota; kingdom Metazoa; phylum Arthropoda; class Arachnida; order Araneae; family Amaurobiidae; genus Amaurobius; species Amaurobius ferox. The sequence continues at coordinate 87,484,376 of OX578138.1, forward strand.
TGATGGCACCCAATTTATCGCATGATATTACATATGAAAGCTGAACATGTTTCTCAATAGGAAATATTTTTTTTTATTTTATATTTTTTTTTTATAATTCTTTTGAAAATTTTGCAATATCTCGAGAACGATTCATGTTAGCGTTCTAAAATTTATGTCAATCGTTTTCTAATGAAAGTTTACATAAGAAATGTCCACTTTCGTAACTTTATTAGTGTTTTGATTTTTTTACGGTTTTTTCAAAATTTCACTCGAAAATTTTGGGGAGTTTTGAACATTCGACTGCTTATAAAAACAATCGACTTCCAGTGTTTATGGATTGTAATTTTCGTAACAAATTTCGTTCGAATCGGTCCATTCGTTCGTTAGTTATCGTCTCCACAGTCTCACTGACACACACACACACGCACATACTTTCACACACACACCGACATCACTTTAAAAATATTCGTTTCGTGATCAGGGATGCTTGAAACGTGCTCTCCTGTCGAAAACTCGAATTCGAATTTTCGACCCCGTCACAATACTTTCCTTATACATTATGTATATAAGGAAAGTAATAAAACATCTCAGGAATTTAATTTGAAATAAAATGTAATAGTTTTGCATGGAAAATCAAAAACGTTATTTTACGATACTCAAATTGAAATGTGAAAGTCTGACGTGGACAGCACATAATTTTCCCATAGAAGTTCGCATTCATTTTGCTAAATTTACTTTCCTTGCGATACATGGTAATGCATGGAGAAAGTATTGGAATCGTGTCAAAAATAACAACTCGAGTTTTCGACTGTTCAACACGTTTCGAGTGCGCTAGAACACGAAAAAACAATTTTTACATGACGTCTGTGTGTCTGTCTGTACAATGTATGTATCAAAGGTAGCGTATAGAAATTCAAGAAACTAAAATATCTCAAGAACGGTTGGTCCTAGAATTATGGGGTCGATCTTATTCTATTCGTCGTCAAAAATTACGTCTAAAACAAAGATTTAAATGATACATTGGAACATACGAGTCTTTAAATTTAGATATTGACGATTTTTGCGGGCCATTTTGCAAATGAAGACAGATTCTGTTTCCCGAATCGTCCCAAAATCTAATCAGCGCAGAGTAATCCACAAATAACTTGCGAGAATGCGAAATAACCAACTCGGCAGGGACGGGATTTGATCCCGGGGCCAAAGTGTGGTAGGCCAATATCATAGCATTGAGATAAAAACGTCTCCAGCTCAAGGCATTCAATACTAGGAGACAACAGTGTGGATCTGACTTATGTACCTCTCGGTGTACAGGTTTAATTCCACACCGCGTGGCATTTAATGCTGCCTTAGGAGCGTTAGCTACAGTATGGCGTCGGCAACAGGAATGAAATTGTCACTGAGTTGCAGACGAAGCGGCGGTCTTCTAAGTTGAAGTGAAGGAGTTGCTACAAGCGGTCTCGTAGTGAGTCACAAAGCCCGATGACGTACGGTGCTGAAAACCCAGACCATCCGACTCATCCAATGGACATAAGCAACTAATTGGACGGCCGGGATGATGTCGACGTTGAAGACTCTCTGAAGTCTGGTGGCGCCATCTCATGAGGAGTCCCTGAGCATTATATGCATTACATAAAATGTACAGAAAGTACATTTTATGCAATGCATATAATGCTCAGGAGCTGAATAACTGAGCGAAGGGTGCTTTGTGCTCACATCCCAGTCACCAATAATGTTAAATAACCAACTTGGAAGGACCGGAGTTTGATCCCGGGGCCAAAGCGTGGTAGGCCAGTATCATAGCGTTGAGCTAAAGACGCCTCCAGCACAAGGCATTTAATACTGCCTTATGAGCGTTAGCTACAAACTTATCTACCACATTTTGTAAAGTTAGGTCAATTCGTTTTTAAACTAGAGTGGATACATACGAGTTTTGTGAGACCTTTCCCTAAAAGAGGCAGTTTTTTTTAACGAATCGTACCAAAATCTGATCAGCCCCAGGTGTAACCAACAAGTAAATCACCTATATAATTTTATGAAACTTGGTCAAATAATTTTAAAGTGGGTACATACATTGCACAGATAGACAGGCACAAACAAAAACACTGACGTCAGGCTAAAAATAGTTTTTTCGTGCTCTGGGGGTCCTAAACATCCGTCAAAAACTCGACTTGCAATTTAAATACTTTATACATTTCTATATATTGTACGGAAAGTAATAACTACTAATAAACTGACGTCTAATACCTAAATTACGTACTAATATAGACAGCCATCTCGTCACACAAAGCTCCATCAGAGTTCTCTTTCAAATGCCCTTAAATATGTATATTTCAGGGAATTTCCATTCATTGTTAAGGAATCTGTTTGCAATTCCTAAAACGAAAGCAGACGGCACCAGACGTAATTAATTTCAGTATTTGAAGTGTATAATCTTTAACACATCAGGATACCTGTGATTAGCGGCATTGAAGAGATAATTAACAGTGATATTCTAAATTCTGGGAATAATTAAATTAGTGTATTTTAATTAAAAATAGGATTCAAAGTATAATATTCGTTGTTTGAGAGTTAATGCCTGTATTATTTAATAATTAAAAGCAAATTTTCAATACCCGTGTGTTTTCACGCTTCTCCAGTTAAAATTTATGAATTTTACTTTCCCTGCGATGCATGGGAAAGTATTGGAATCGTGTTGAAAATCGCAATTCGTGTTTTTGACGGACCTACACGTTTTAGGACTTCTAGAACCAGAATAAACTATTTTTAGCGTGACGTGTGTGTGCGTCTGTATGTGTGTCTGTTTGTCTGTGTGTCTGTCTGTGCAATATTCGTATCCAAGCTAACTCAAAAATTAATGAACCAAATTTCATAAAATTTGGTAAGTCATTTGTGTGAGACCCTTGTGCTGAATAGATTTTGATACGATTCGTAATGAAAGAAACCGCCTTTTCTTTTCGTGAAATGACCCGCAAAAATCTCATGTATCCGCTAAAGCTGGAAACAAAATTTACCAAATTTCACAAAATTTAGTATATAAGTCACTTGTGGGACAACCTGCAGCTGATTCAATTTTAGCACGGTTCGGAAAAGAAGAACCTGCCTATTTTTACCGAATGGGCCGAAAAAATTGACAAAATCTAAAATAAAAGACTACGTATGCTCAAATGTAACGATTAAATACTCGTTTTACACGTAATTTTTTACAAGAAAAAGAATAAGACCAGTCCCATTTCCCTAGGACTAACTGTTCTCGAGATATTTTAGTTTTTTTAGCATTTTCGTTATACCGCCTTTGAAAAAAATATCCAGTTACCAAATAAAAACAAAAATTGAAATAAAAGCGCACATTCGGTGTTATTTTGTGCAATTAAACTCAATTTAATTACTTATTAAATAAATAAAGAGAACGTGAATATGAGTCTGTTGGGAAAGTCATGTGCTGCCCACAACAAATTTATTACTTTCCCTATAATATATGTATAGGGAAAGCATTGGAATCATGTCGAAAATCGATACCTGAGTTTTCGACTGATCATTTTGGGACGTCTAGAACACACACAAAAAAAAATTAGTGTGAGATCTGTGTGTGTGTGTTTGTCTGTGCAATGTATACAGGGTGTCCCAACAGCATTGACCTCAGCTTTTATTCCTTAAATATTGATCTTAGACATATATAATAAATTACAAAATTGCGTAGAAAAAGGTACACAATTTTATGAATCGATAAAATTTTCAGGGAATTATATTTGAAGACATACAAAATTTAAATTTTTATACGGCCCTGTACAAAAACATTTCCAATGAGTAAAATGTGCCCCATACACTAATAAGGTTATGTACGAAATTTCAGCATTTTACCATAAAATGTCCCAGAGATATGTTTAAACAAAGTTGGTGAGGGATTAATCACAAATTAAAATGTAAACGTTTACAGCAAGAGTGCACATGACGCAGCGCAGAAATGCATTATAGGCAAATAGTATCTGCCACTTATCTTTAATGAATCTTTGGCATGGATGGAAAGCATTGTGAACAAGCTTTGTAATCTTTGTGTAAAGTTATTATTTCTACACAGGGAAGATACTTTTGTACCAATAAATAGCAAAATTATTATTTGTTTATGTAATCATTGTTTTCTTTCGTAATTTGTGTATGACCCGTGAAACGCGATCTGCCGATATGAATTTTCCCTTCTGAGAATCCAAGTCGATGCATCGAAAAGTGGTTTAAGTCAGCATTTTTGTCTTTTCATATCTCTGGAAGTTTTTATGATAAAATGCTGATATTTTGTACATCACTTTATTAGTGTATGGGGCACATTTTACTCATTAGAAATGTTCTTGTACGGGGGCTATATAAAAATTAAAATTTTGTATGTCTTAAAATTTAATTATCTTGAAAATTGTAATCGATTTCATGAAAGTCTGTACCTTTTTTAAGCAACTTTGTAATTTTTTATATATGTCTAAGATCAATATTTAAGGAATAAAAGCCGAGGTCAATGTTTGGTGGACACCCTGAATCAAAAAGTTATTGACCAAATTTTATACCATTTTATAGGGAAGTAATTTGTGTGTGACTCTAGTACTGAATAGATTTTGGTACCGTATGTGATAAAAGAACGATTTGGGCCTGTTTTTACCAAATGGTATGCAAAAATCGCATGTATCTACTCTAGCTAAAAATGTACTTGACCAAATTTCCCAAAATATGGTAGATAAGTCACTTACTCTGGTGCTGATTATACTATTTTATTGTGATTCGCAAAATAAAACCCGCCTTTTTTACGAAATGGTCCGCAAAACTCATCAAAATCTAAATTAAAAGAATACGTATGCTCCAATGTATCTATTAAATGATTGTTTTATATATATCTAAATGTTAACAATGAATCGATTAAGGCCAATTGCGCGTTACTCTACGTGTAGCCGTTCTTGAGATATTGTAGTTTTTTCGCATTTTTACTACATTGCCTTTGAAAATACGCCCAGTTGCCAAATCAAAACAAACATTGAATTAAAAGTGTATATTCAGTATAAATAATTATGTTTCAAACTGTTATGCGTGTTCATTTCAGCAATTGAACTCGATTTAATAAATTATTAAAGAAATAAAGAGAAAATGAATTTGAGTCTGTAGGAAAAGTTATGAGTCAAAGTAAAATTTGAGTTATCTCCCTGAAAACCATTTCAACAATATTTTTTTTTACTTTCTTTATATACATAATGTATAAGGAAAGTATTGTGACGGGATCGAAAATTCGAGTTCGAGTTTTCGACGGGAGAGCACGTTTCAGGCATCCCTGATCACGAATCAAATATTTTTGAAGTGATGTCTGTGTGTGCATGTATATGTGTGTGTGTGTGTGTGTGTGTACGTGTGTGTGTGTGTGTGTGTGCGTGTGTGTGAAAGTATGTGTGTATGTATGAAAGTATGTGTGTGTGAAAGTATGTGTGTGTGTGCATGCGTGTGTGTGTGTCAGTGAGTCTGTGTAGACGATAACTGACGAACAAATGGACTGATTCGACCGAAATTTGGTACAAAAATCCCAATCCCTAAACACTGGAAGCCTATTCTTTTTATACGCAAACGAAAGTTCAGAACCACCCTCAATTTTCGAGTGAAATTTTGAAAAAATCGTCAAAAAATCAAAACCGCTAATAAAGTTACGCAAATAGACATTTCTTATGTAATTTTTCATTAGAAAACGATAAACATAAAGTTTAGAACGCTAACATGAACCGTTCTCGAGATATTGCTCAATTTTAAAAAAAATTATCAAAAAGTCATATAAAATAAAAAATCTGATGTGGGAAGCACATGACTTTCCCTGCAGATTTTATATCCTCGTTCTGTTTATTTTAATTAAATTTATTTCACTTTTAATTCAATTTTATTTCTCACTAGCAGAATACCCGTTCTTCGTACGGAATATATAATATAAAAAAACTTATAATTCGCAATCATGTGCAAATTCTGTTAAAATATTAAATTTATTGTTCCTAAGGAGAAGTTTAGGAATATCTGTTCTCACTATGCAAAATTATCTTCATGGGCAGATCTGAAGAATAAAACATCCTGGTCCCTTTTGTAAGCAAATTTACAAAAAAAAAAAGGAATTGTATCAATATATGCAACCCCGTAGTACTTATATTGTCGCAGATTAGAAAATATGCCAGTGTGCTAGTAGAAGATTACCCGTATTACAATATGAGTCTCAAAAATATTTGCCAAAATAAAAGAGATGACGTAATAAATTGGAAATATCAATAATCCCCGTAATCTTTATACCAGAAGGCGTAATTGATTCCAATATATGCCAATATATAACAAAATATATGCCAATATACCTGTACAACTTATATTCTCATAGATTAGAAGATATAATGCATTTGTAGAAGATTACTCGTACATAGTACTATATACGAGTTTCAATAATTTTCGTCATAATAAAACAATGGCATAATAACTTGAAAATATCAATTATCCCTGAATCAACAGTCCCCGACAATATCAATTATAAGAATGTTTAAACCTGAAGACCGTAATTGATATTATCCAGTCAAAAATGCAATGTCAATGACATTTATTTTATATACATATCTTTATTATTCAAATCGGAAAAGATTTAATATAAAATCGTATGCGGCATAACACATTGGATCCGTTGCTAACCGACATGATATCATTTGCTTCAAATAAATTGATGGAAATCATATCGTCTGAATAATGCGATCTCCATGGAAGGTTTGGCGACATTTTAGTCAATTTAGCGATAACTTAAAAAATCTCCAAATTTATCGCCAAGTGGGACTGTAGAACAGATAGACCCATTTTGCGACAAATTGACGAAACATCATCACAATACTATCCCCTAACAAAATACAATTATTTTCATTTATTAAGCGCGATTTTTTCAATTCCAGGATATTTTTATGGACTCACAAATACTTTTATCAATTTCGTGATATTAAAAAAATTCGTTAAATGTGTTACTAAGTAAGATGGATGGATTAATCGACAAATGCTACCGAAACATCATTTCAGTACTCTATTCTAAAAAACAAATCATTGATTTGCGCCAAATTTATAAATTTGGAAACATTTCCGCTAATTTGTTAAAGTTTAAGAGAAGTTACCAAGTTATTTAGAGATATTCCGCTAAATTCGTAGCTCTTAATTTGCAGATCTGAAGAATAAAATATCCTGATCCCGTTTGTATATACTAAATGAAAACACTAAAATTGTATTATAAGATACACCCGTTCTAATCTTTTTCTGCTTCAACTATCGGCTAAATGAATTTATTGGGTAAACACAATATATGAGTTTATTAGCTAAACACAATATATGAGCTGGAAACCACTTTGCTAAAATAAATGAAAGTCATGTACGCGGTCGTCAATTTATATAATTAAAAGAACAATCAAACCGTTCATTTAAAGATATATTTTTACATCCATTTATTTATTATTCAAGTAGAATAAATAATAATAAATATTAGCAACACATTTAATTTCATTCCGTTGCCGAGCAACATGATATAAGATAGAATCTTCCTCATAAAATGCAAAATTTAATAGCCATTTTTATTTCTTTATACTTCTCATTTTTCAGTAAAAGCTTGTATAATATAAATCAAGGAGATAGATTTCCCATTTAAATCATGTTTCAAACAATTGATGTTTTCAGAAAGTGACTAATTAGTGCAAAAAATCTCCCCCCAAACTCTGAGATACAGTTTTAATTCACTTTCAAACGATTTTCAAGCTTTTCGTTTGGATAAACCACGGAGTTAGAGAGGAGAACTCCTAAGAAAAAGTTTCGTTTTTCATTAATATCTCGACAACCCCTGGTCTTAAATACTCGAAACTTGGACTAAATTTATGGGGGGCTATTTAAAGGCTATTCACAAAGTTTCATCAAATTCGATTCAGGCGTTCTCCCGTGATGATGAGACAAACGAAAATATCGTTTTTTACTAATATCTAGAGAACCACTGATTGTAGAAACTCCATATATGGACTAAATTTTAAGTGGGACTATTTTCAGGCTACCCACAAAATTTCATCAAATTCGGTTCAGCCGTTCTCCCGTGATGGTGGGACAAACTGACAGACAGACAGACAGACAGACAGACAGACAGATTTTCATTTTTATTTATATAGATTCGGTAACCGGACTTAATTTCATAGGTGGCGTAGAGAAATTACGAAAAACTGAAATATCTCGAGAACGGCTAGTCCTAGTGTAATGGGGTTGGTCTTATTCTTTTCTTCGTTAAAAATTACGTATTAAACAAGCATTTAATGGATATATTTGAGCATGCGTAGTTCTTTAGTTTAGATTTTGATGATTTTTGCGGGCCATTTTGTAAGAAAAGGCAGGTTATTTTTTTTCCGAATCGTACCAAAATCTAATCAGCACCAGGATGACTTACAAGTGACTCAACTACCGAATTTTGTGAAATTCGGTCCAGTAGTTTTTTAGCTAGAGTGGATACAAGCTTTTGCGGGCCATTTCGCACAAAAAGGCGGGTTCTTTTATCTCGAATTGTTCCCAAAACTAATCAGCACCTGCCCCGCCCACAAGTGACTTACCTACCAAATTTTGTGAAATTCGGTCCATTAGTTTTTCAGTTAGAGTGGATACAAAATCTGCACAGACAGACACACAGACACACAGACAGACACACAGACAGACACACACACAGACGTCACGCTAAAAATGGTTTTTTCGTATTCTAGAGGTCTTGAAACGTGTAGATCCGTCGAAAACTCGAGTTGTGATTTTCGGCATGATTCCAATACTTTCCCTATACATTACCATGTATTGCAGGGAAAGTAAAAAGAAATATTTCCTATTGAGAAACATGTTCACTTTTCATATGTAATACAATGCGATGAATTTGGTGACATCATTTTCGTGGATCTAGCTCGTTCCATTCATGAGAAAAGATAATTTGAGTAATACTTTTGTATTTGAACGCCAATAGTCATTTATCTGCTGTAAGAATAACTTATTTCTTCGTCCATAACTCTTGGCAAGATTATGGCGACGAATTTGGAGGAATGTCGCCAACTTGCCACTTTTTTAAATGTTGCTAAATTAACGAAAAACTCGCCAAATGGATAAAAATGACGCTAAATCAATGACCACATGGAAAATGACCACCCATTGAAGAAAATTCAATAACTTGGAAAGAATATAAATAACTACTATAAAAAATAATCTATTTTTTTTTTACTGTAAAAGTAGTTAATTCATTGCATTATATAAGGAAAGTCATGTGCTGCCCACGTCAGATTTTTTTCTTTCAAAAGGGCATTTATGTAATAATTGTCATCAGATGTTTACTTTCCGGACAATGCACAATATATGTGAAAGGGAAAATATTGTGATGGTATCAATAATTTGACACTTAAATTTTAGTGAATTTCCATGTTATGAGACTCTCTGATTAGGAATAAATCATTTTATCAATGATGTCTGTGAGTCTGTAAGCCCGATATCTCTCGAGTACGTCGAGTGAATAAAATTAAATTTGGTACGATGTTTATAATTGGTGAATACCTTATGCCTATTGATTTTCGGGATAAACGAACTAGGCCGTGGTATGAAATATTATGGCTTTTTCTATCAGTTTGCCGAAATTATCAACAAAGTAGATGAAACAAATGAGCAGAATGTGTTTCAGTGCAGATGATACCGGTGGTGGTAGCAAAAGATGTTCTATGTGGAATAGAGTATAGAAGTTTGTGAAGTGTTAAAGCTGGCAAGTTTGCGTGATCCCATTGCAAGTATAGGCTATTTCATGCTAACCATTCCAAATCCGGTGTATGTAACAGTTCCATGTAACCGTTTCGTGTATGTTGTTATCTGTAGTAGAAGCGCGATTCCAAACTATTATTCTTCCCTAAAATTTGAGTTATCTCCATGAGAACCATTCAACAACAATTTTTTACTTTTCGTATATACATAGTATAATGTAAAAGGAAAGCATTGTGACGGGCTCGAAAATTCGAATTCGTGGTATCGACGGAAGAGCACGTTTCAAGCATCCCTGATCACGAATCAAACATTTTGAAGTGATGTGTGTGTGTGTGTCAGTGAGTCTGTGGAGACGATAACTGACGAACGAATGGAACGATTCGAACGAAATTTGGTACAAAAATCACAATCCATGAACACTGGAAGCTTATTGTTTTTATACGCAATCGAATGTTCAGACCCCCCATAAATTTTCGAGTGAAATTTTGAAAAAATCGTCAAAAAATCAAAACCGCTAATAAAGTTACGCAAATAGTCATTTCTTATGTAATTTTTCATTAGAAAACGATTGACATAAATTTTAGAACACTAACATGAGCCGTTCTCGAGATATTGCACATTTTTCAAAAAATTATCAAAAAGTCATATAAAAAAAATAATTCCTCTTGAGAAAAATATTTCCTATCACGTATTGAACATTTTGGGGGTGATATCTCTGTGTGTGGGGGGGGGGTGTCAGTGAGTCTGTAGAGACTTGTTGTTGTTGTTGTTTCTAATGACCTCCTGTTTCGGAATAGCCGATACAGGACCAGTGACGCTGGAAGGAGCGAAGGAAGACACATAAGACAAGAGAACAAAGTTTATTATAAACAAGCGTCACTGATGAAGGTCGGAGGGAGTGCAGCTTCACATTTAGACGAGGACCCAGAAGGCGGAAGACTGACTTGCCTCAATAAACATCCATGCCTTACTCGGGATTCGAACCCGAGCCCACCTGACAGCAGCCGAAGACGCTATCCACTTCATCGCCTGGGCGGCGCAGAGACTATATTTCACGAACGAATGAAGCGATTCGAAAGAAATTTGGTACAAAAATTACAAGCCATAAATACTGGAAGCTTATTGTTTTTAAACACAATCGAATGTTCAGAACCATCCTAAATTTTCGAGTGAAATTTTGAAAAAATCATCAAAAAATCGAAACCTTTAAAAAAGTTGCGCAAATAGACATTTCTTATATATTTTTTTCTTAGAAAATGATTAACATAAACTTTTGACCGCTTTCATGAACCGTTCTCGAGATATTGCACATTTTTCAAATAAATTTATCAAAAAATCCCAAAAATTAAAAAAAAAATAACTGTTAAAAAACATGTTCACTTTTAATATGTAATATCATGCGATAAATTGGGTGATATCATTCTCATGGATCTAGCTCATTCCATTCATGAGAAAAGATACTTTGAGTAATACTTTTGTATTTGGATGCCAATAGTCATTTATCTGCTATAAGAATAACTTATTTCTCAGTCCATGATATTTGACGAGATTTTGGCAACAAATTTGACGGAATGTCGCCAACTCGGAGACTTTTTAAATGTTGTCTAATAAACGAAAATCTCGCCAAATGGATAAAAATGACTCTAAATTAATGAAAATGACGACTAATCGGCGAAAATTTAATATCTTGGAAAGAATATAGGTAACTACTATAAGAATAACCTTTTTTTTTACTGTAAGAGTAGTAAATCCATTGCATTATATAAGGAAAGTCATGTGCTGCCCACATTAGATTTTTTTTCGTTCAAAACTGCATTTATGTAATAATTGTCTAACGTTTATGTGTATTACCAAACCCTCCAGAAATCGCTCGGTGACCTAGAAGCTGAATCTATTCACACTTATAGTATCGGCCACTGGACAGAACCTAACAAAGCCAGATTTTTTATTTACCTTCCAAGCGTATACAAAATGGGGGTCCCATGAAAGGTTGCAATCTAATTTTTAAGTATATTAGTTTCCCTGTCTTTGACAGGCCTTAATACTAGTCGTTAATATAAATGTGTTGATTTTATTTATTTTATTCTAAACAAGAATAATGATCAGGCATTAATTCTCTAGTCGAAAAATGTCCCTGAAATATAAATTCATAACCTTTCTGTTTTGACAGCCTCATTTCTTTAAGCTGAAATCCATTTATATTGTTCCTGTTGTGCCATTTCCGACTCGTGCAATATTTGCTAAACAATAAAGAATGAAAACGATGGAACATAGTTTTAAACTCATTTATCGTACGGCGCTCAGGAAGAATTTTAATTTCATAACACCTTTCCTTGAGATTTCTTTAGAAAAAAAAACGCATATTTAATAAAGTTTTATAGGAGGTATTTTAGGTTATTGAATTCTTCCGTACTCAGAAATGTTGGAATGGCATTTGAAATAGAAAAGAACATGGCCTAGCGGCTTATTATTTTATACTAGAAGGCATGCCCGTCATATGACGGAATTCAAAATTTGGGAAATATTACCTCCCATTCGGCGTCATTTTTATCAATTTGGCAATATGTTTATCGATTTGCCAACATTGTCGTTAATTTGGCAATATTTCAATCACGATGGCGACATTTAAAATTACGCCAAATTTATCGCCAAGTGAAGCAGTCAGACTGACAGCAAACGCCACCGAAATATCATTGCAATACAATCCCCTTTCAAAACACAATTAATTTCATTAATTTTGCGTCATATTTGTCAATTTGTCGACATTTTTAACGTTTGTCGACATTTTTATTGATTTGGCGACTTTTTCGTCAATTTGGCGATATTTTGATACATTTGGCGACATTTAAAAACTCGCCAAATTTGCCGCAAAGTGGGACGGTTGGACGGCTTGACAGATAAATGCTTCCGAAACATCATTACAATACTATTCTCTTTTGAAACAGAATTAGTTTCATTGATTTGATGTCATATTTATCAATTTAGCGGCATTTTTATCGATTTCCAGACATTTTTATCGATTTGCCGACATTTTTATAGATTTGGTGACATTTGATAAATTTGGCGACATTTAAAAAAGTCGCCAGATTTGTAGCCAAGTAGGATGGTTGGACTTGACAGACAAACGCTATCGGAACGTCATTACAATACTATGCCTTTTCAAAACGCAGTTAATTTCATTGATTTAACTTCAATTTTATCGATTTAGCGACACTTTCGTCAATTTCGCAAATTAAAAAAAAGTCGCTATGTTGACGATATCTCGCCAAGCGTTACCCAGAGATAGATAGAAAAACAGACATATAAATCAAGGTTATAATATGAATGACCTATCAATAAAATGTATACTTAAAGTGTGAGAAAGTCCAAAAATAATAGAGTTTCCTGGTTTTGTATCATTTAAAAGTGCGAAAACTTTCCTAAGTAACATAGGCATTTTTAATTTTTCTTTTAAATATGTAGATATGAAATGAAAAGGCGCTTTGTTATTTAGTATTAATTTAAAAGGACATCGCAACCATCTCCACTTTTCCTAATGCGACCGCCGTACCTGAAAATTACTGAACACATTTTACAATGTCATTTAAAATATAGAAGGAAAAATATAGAAGGATAACGTATAATTTTTTCAACACGAAAATTGTAATTACTTTTCTTATTTCGAAATAGCAAGGCAAAATACAATTACAAGTATATAATCATGTAACTGTAGAACAGGAAAAGTAACTGACCGTAGTCGTTGACCCCAAATCTCTGGCTCACGAATAAAAGGCAGTTTTAGAGTCAACCACAAAGCGATCCACAACGATACAGCTGGTCTCTGTTCATATATTCCATCAAATTACAAAGTGGACAAAACGGATGTTGTAAATGCTAAACTCATGTGTGTAAACATTGCAATACCATAAAGGAATCACGCGATTGAGCTGAAACTTCCAGCAAACACAAATTGGAGTGCGTTATGCAAATGACTAGAATTTCAGAGTCACCACGCATGCGTGGGCTGAGCATCACCCTCTGAACTGCTGTTTCAGCTGTACTATGGCGGAATGTTGAAAATTGTCTATGGTTGTCTGCGAGTGGAAAACGTTTCATGAGAAGTCACTATGCCTCTACGATGAAAGAGGACGCCATATAAATAAGTTACGGAGTTTGAACGGGGCCTTCGTGAAGGGGGGGGGGGTTGCTTATCGTGCAAAAACAGCTAGTATGGCGCGCAATGCCACAACAGTAATGCAAGTGTGGAAGTAGTGGACAAAATAAAACCGGAAGAGTCGCAAATCCGGCAGTGGACGACGAAATGTTACGTCTGCTGCAGGTGTGTCATGGTCTGCTCCAACAATTTGTAGGCATTCGTTGCTGCACCGTTGTTGTTGTTGAGACCCAGTCCGTCCGACCTACCAGAAAGGTGTAAGGTAACTGTTTGGACGGCCGGGAAGTGCCACCCAATTTAGACCGGAACCCAGTGGGGAAGGCATCCACAGGGACCGTACCCTCCTTCCCCTACCACCAACCTCTCGGAAGGACTTACGGACCCACATGTTTAACGTGATCGTACTCCGCATGAACACGGCGGCATTTGTGGTAGCGTGCAAATCCAGCTCGCAAACCACCGGGCTACCGCGCCCGAAATGTGCCAACAGCACGCGGTGTTCCCAGGTGGTCACCCACCCAAGTACTAACCGCGCCCGATGCTGCTTGACTTCGGTGATCTAGCGAGAACCGGTGTTTTCAGCAAGGTACGGCCGTTGGCATCGTTGCTGCACCGTGAACTTTGTGCAAGAATTCCTTTGTGCAGGATTCCCCTGACTCAAAACCATCAACGCCTGCTACTGCAATCCATCAACAGAGACGGCATCAACAACTGCATCAACAGAGACACTGGCGTGTCGATTGACAACAAGTCGTTTTTTCCAATAAATCCCGCTTTCATTTGGGGTACAGTGATGGCCGCATCCACGTTGGACCCAAAGCGGTGAACGCCACCTTCCATAGTGCGTTATCCAAAGTCATACTGTACGCCAAGCGTGATGGTCAGGAGTGCCATTGGGTATCTTGGACGATCTCAGGTGCTAAGAATTGTGAGTAATCTCAACAGAAACTGGTACATCAGAGAAGTTCTGGAGCCTGAAGTCGTACCCTTTCTTCAACGCATTCCTGGAGCTGTATTTCAGTAGGATAGGGCTAGGAATGTTCAAGACTCCTTTTCAGTACAACAGATACAGCTTCTTCCTTGGCTCGTCTATTCATCGGATACGTATGTCGCCTATTGAACACGTCTGGGATTTCGTCGATCGGCGTCTCGCTCGTACGCTCGTCTCGTAGCTAATACAGCTGAACTTTGGGTTCGCATAGAAGCAATCTGGAATGCTCTTCCTCGGATATAAATTCAAAATATGTTTGATTCGATGCCACGTCGTGTAGAAACGCTTATTGCAGCTATTGGTGGCTTCACCAAATACTGATTTTCGACATGTAATTTTTTTTATTGTAAATTTAATCATTTATTTGTATCAATATAGGTCGTTTGTGGAATAAATTTCATTGAATTCTGATTATTCCTTCATGATGTTGCAATTTTTACAAATAGGAGTATAATTAGGTGGAGATGCTCCACCAAGACAGACATGACCTGTCAATAGCCGGAGCCACTACATCGCGTCGTAGCCTATCGGGGAGTATTATAGAAAGATCCTCTCTCTTCCATTACTTTGTCTTGCCTCTATCCTGCAAATGTTCTTGATATATCAGAAGCATGATATGTTTTATGTATAACTTTATCGAATGATAAGACATCTCAGAGTATGTTGTTCGTGGTAATTTAGTGTCTTTTTATGCAAGGAAATCCGCCTGAATCTGACAGCAAAGCATCGTGATCAGATTAATGGTATAATGTCATTAATTGTCTCGATGCAATACGGAAGACCTCCACCTCTTCATTTAAGGTCGTTTGCGTTTTACGGCAGAAGCATAAAAGGAGAACAGACTCGAAATGATTGTTGATCTTGCTGACATACAAACATCAGAATGGGACCTGTCCGTATATACATGCAACTAATTATGTTCCAGGTATTGGATCAACAGTCTCCAAGACAAACTCTTTAATGCATCTGGGACCGTCTCTTTCTTAAATACCATATCTACAAGATTTAGATTTTCTCCAATTTGAGCTGTCTTCAGGGGGTTTAAATGTTTAATAATTTCCTGCACTCTATTCTATAATTCACAATGTAGTCTAATATCTTAACCACTTTATATATAAACCATACTGAATCTTTAAATTTCTACTTCTAGGTTCAATAGAAAGGGTGCCCAATACGAACGAGTTTCTCATATAGATACTCAGCTTCCTCCTCCATGATGGCTTAACAGCATGGCATCAATCGTAGTAGATTTGACAACTCCAATAATAAACTTCATTGCCTAAATTTGTAACGCCTCCAACTTTGTTTCAAATATTGGTTATTTGCTTTTATAAGCGGTTCATGACAATAAATGATTAAGGGTAAAATAAAAGTGTTATTGGTAATATTTACAGTTGGTCTGGCACTTCTCGATAAGAAACCCACCAATTGCTTTAAGATATTAATCCTGTCAAAAAAAAAACTTTACTATTGACTTTACATGAGACTTCTAATTTAGTTTGTTGTCAAACGTCACACATAAATGATTAAACCTGTCAGTGATTGCAAGCGCAACAATTCCTGTATCCCACAGCCTTGCTGAAAGGCAGAGTCTCTGGTGGATGAACGAGAAAGACCGCACAGTAGTTTTTTCCATATTCATAATTTAATAGTTTTTTCAGTGCACCAATTCAAAAACAAAATATTTCATTTATGCATAGTAACATTTTTGTTCGGTTAATTCGAAAGTCTGATGTCAACGATATTTTTATTTTCTCATACTATGTAATATAGTACAGAGAAAGTATTGTTTTCACGAAAATTTTCGAATTCGAGATTTTGATGCCAATATATGTTTTAGGACCTCCTGAACACGCTTAGACTATTTTGGAGCAATGTCAGTCTCTCTGTCTGATGTCTGTAGTTGATTTCTTGATGTCTGTGGTCGATTTCACACAAGGGCAGCCTCAGATATTAATGGATTTTCACGAAACTTTATATTCGGCTTTATTAACAAAAGATATATAAAATTAGATAGATTTTTTTTTAACTCGAACGAAAACATTGAAATTTATTCGAATTTTTATATTTTTTTAACATGGCAGCATGAGTCAAAATTTGGTATAATCATGCGTAAAAGGGTTTATTTATGGCTCACCGATAAAAAGATTTAATAGTTTAATCATTGTTGCGAAAAATAGCTACTGTACAATTTTTTTTCGTTCATGACTTCATCTTCTCTCCTTGGGGGCAAGTTATCCCCCCTAGAGGGTACATTGATTTTCTTGAAAATATTTTTTCAAGCCCTTTAAAGTGAAGTATAACACGCTATAGTTCTAATCATTTGGACCCACAATATCGATTTTTCAAATTTTTTAAGAAAGAATTTGAAAAAAATATGAATTCTGATGAGAATTCTGATTTGAAAATGTTTGAAATCGAGTTGAGCCACGCTGTAGAGTGTACACTTCACTTTCAGCAGAAAACTCGTTGGCGTAAAATGGCTTATTTGGAAAAATAATGAAATATATAGAATATCTAACAATAAAATAGCTACAAAAGCAAATTTGGATAATTATTTAAATTAAAATTCTTATTGGTGATTAATGTGTGCATAAACTAAATTACAAATAACAAATATTCCAACGATACAATTACTGAACTCTGCAGATTATTTCCTTAAATGGAACGTTTTTATTTAAATCTTCTAAAAATAGTTTTTATAATCACTTTATAAATGTAAAAAAAAGAAAAAGTATTTTTCCAACATTAAATTTCTGCATGTGTATACATTTTAATAATGAACTTTTTCTTTCAAAAATGAGATGAAATGTGATTAATCATAAGAATTTTCACGAGAAACATTTTGTTCTCTGATTTTCCTTTGACGAAGAATAATGATCGACATTTATTCAGTTGTCAATTAATATTTTAGAAATATAAATTCAAACTCTTTCACTTTTGACTCACTTATTTTTCCCCAACACAAACCAATTTTCATTACTTTGACTCAAGTTATATGATTGCGTCTAGACAAAATAATGAATAAAAATTGTAGAGTGTAGTTTTATACGTATTTCTTGCACCCTAGGCCAGAAGAATTTTAATTTAATAAAGGATTTTCCTCATTTTTGAGGTTCAATCTCAAAATATTGAGATAATAAAACGGAATAAAATATACATTAGGGCACTGAACTTTCTCGTGTCTAAAAAAAATAGGAATAATACTTCCTCCTTAAAAATGTATTTTTTTTTCAACATGGATATAGTTTTCACCATCTAAATCTCATAAAAAATATCAAAATATCATGATTTTGCAAATTATCATGACTTTGTGTAAGATCTACAAGGGTCTCATGTAGGGTAAAATCTATTTAGCCCATGAAGTTAGCCAATACAGACAGATCAAATATTATATCATATCGGCTGTCCCATATAGACCTAATATTATCAGCTGGACCATATGGAACTAATATTATCGGCTGGCCCATATAGATCTAATACTAATTCCATATGGACTACCCTTACATACGCAATATTGGTCTCAAGTTGTCAAAGTTGTACAAAACCAATATTGGTTCCATGTAGGATACCGATATAGATCTGTCGAATCCTTAATCCCTCCTTAATCTAAAATATTATTCCAAATTCAAACTTTGAAAATAATCATTATTAAAACCTTTATTTAATTCGTTTATTTCAGCAAAATAACTAATTTCGATTCTATGTTATATGCCCCTTGATGGGCCTGCAACAGAAGAAGAAGAAGAAACCATAAGAAACTGTTGATCTCGGAGAAGTAGAACCCCTGGAGTGAGTTTCTCGACTTATGTACATACTTCTGTATGGTTATTACCAATAACGTGGAGACAACTTCACCATGACTGGGATCGCTAAAACATTGGTGAGAATCACTCTGGTAGAGGAATATAGCCCAAGAACAAGGCGAATCGGCAAGGAGGTGTTTCTGCTAAATCTTCGTTTGCGAGATCGTGGAGTTATTTAACCAAGGCAATGGCCATTCACCATTCTGGATGAAAGTTCATTTCTTTGAAGTGACTATTTAAATAGGAACGCAAGTTTTACGGGCAGACTGGAAACACCCATCCAGTAATCGCCAAGCAAAACAACGCGGGTTACAGGGCGGCGGATGGTTGGAATGGCACCGAGTTCTCCTTTGGGTGAATCGACAGGTGGATGAGTAAAACTCATACACAGACATCCATGACACAAAAAGACTTATTCCGGGGTACTTTTTAATTAACATATTTTTGATTAAAAACATTTTTAATTTCTATGATGAAGCTTTTGATTAACAACAACATCAATGAAACTGATCTAAAGAACCTTTCCGTATCGTGGGCACGTTTCTTTATTTAAACATTGATTGTGAAATAACAGTTATCACTTAAGTACCATTAGTAGCTCGAATTTTGCCCGGGAGAGGGGAATCTCCTTCCAGCTTAGAGATTTATTTTCAACTAACTCTAACTCACATTTTACTTATTTTTCATAAAATGACCTCAATGCACTCAACCGTCGTCACGTAATAAAAAAAATCTGATGTGGGCAGCACATGACTTTCCTTGACTTGCAATGGGTTTACTAGTTTTACAATAAAAAAATAATGCATAAGATCCACGGCGCTGTGTTTCTATCGTTGAATTGTACATTAGACGAGTTTCAGGATGACAACATGTAAAACTATTTCAAAATACTCAATTAACTTATACTTCGCGCAAATCTAAACAATCATCAATATTGATAGCATCCTCAATAAGCGTTATAGTCCATATAATAAAATCTATATAAATAAAATTGAAAATCTGACTGTCTGTCTGTCTGTCTGTTTATCCCGTCATCACGAGAGAACGGCTGAACTGAATTTGAGGAAATTTTGTGGGTAGCTATAAAATAGCCCCGCTTAAAATTTAATCTATGTTCTGAGTTTCTACGACCAGAGGTTCTCGAGATATTAGTAAAAAACGAAACTTTCGTTTGTCTCATCATCATGGGAGAACGGCAGAACCGAATTTCATGAAATTTTGTGAATAGCCTTAAAATAGCCCCCCATAAATTTAGCCTAAGTTTTGGGTTTCAAACAACAGGGGTTGTCGAGATATTAATGAAAAACGAAACTTTTTCCTAGGAGTTCTACTCTCTGACTCCGTGGTTTATCCAAACGAAAAGGTTGAAAATTGTCTGTTTCAAACGTGAAAGTGAATTAAAACTATATTTCTGAGATTGGTGGAAAATTTTTGCGCTAATTAGTCACTATCTGAAAGCATGAATTGTTTGTTTGAAACCTGGATTTAAATAGAAAATCTATCTCCATGGTTTATTTTTCACAAGATTTTACTCAACAACGAAAAGTATAAAGAAATCAAAATGGTTATTTAATTTCGCATTTTATGAGGAAGATTCTATCTTATATCATGTTGCTCAGCAACGCAATTAAATTAAATCTCTTTGTTGATTTTTATTATTATTTTTTCGATTTGAATAAAAAATAAATGGATATAAAAATATAATTTATAAATGAAGAGTTAGATTTTTCTTTTAATTATTAATTGCGGATTGCGTACATCACTTTCATTTATTTTGGCAAAAAGTTTTCAATCTTATACATTGTGTTTAGCTAATAAATTTATATATTGTGCTTACCCAATAAATTCATTTTTCCGATTGTTGAAACAGAAAGAGTAGAACGGGTATATCATGAAGTTGGCGAGATATCGCTAACTTGGCAACTTTTCTTAAACTTTGCAAATTGACGGAAATGTCGCCAAATTGATAAAAACGACGCAAATCAATGAAATTAAATTCGTTTTTTTTAGAAGAGGGTACTAAAATGATGTTTCGATAGCATTTGTCGGTCATCTTACTTAGTAACACATTTAACGAATTTTTAAAATGTCACCAAATTGATAGAAATGTTTGTAAATTCATAAAAACATCATGAAATTGATAAAATTGCGCTTAATAAATGACATTAATTGTGCTTTGTATTGTTGAAGACCCAGACCGTCCGACTCATCCTGAGGACTTGAGCAACTATTTGGACGGCCGGGAGTTTTGTATTGTGATGATGTTTCGTCAATTTGTCGCAAAATGGGACTAGCAGTTCTACAGTCCCACTTGGCGAAAAATTTGACGATTTTTTAAATATTCGCTAAATTAACGAAAATGTCGCCAAACTTTTCATGAAGATAGCATTATTAAGACGATATGACTTCCATCAATTTATTTGAAGCACATGATATCATGTCGTTCACCGACGGATGTAAATCCAATGTGTTATGCGGCATACAATTTTTATTAAATCTTTTTTGGTTTGAATAATAAAGTTATGTATCTATATAAATAAAATTGAAAATCTGTCCGTCTATCTGTCTGTCTGTCTGTCTGTTTGTCCCGTCATCACGGGAGAGCGGCTGAACCGAATTTGATGAAATTTTGTGGGTAGCCTGGAAATTGTCCCACATAAAATTTAGTCCATGATTTGAGTTTCTACGACCAGTGGTTCTCGAAATATCAGTAAAAAACGAAACTTTCGTTTATCTCATCATCACGAGAGAACGACTAAACCGAATTTAATGAAATTTTGTGGGTAGCCTTGAAATAGCCCCCATAGATTTTTTCCAAGTTTCGAGTTTCTAAGACCAGATGTTGTCGAGATATTACTGAAAAAAAAGATTTTTTCCTAGAAGTTCTACTCTCTAACTCCATGGTTTATCCAAACGGAAAGGATGAAAATCGTTTGTTTAAAACGCCAACGTGAATTAAAACTTTATTTCTGAGTTTGATGGGGGGGATTTTTGCGCAAGTTAGTCACTATCTGAAAGCATGAATTGTTTGAAACATGAATTTAAATAGAAAATCTATCTCCATGATTTACTTTTCACAAGCATTTACTCAACAACGAAAAGTATAAAGAAATCAAAATGGTTATTTAATGCATTTTATGAGGAAGATTCTATCTTATATCTTGTTGCTCAGAAACACAATTAAATTAAATCTGTCTATTAATTTTAATTATTATTTTTTCGATTTGAATAATAAATAAATGGATATAAAAATATATTTTAGAAAAGAACTGTTTGATTTTCCTTTTAATTATATTAATTGCGGACTGCGTACATCACTTTTATTTATTTTGA
Source organism: Amaurobius ferox (assembly GCA_951213105.1). NCBI lineage: Eukaryota > Metazoa > Arthropoda > Arachnida > Araneae > Amaurobiidae > Amaurobius > Amaurobius ferox. The sequence continues at coordinate 87,506,412 of OX578138.1, forward strand.
CAAAGAGTTTTTAAGCTTTTATATTGTGTTGAGCTAATAAACTCATATATTGTTTACCAATAAATTCATTTATCCGATTGTTGAAACAGAAAAATAGTAGTAGAACGGGTATGTCTTCTAATGCAATTTTAGTGTTTGCATTTAGTATATACAAACGGAATCAGGATGTTTTATTCTTCAGATCTGAAAATTCAAAGCTGCAAATTTAGCGGAATATCGCTAAATTGGTAACTTTTCTTAAATTTTACCAAATTGACGGAAATGTAGCCAAATTGATAAAAACGACGCAAGTCAATGAAATTAAATTCGTTTTTCTAGAACAGAGTACTGAAATGATGTTTCGTTAGCATTTGTCGGTCATCCTACTTAGTAACACATTTAGCGAATTTTTAAAATTTCACCAAATTGGTAAAAATGTTTGTAAATCTATAAAAATATCATGAAATTCGTAAAATTGCGCTTAATAAATGAATAATTGTGATTTGTTAGTGGATAGTATTGTGATGATGTTTCATCAATTTGTCGCGAAATGGGACGATCAGTTTTATAGTCCCACTTGGCGATAAATTTGGCAATTTTTTAAAATATCGCAAAATTGACGAAAATGGCGCCAAACCTTCCATGGGGATAGCATTATTCAGATGATATGATTTCCATCAATTTATTTGAAGCAAATGATATCATGTCGTTTAGCAATGGGTGTAAATTCAATGTGTTATGCGGCATACGATTTTTATTAAAACTTTTCCAATTTGAATCATAAAGATATGTATATAAAATAAATTTCATTGACATTGCATTTTTGACTGGATAATATTAATTACGGTCTTCAGGTTTAAACATTATTATTATTGATATTTTTGGGGATTATTGATATTTTCAAGTTATTATGCAATTGTTTAATTATGACAAAAATTATTTAAACTCATATATTGTACGTTGTGCGAGTAATCTTCTACAAATGCACGGGTATATCTTCTAATCTACGAGAATATAAGTAGTACAGGTATATTGGCATATATTTTGTTATATATTGGCATATATTGGGATCAATTACGACCTTCTGGTATAAAAATTACTGGGATTATTGGTATTTTCAATTTATTACGTAAACTGCTTTATTTTGGCAAAGATTTTTGAGACTCATATTGTAATACGGGTAATCTTCTACTAACACACTGGCATATTTTCTAATCTGCGACAAAATAATTAGTACGGGGACATATATATATATATTCCCATATAATTTTAATCTTTTTATTCATGGCACATATTGGAATTAATTACAGGTTTATTCATATTTTCAATTTATACATGTAATGTACTAATACAGGTTATATTTTCTAATATTTGCGTATATAAGTAGTGCTGATACTATACGATTTTAATGCTTTAATTTTGCATATATTGATACAATTCCTATTCTAGTTTTGTAAATTTGCTTGCAAAAGGGGCCAGGATGTTTTATTCTTCAGATCTGGCCGTGAAGATAATTTTATATAGCGAGAACAGAGATTCTTAAACCTCTTTTTAGGAGCATTGTATTAAATATTTTAACAGAATATTTTGATTAAAAATGTCATTTAATATACCGGGTGGTCAGAATTAAAACACCCCTACTCTGAGCTCTCTATACATCGAACTACTCAGTGTGAAGGCTCCAAAATTGTTGAACCTACTATTCAAAACATGGGGAAAGGGATCACGCGAAAAAAAAATTAGTTCCAGAAACACCGATAGGTGACGCTGTACAACAGAAAAGGTACAAAAACATGTTCGAAAATGTTGTTGTACCCCAACTGCAACAGCACCAATGTCTTGATTCAATTACCTTTATGCAAGATTGAGCTCCTCTACACATTGGATTCTCCGACCGTCCAAACAGTTACCTTACACCTTTCTGGTAGGTCGGACGGTCTGGGTTTCAACACATTGGATTCTGTGTACAGCAGTTTCTGCGGCAACATTTTACTAATGGTAGAGTAATTAGTCGTGCGATTCCAACAACCTGGCCATCTCGTTCCCCAGATCTTAATCCCTGTGATTTTCGGCTGTGGGGATACTTAAAAGGTCTTGTTTATCGAGGACGTCTGGTAACCTTGGCAGATTTGAAAGACAGTATCACTCTGCATGTGAAAAGCATCTGAATCGACCAATTACGATTCGCAGTTGAACAAGTTGTCCACAGATTGCAGATTTTACATCTTGAAGAAGGGAACCATATTGAGCGGCATTCCCTGCATCGATAAGGTCCTTGTGATATGAATGTTTGGTACGTTCGAATAAAATGTGTTACAAATGTGTATTTTGTGTCTCTTCAGCATATTTTCTGTTGTACAGCGCCACCTATCGGTGTTTCTGGAACTAATTTTTTTCGCGTAATCCTTTTCCCCATGTCTTGAATAGTATGTTCAACAATTTTGGAGCCTTTACACTGAGTAGTTCGATGTATAGAGAGCTCAGAATAGGGGTCTTTTAATTCTGACCACCCGGTACTATAGGAATTTCCACATGATTGTAATTTTTAAGTTTATTTATATTATATACTCCGTGCGAAGAACGGGTATGTTGCTTGTCTATGCAAATAAAATTTAAAATCTGTCTGTTTGTCCCATCGTCACGGGAAAACGGCTGAACCGAATTTGATGAAATTTTGTGGGTAGCCTGTAAATAGCCCCACTTAAAATTTAGTTCATGTTTTGAGTTTCTACAACTAGGGTTCTCGAGATATTACTACAAAACCAAACTTTCGTGTGTCGCATCATCACGAGGGAGCGGCTAAACAGAATTTAATGAAATTTTTTGATAGCCTTGAAATACCCCCCCCCCCCCATAAATTGTGTCTAAGTTTCGGGTTTCTAAGACTAGGGGTTGTCGAGATATTAATGAAAAACGGAACTTTTTCCTTGGAGTTCTACTCTCTAACTCCGTGGTTTATCCAAACGGAAAGATTAAATATGGTTTGTTTGAAACGTCAAAGTGAATTCAAACTTTATCTCTGAGTTTGGTGCAGAATTTTTGCGCTAATTAGTCACTATCTAAAAGCATCAATTGTTTGAAACATGAATTTAAATGGAAAATCTATCTCCATGGTTTATTTTTCACAAGCTTTTACTCAACAATGAAAAGTGTAAAGAAATACAAATGGTTATGTAATTTCGCATTTTAAGAGGAAGATTCTATCTTATATCATGTTGCTCAACAACTCAATTAAATTAAATGCATTTGTTAATATTTATTGTTATTTTTTCTATTTAAATAATAAATAAATGGATGTAAAAATATATTTTATAAATGAACGGTTTGATTTTCCTTTTAATTATATTAATTGCGGACTACGTACATCACTTTCATTTCTTTTGGCAAAGAGTTTTCAAGCTTATATATTGTGTTTAGCTAATAAACTCATATATTGTGTTTATCCAATAAAGTCATTTAGCCGATTGTTGAAACGGAAAAAGACTAGAACTGGTATATCGTGTAACACAATTTTAGTGTTCTCATTTAGTAAATACAAACGGGATCAGGATGGATTTTTATATCTGAAAATTCAGAACTACGAATTTCGCGGAATGTCGCTAACTTGGCAACTTTTCTTAAATGTTGCCAAATTAACAGAAATCTTGCCAAATGGATAAAAATGACTCTAAATCAATGAAAATGACGACTACTTGACGAAAATTCAATGTCTTGGAAACAATATAAGTATCTACTATAAGAACAACCTATTTTTTTACTGTAACAGTAGTAAATTCATTGCATTATATAAGGAAAGTCATGTGCTTCCCACATCAGATTTTTTTAGATTATGGAGGGGGGATACGATAGATCATCACAGCTAAATCGTAGTGTCATTGGTTTTAACTTGTAAAGATCATCACATTATGCCTAGAGTACGTCGATCTATCGCATACGTTCAGTTGTCGTCAACAGAACGGCAACAAATCATTGTTTTACGTGAGGTTGGAATGAGGTTGGCAAAGGATCCCTGAACTATTGGGTGGTGATGTGAGCACAGTTCAACAGCGTGTGTTACGGTTCGTGAGAGACAACGGCAAGAAGATCAGGTGGTGGCGCTTCCAGGTATACCACACCACGTGAAGATCGTATGCTTCTCAGAAGCTCTTCGCATGAGCCATTTACCTCAGCAACCGTGTTACAACGACATTTGTCCCACACTACAGGTAACGTGGTTTCGACGCAAACAATTCGAAACCGTTTGCTAGACTCAGGACTCCGAGGTAGATGACCTTTTTTGACACCTACCGTTTTAATGTCGTCACCGGTTACATCGCCTCCAATGGTGTCAAATGAGACGCAATTGGTCGACAGAATGGCAAAACATTCTGTTCACGGATGAATCACGATTCTATTTTGGCATGCCAGATGACCGTACTCGCGCATGGCGACGCTTTCAACAACGCCACCAGAAATCTTTTTCAATCAGTCGCCACACAGCTCCGCCTAAGTGGTATCATGGTATGGGATGGTATAACATTTGATGGACGAACACCTTTGGTTCACGTTTCTGGCAACGTCACGGCACGACGATACGTCTCTGACATTGTGAGACCTGTGGTACAGCCATATCTGTCAACCAGTCCTGTGCTGCTTCAGATGCATCATGCGATACATTTGGTGACATGATTCTCGTGGATTTAGCTTGTCCCATTCATGAGAAAATATATTTTGAGAAATACTTTTGTATTTGAACGCCAAAAGTCATTTATCTGCTATAAGAATAACTTATTTCTCCGTCCATAACGCATGGCGTGGTTTTGGCGACGAATTTGACGGAATGTCGCCAACTTGGGGACTTTTTTTAAATATTGCCAAATAGACAAAAATCTCGCCAAATGGATAAAAATGACTCTAAATCAATGAAAATGACGAGCAATTGACGAAAATTCAATATCTTGGAAAGAATATAAGTATCTACTATAAGAATAACCTATTTTTTTTTTTTTACTGCAAAAGTAGTAAATGCATTGCATTATATAAGTAAAGTCATGCGCTGCTCACATCAGATCCTTTAATTTTAACTTTGGTTAAAAAAATGTTTTATGTCACATATGGTTCAAGTGGAAAGTGTGTAAAAGAAATTGAGACAGAGAAAAAGTAATTGGACATGATTATGACTTAACTGCGAGAAAAATTATATCGCAGACATTTTATTAACCGAATTAACAAAATTTGTTATTGATAGAAAAATTTCAAATAAATCCAAATTGAAACCTGGAGAACACTTTTGAATACCGGAGACAAAATAAAAATCGAACCAATAACTAGCTATCCAGCAGAGATTAGCGATTTTGAAGATTCATTAATTTTTATTTTTGACATAATTTTAACGTTCTGTCAAGCGGTACTTCAGGCCACGTTTAATTTAACCTATACACAATAGTTCCAATTGATAATAATAAAGTCAATAAATCCATCAATTTTTAGCTTTTCGATAGAATATTTAAGGGAAGAAAAATTATATTTCATTGATAAGACAGAAGAATATTTTTATCAAAAAGAATATTAATCATAATCATACTGGATAATCAAAAAAATTTGTTTCAAACAGAACTCATGGAAGAACATCAATTTTAGGAACGTCAATCCTGCATTTTTGTTTTTAAATTCTCAGTAACTAATTGAAATTCGTGGTAATTTCATCAATCATGTAACGGAAATTACTTTATTTTATATCCAGCTGTTTTAGAAAACTCTGGTTTGGGGAGGGGACAGGCTACATTTATTTATTGATCTCTTGATCTTACACGTCACATGATGCTCGAAATGTATAAATCTGTCGAAAACTCATGAGTTTAATCAAACCTGATCCCAGCATCTCTATTTATTAGTTTCTGACGAAGAATAATAATCGGACAATTTTTTCGCCGTTAAATAATGTTTCGGAATTATAAATTCTTAACCTCTCCACTTTTGACACCCTCATTTCTTTCGAGAGAAACCAATCTTCATTACTTTGGGCCAAGTCATATGATCCCGGGTAGACAATAAAAATTGAGGGAACTCCGTTTCGTACTTATTTCTTGCGTCTCGTGCCAGAAGAATTTTGATTTAATCACACATTTATTCTGGGTTTCTTGAAAAATTTTGATATAATAAAGTGCAATGGGAGTTATTTTAGGTTACTGAATATTTCCCATATCTCTGAAATCTGTAAGAATAGTACTTAGAGATGGAAAGTCATTATCGCATGGTTGTGTGTGCATATTATGTGACATGTTCAAATTTATGTGCCTAAGGTGCAAATTATTATTTCAAAAATCTGATGTGGGCAACACATGACTTTCCTTATATAATGCAATGAATTTACTACTTTTACAGAAAAGAAATAGGCATTTCTTCTAGTAGATACTTCTAGATACTAAAGATACTGAATTGTTGAAATTCAATTTCATTCCAAGGTATTGAATTTTCGACAATTAGTCGTCATTTTCATAGTTTTAGCGTTATTTTTATCCAGATGGCGAGATTTTCGTTAATTTGGCAACATTTCAAGAAGTCGCCAAGTTGGCGACATTCTGCCAAGTTCGTCGCCAAAATCTCGAAACGCGTTATGAACAGAGAGATAAGTTATTCTTATAGCAGATAAATGAATATCGGCGTTCAAATACAAAAGTATTACTCAAAGTATATTTCCTTATGAATGGAAAGAGCTAGATCCAGGAGAATGATGTCACCGAATTTATCGCATGATATTACATATGAAAAGCGAACATGTTTCTCAACAGTTAATATTTTTTTAATGTATGGGATTTTTTGATAAATTTATTTGAAAAATGTGCAATATCTCGTGAACGGTTCATGCTAGCGTTCTGAAGTTTATGTCAATCGTTTTCTAAGAAAAAATTACGTAAGAAATGTCTATTTGCGTAACCTCTTTAAAGGCTTTGATTTTTTGATGATTTTTTCAAAATTTCTCTCGAAAATTTAGGGGGGTTCTGAACATTCGATTACGTTTAAAAACAATAGGCATCCAGTATTCACGGATTGTGATTTTTGTACCAAATCTCATTTGAATCGCTCCATTAGTTCGTCAGATATCGTCTCCAAAAGCTCACTGACACACACACATATACACACACACATACTTTCACACACACACACACATACTTTCACACACACACACACATACTTTCACACACACATACACACACAGACATCACCTTAGAAATGTTTGATTCGCGATCAGGAATGCTTGAAACGTGCTCTGCCGTCGAAAACTCGAATTCGAATTTTCGACCCTGTCACAATACTTTCCTTATACATTATGTATATAAGGAAAGTAATAGAATACAAGTTAAGGATATTATATAATCTGAAATACGCCGAGATAATATATATACAGAGTTGTTCGGACAGTCTTTAAGCACTGAAAAGTCCTGGACAGTCCTTAAATACTTGTATAAAAAGTTCAAAGAATTTACAAGTTGAAGATATTACGTAATATGAAATATAGCAGGATAATATATATAAAGACTTGTTCGGCCTATCTGTAGAGTTATTGAGATCTGTCTGTGGAAAGCGACTATGCTCGATCGAATAAAAGTGATTGCAATAACCTTAGAAAACAATTAAGAAAGTTAGGATAACAAGCTCGGCAACAAAGCGAAATAGCAGATACAATATAGACCCAATTGAATAAAACTGATTACAGCAAGTATTAGTTGCTTAATTCTATGCAGAATAGTTTTACTTTATCTATAATATATGGAAATGTATAGGAAAAGCATTGGAATTGTGTCGAAATTCACAACGATGGATCTATACCTTTCGAGCACTTTAAGACACGAAAGAATTTTTTTAGCGTGACGTCTGTGCGTGCGTCTGTCTGTATGTAATGTATCCACTCTAACTCAAAAACAAATTAACCAAATTTTATAAAATGGGATAAATTAGTGTGTTACTTGTGGGTTACTCTGGTGCTGATTAGATTTTGATACGATTCAGGATAAAATAACTTGCCGGGTTTTTGTAGTTGTTGTTGCTGTTGTTGTTTTTGCTAAATGACCCGCAAAAATCGTCTGTAGTCATTCTCGCTAAGAAATCTAATTGATCAAATTTCACAAAATTTAGTAAATACGTCCCTTGTGGGTTACCCTGGTGTTAATGAGATTTGAATACGACTCGGAAAAAAAATAACCTGCTGTTTTCTCGAAATGACCCGCAAAATTCTTCATCTTCAAAATCTAACATAAAAGACTGCGTATACACAAATATACCAATTAATTGCTTTTCTTATACGTAATATTTTTGACGACGAAAGGAGTAAGACCAACCCCATAGCTCTAGGATAAGCCGTTCTCGAGATATTTTAGTTTATTCCCATTTTTTGCCAAGTTGCCTTCAAAAATATGCTCTGCCACTAAATGAAAAAGAAAATTGGATTAAAACTGCGAATTCAGTGTAATTTCAAATAATTATCCAGGTTATTTTGAGCAATAAAACTTAATTTAATAAATTGCGAAAGAAAGAAGGAGAAAATGAATCTGGCTGGTAGGGAAAGTCACGTGCTGGCCACGTCAGATTTTTTTCTAGATAAACATTAAATAAATCTAAAATATAAAAAATATTTGAAATTCAAACGCGAGTCTCCAGTTTTTTGTATAACTTGAAATACAGCAAAGAATTATCTCTATTAAAAACCTTAAGAACCATCAAGCAGACGCGACTGAATCATAATTTCTAGGAATATTCAAACAATTCTGAAACGATTTCGTGAAGAATGCGTATTTTTAAACTTACTTACCAGCAAGTGGTAATTCTACATTAGACTTTATACGATCTACTTCAAAAAAGTTGAAATATTGTCTCAATGGCTCAAGTTTTGGCACATCGAATAGCTAGTACGAAGATCCGCAGTTCAATCCCCGACTGTGACAATGAGATCTTATCAATAGCGCACAAAGATGGCGCCTAAAGGAATTAAACCTGCAAGTTATTTACTATGATGTTGGAAGGTGGGGGGGGGGGGGGGGGTCGGTTAAAGACCAAGTTACGAATTCTTAGTGAATCCCGTGAGTTATTGTGCCAGTTTCAACATCACAACAGCCACACATCTAAATAAAAAACAATCAGAGAATACGGAGATGGTCGTTTTGATCGGCAATTAAACACCGATTTGACTTTACGGAGAGGAGGTTATAAGATCCATAAGGTATGTCTAGTTCAAAAATATGCGAGTCGACCCTAGTGAAGGGATAATGTGACCAAGATACAAAACTTACAAAAAATTATAGTGTAATTAGTAAATAAATTAGATAATATGATCAATAAATGTCACTACTTTTTCAAAATAATTCGCCAAGTAAAGTTACCCAATTACCAAAGCCAAACACGTTCAGAACCGGGAGGGTCACCAGGCTCTACCTACAAGCAAAAACATTGGATTTGCTTATTTATCTTCACATATTCTCAATATAAATTATACCATATGCAAATTTTACACATCTTAGAACTCTCAGAGTTAATTGATCCTTAGTAAAATTTTCAATAACAAATGTATTTAAGCGAGAATTCCTCATATCCTGAAGACATTTTGCTACAAATTCATGTAAACCTTCGTTAATGGATTTAGCCATCATGTTAATGGATTTAGTTCATATTACATGATCATATTGATGGACTTAGTTTGTTAATTGAACAAGTTAATGGATTTAGTTCATGTTGACGAATTTAAAGAAGCACCATAAGTAACAATAAACGTAGCAATTAAATAAAACTTGACTGATAAAGAAAGTAAAGAACAAAGTAAAAAGCTTTACTAATCGAAGTAAAAAAAACAACGTTAGGTATAAAACGAAGTTTTATTTTAACTAAACAAACGTTTGCTCATAAATTAATCTAAAAGTATCACTTTTATTTAAAAAATTGATATAAAACATAAAAATATCTTTAAAATACATTTTATTAAATATTAAAATTGGTTCTACTACAATAAAATATATCACTTAAAGAATGCATTTAATTAAATATTAAAATTGGCCTCATTACACCAAAATATATATTTGAACATCGAAATATAAAAGCACAGATAACAGTTGAAACTTTAGTTTTGAAACAGATAAAGTTAGAAACATAACTGTATCAAAATTATTTTCAAGGAAAATTAAATATAACACATACAATATTTTAAATAATTCTTTAGTATAGCTCATGAGCAACAAAAATATATACATATACACAAAATGAGTAAGCAATTTCTCCTTAGAAAAAATTAAACCATATTTAAATTGATTTCAATTGCTAATTGGTAGCATGGCCCGAGTTTTAAAGGGATTTATTCAAGAATCTTCAGAATTTGTAAAAGAAATTATGCATTTCTGTTTCCAATCTTGTTTAAGTTCTCACAGAGTAAAAGCATTTTGAAGCTGTCACTTAATTTTTCCGACAACAAAAATGTCCTTTCCACGTAAATTCTGTGCATTCAATGTCATTAGAATAATAATCTGAAAAATAAATTCATATTTCATAATTAAATGAATTTAAATTTTATAACATATATAAATTTATTATAATATATATATAACATTCTTATACATTTTTACTCATAAACGAATAATCTGGAAATCAAATGTAAAAAGGATCAAAAGTAATCCGGATGTTAAACATAAAAAGGGAACATGCCACTGATTTATGTATTTATTATAATTAGCTACTACAATGTGATTTGAGACGCTGTGTGTATACATTTTAATGGGAAATGAACACTAAAACAAACCTTTCCTCGATAATGTCCGCAGACGTCACCTTTTGGAGCTAGAGGTGCTGCTGGACGGCGTGATATTTGTCTATTTTTTGTCATTATCATTCATAACTCGAACATCGTACATGTAACATAGAGCATTACACGAACTCTAAGGTAGCCGACATGAATCTAACATATGGAGGTACCAATTCAAGGGGAAGAAAGAAGCTATTAGATTATCGGTAAATCTAAGCAGATCTTTTGTTTCAATTGAAAAACCCAGACTCTAGATGTATATCAGCCGTACCACCCAGACAGTCCGACCCAAAAGTGTATGTATCTCTTTAGGTAACCAGGAGAATGCCACCCAATTAAATCCGGAATCCAAAGGGGTTGCAACAACAAGGACCATACTGTCCATCCTCTAGCCTACGAAGCCCACGTTACGAATGATAGCGGCGAATAATTGACAATTTCTAGACCGTCCAATTAACAGGGCTGTTAGCACCAAAAAGTGACGTCTGCGAACAGACATCCATTAACGAAAAATGCTTGTTTTACTGCCCCCTATCTCCAATCCAAGTTTGTACAGAAAGTTTCGAATCATCTTGTATACCTTTTGAAAGATAAAGTCTGCAGGCAAAATAAAAATCCCACTTTGCTTCGGTTTTTGATTTATCCAGTAGAGAGTAAGCAATGTAATGAAGTAAAACTACGTTTCCTTATCAGAAGCAATTCTTTTGGTCGTGCGATCGAGATTTTGAGCTAAAATATCTTGTTAAATATGCAGATTCAATACAGTAGATAGGTACTACAATATGATTCTACAAAAAAACTTCCGAAATAAAATATAGGTTCTAGGTCCAGAGTGTCAAATCTGAAAGTCAGGAACTTCAAAACCATGGAAATGTCAATTGCAGAAGTAAAGATATTTACAGCAAGAATGCGGCTAAGGAGAAAAAGTTTTGCTTTTCGATCTACAAATTTCCTCAATGTGAAATCAAAAGAAATGAGTCTCAGTAGGTACAGTGCACACCTTGCATCAATTAAATTTCTACTAAAAACTTTCAATTTGATGAAGACAAAGTACCACCTCCAGGGCCTTCTAAAAATTATTATAAGGGGAAATTTCCATTTACCCGAATGGACATGATAAACTTGCAACAGACTTCAAATACATTCCAGGTGAAGGGACAAGCTTTAGGAGGACAAAGACAAACAATCTGCTTTCCTATAATTATAAATTTATAAATTTCAATTTATTTTTCTTTTTACATTTCTGTACATTTAAAAAATATATATTTCTTTTATTATACAATAAAACATTCAAATAAGTTAGTTCTTATCACTCGAAATTTAAATTTAAGAAAAAAGAATTAATTAAATGTAAAAATTGAATATATCAGTTTCAAATTTAACAAAAAATTTAGGAGTATTAATAGAAATGTTATTCATTTGAGGTGCTTAATCTATAAATTATACGTTCTCGCAATGATTGTAACATTCATTATTTTCTTTCATTATTATTTTCATTCTTTCTTTTCATTCATTATTTTCATTGATTCTTTTCATTGAATCTTTTCATTCTTTCATTATTGTGGGCATTAATGCGGACTTTTTTTTAACTTCTGTAGATTTTAGAAAACCTAACTTGAGCCCTTTTTACAATTAGTGATTCATATATGAGAAGATAAAAATAGATAACAGATGAAGGCGAATAACAAAATTCTTTCTGGCAAATTAAAGACGTTGTAACGAAGTAGCAGCGTAGCTAAAGAAATGTAAACAGCAGATAAATGTTTGAAAACTTTAATTTACAAAACCACTATTTACATATTTGCAAAATAAGTTTTCGATCATGAAAAGTTTTGTATCAGCTCTCAGGCCGAAAATAGGAACATGAGTTATGGAAAAATGCAACTCGCAACTTCAAGTTCTAAACTGGATCACCCCGCTATTTTTCAAAAGTATTTTTCCTACGCTGTTGGCAGGTCAAAGTTCACAAGTTGTAAAGGTCTCTACCAAGTTACTCTCTTCGGCCGCCATTTGTAAAAATTTTCTACTCTGGTGATGCCATTGAAAAGTAACCTTTACGGTATATATTCCCAAAATCATGCCTTTTATTCCCCAGTGTACTCATTTCAATCTTAAATCTACTGACTAGAGTTCGATGAATGATCTACAACATTAACAGACACATACTTTATTCCAGTTAACTTTCCTGACAACTCAAAAAAATCTGATGTGGGCAACACATGACTTTCCTTATATAATGTAATTAATTTACTACTTTTACAGCAAAAAAAAGTAAGTTTTTCTTATAGTAGATACTAATATTCTTTCCAAGATATTAAATTTTCGACAATTAGTCGTCATTTTTATCCATTTGGCGAGATTTTCGTTAATTTGGCAACATTTCAAAAAGTCGCCAAGTTGGCGACATTCCGCCAAATTCGTCGCCAAAATCTCGCCAAGCGTTATGCACTAAGAAATAAGTTATTCTTACAGCAGATAAATGACTATTGGCGTTCAAACACAAAAGTATTACTAAAAGTATATTTTTTCATAAATGGAATGAGCTAGTTCCACGAGAATGATGTAACCCAATTTATCGCATGGTATTACATATGAAAAGTGAACATGTTTCTCAATAGGAATTTTTTTTATATGACTTTTTGATAATTTTTTTTCAAAAAATGAACAATATCTCGAGAACGGTTCATGTTAGCATTCTAAAATTTATGTCAATCGTTTTCTAATGAAAAATTACATAAGAAATGTCTATTTGCGTAACTTTATTAGTGGTTTTGATTTTTTGACGATTTTTTCAAAATTTCATTCGAAAATTTAGGGGGGTTCTTAACATTCGATTGCATATAAAAGCAATAGGCTTCCAGTGTTTACGGATTGTGATTTTTGTACCAAATTTGGTTCGAATGAGGTCCATTCGTTCGTCAGTTATCGTCTCCACAGACTCACTGACACACACACACACACACACATACTTTCACACACACACACACACACACACACACACACACACATACACACACACACAGACATCACTTCAAAAATGTTTGATTCGTGATCAGGGATGCTTGAAACGTGCTCTCCCGTCGAAAACTCGAATTCGAATTTTCGACCCCGTCACAATACTTTCCTTATACATTATGTATATAAGGAAAGTAATACAATTTCATACACAGAATATTTACAAATCTAGCACTACCATATCTATACCGATACTAATCCTTAATATTTCCTTACTGAACTGAATTAGAACTACTAATCCACTATTAAACCATATATATCTATACTCACAATCTTGTAGAGACAATCACTTCGCTGCGCACTCCCTTTAATGAACAGAACTACAACCACACCCGCACACTCTCGTATCACGATAACAGCCGAAGCTGCACGACGGTGATTCACACTTGCATCTTGCTCGGACACCAGTATGAATGCGAATACCTTCTGTCTAACGTTTGCCTCTTTTATTGCCCTGGCCAGTCGTGAATACGTGATTCTCGAAAACAGAGTTGAGGCGTTTCGTACATAAATCAGTATAATGAAAAGTAAAATTAGCATACAATAATAATGAATAATAGAATCCTCACAAAGTCTTCATATGCGAGTCGATAATTACTAAAATCCCTCTCTTAACATCCAACCAATTGGCTGTTAAATTAACTGGAGCGTGGCACAACTCGAATTTCTCATTCCAAAATCCATTTAATAGCTTGGTTATTTTTTTTTTACAAGAAAAATTCTGAAAAATCGACATCGTGGATTCAAAGGTTTACAATTTTAGCGTGGGCACCCTTCACTTTAAATGGCTAGAAAATTCTTTCGATTGATATCATAGTTGACAATGTACCCCCCACGGGGTAACTCTCCCCCGAGGGGGGCTAATGTCGTCACAAACAAAAAAAATTGTGTATTAAAAATGTCTATTTTCACAACAATAATTGAAACTATTAAATTTTTGTCCTATGCCATGTTAAAGAAATATAAAATTTCAAATAAAATTTCGAAGTTTTCTCTCGAATTAAAATTTTTTATCTAGTTTTAGATTTTTCGATAGCAAAGCCGTATATAAAGTTTCATGAAAATCCATTAATATATCTGCCCGCTACACAAAATAATCCACCACAGACATACAGACAGACGGACATCACTCTAAAAATAGTCAAAATGCGTTCAGGATGTCTTAAAACGTATATTGGCATCAAAATCTCAAGTTTTCGTGAAAACAATACTTCTGTATACTATATTGCATAATATGAGAAAGTAGAAATGAACATTTAAAGGATGTCTTGATGTTCCCATTTTCATGTTAAACACAAAAATCTCATACAGTTCAGTAGAAGTACTTGAAGTTATGGAGATTTAAACTTTTCTCTCCTAGTTGCCGAGTTGAATAGAGCCGGCAGTTATATGTATGTACTTCCTTGTCCTGAAAGGTTTTTAAATTTATAACTAGAAGTGAGAACGATATCCCCACTTACACTAGCAGAGTTGTGTACAGGCGGAATATTCACCACTTTTCTTGAAACGATTATATCTATCAACATTAACTCTGTTTCTTACCTTGAGTGTTTCAGTTCTTACACTTCAGAAAGATCTGGGCCAACGACCGTACCGTGCTGAAAACACCGGTTCTCGTTAGATCACCGAAGTCAGGCAGCATCGGGCGCGGTTAGTACTTGGGTGGGTGACCACCTGGGAACACCGCGTGTTGTTGGCTCTTTTCGGGCGCGGCAGCCCAGTGGTTTGCGCGCGATTCTCGCCGCTGCCAGAACTGCCACCGTGTTCATGCGGAGTACGATCACGTTAAACATGTGGGTCCGTAAGTCCTTCCGAGAGGTTGGTGGTAGGGGAAGGAGGGTACGGTCCCTGTGGATGCCTCCCCCACTGGGTTCCGGTCTAAATTGGGTGGCACTTCCTGGCCGTCCAAACAGTTACCTTACACCTTTCTGGTAGGTCGGACGGTCTGGGTCTCAACAACTTCAGAAAGATCTACGTAAAAATATGTTACAACGCTTTTATTGATTGCTTTCAAATTCGATGTGAAACATATATTTAACTTACCTACCATTCATTTATGTCTCTCGTGAAATTCATATCGAAGTGGGCTCTTGATCATAAGTACTAACTGAAAATTGATATCCAATTCATCATCTTTGTTTTCAACCCAGAAATTTTGCATTATCTAAAGATTAAATAAAGATATTATTTATAAGTTTGCTAATTATATAAATATGGTGTATTCAAGAAAGAAATTCACACACTGTAATGTGCAACAAATCTGAATAATACAAACCTTATTAATCTTGATTGTCCTGGACTAATAGAGAGTTTATAAGTAACTATAAGATTTTTTTTTTGTATTTAACTCTTATTTGAATCATAGAAGTACCATGTCTTCTCCATGGAATTATTACAGCAAATTCATTTTTTCAAAAAACAATTTAACCGAAGAAGCATGCCAATTTATGCAAATTAATTTTTTTCCAAAGAAAATTTAACCGTAGAGGTATGTAAATTCATTTTTCAAAAGGAAATCTACCAAGTAAAGGTATATAAATTCATTTTTTCAAAGAAAATTTAACCGTAGAGGTATGTAAATTCATTTTTCAAAAGGAAATCTATCAAGTAAAGGTATATAAATTCATTTTACCAAAGAAAATTTAACCGTAGAGGTATGTAAATTCATTTTTCAAAAGGAAATCTACCAAGTAAAGGTATATAAATTCATTTTTTTCAAAGAAAATTTAACCGTAGAGGTATATAAATTCATTTTTTCAAAGAAAATTTAACTGCAGAGGTATTTAAATTTATTTCTTCAAAGAAAATCTAACAGTGGAAGCATGCAAACCCGAGATACTATTAGATGCAAACTTATGAAAAACTCCAACCTTTGAAAGTATTATAACTCAATGAAGCAACACGGACGTTGCAGAAAAAACAAAACGTATTCAACTTTGTGATCACTGTCGTTAGTCAGCTATGAAAGGATCATTGAGTACAAAACTCCTAGAAGAAAACCGAGATCACCCATAGCTTGTGCGGATCACACACGGTAGACCTGGATTCGTTTCCCGACGCTGTGTCTGCGGGAGGTGTGAGCGTATTACTAAGTCTATAAGTGCGAACGTCCATCCAGAAGGTGATTGGTTAGGGGACAGGTAGCACAGCACGATCCCTGTAGTTGTCTGCTCTATTATGTTCCGATATAAATTGGATGGCACTGTCCCGGCCGACCAAACAACTCCCTGAAACTTTCCGGTAGGTTGGACGGTCTGGGTATATGTACTACCCAGACCGTCCAGCTCGTCTGAAGACATAAAACAGTGATTAAGGACAGCCGGAAAAAGAATGACTCCCAAGAACGAAGGAAGGGAAAACGGCCACCCAACCCTGCCGGACGGGGAAACCACCGACCCCATCACGCAACGCACGCCCCCGGGGCACCAGACCCACGCCCAGTCCAGCGGAACCAGAGGCCACATGCCCTTACATGTAACGCCGACGAAGACGGCCGAACCCCCCCCCCCCCCAGAGGACCAGGGACTCACCCACACCGGAACTAAACAGGCAACTCCCACCACCGCAAAGCTACCGCCACTCACAGAACATTTATTTAACTTAGAAAGCACAACATTTACAAAACTCGCCTAATTGGAGGAAAAAATCCCAGTATTTACGGGAGCAAAAACACGGTGATAAGTGTCACAACAAAAAGTTTTTTAACAATAACAGAATCTATTAATAAAACACGAAACCCAACATTCATACACAAAATCAAATAAGAATATTACAAATTGTAATCATAATCATATCAAAATTAAAAATTATAAAATAAGTACTGCTAAATTAATCTAATTTATAAAATCTGGGGTAGTCTGAGAAATTCATACGAACATACCCAAGCAATCGAACATAGCGGTTTACGCAAGACGGATATGACGCCAAGACTCACAATCTCCATTCCAGCAAAGCCGCAGCCGCGTACTCGACGGAATTATTCACCGGACAGGAGCCGAAGAACACCCGCCAAGCCCGACCCCAGTCTCCGGTCGGATCTAGGCCCAGGGCATGAATAGCCACAGTCCGTGAGATCCAACCACCGTGAGATCCAGTCCGGGGGTCCACCTCGTTAGTTCCGCAATTGCCTCCCTGATTCATCGGCAGCTGAAGTCCCCGGATTAATTTTCCCCCAGCAGACGGAGGACCAGAGGTACAAACCTAAGATCCGACCACCGCAATCTTTGGCGGCGCCGCCCCCTGGGGGGAGGGGTAGTCTGAAAATAAAAAACTCTTTAAAGGAGCCTAGATATCCCAGTGGTTAAAGAGGTAATTTCGCATGTAGTAGTCCTGCATTCGATCCTCGACGCCACCCGAAAAAATCACCGTGTCTACGCAGAGTATGGGCACGAGAAACATGTAGGTCTGAAATTACATCCTAGAGGTGATGGATTAGAAGAAGAATGGTACGGTCCCCATTATTACCACTTCCGTTAGGTTTCGACCTTAATTGAGTGGCACTTTCCTGGTCGTCCATATAGACACTTTACATATTCGGGTAGGCTGTTGGCACATTTCGGGCCGGTAGCTCGGTGGTTTACGCGCTGGATTTGCACGCTGCCACAACTACCGCCGTGTTCATGCGGAGTACGATCACGTTAAACATGTGGGTCTGTAAGTCCTTCCGAGAGGTTGGTGGTAGGGGAAGGAGGGTACGGTGCCTGTGGATGCCTCCCCCCACTGGGTTCCGGTATAAATTGGGTGGCACTTTCCAGCCGTCCAAACAATTGTCTTACACCTTTCTGGTAGGTCGGACGGTCTGGGTCTCAACAACAACATATTCGGGTAGGTCTGGGTAGTAAATAAACTAAGCTAACTCCATAAAGCAAAAACATATTTCTACCAGAAAAGCTATAAATTATTGCTTTAAGGAGTTTTATGCTCACTGATCATCGCCTGCAGTGTATATGCCAGTGGTAGTGAAGGCAAAACTATGGCTCACAGGTGGTGACGCGCGATCAGTTAAGCACTAGAAAGTACGTAACTGATTTGATGATCACAACTTTGCTTAACTTGTGATGATCACAGATTTTTTATGCAATATCCTGTTATAGGGCAGACGCGGTTTCACTGTGTTTACGGAACAATTATATTTTTGATGAAGGTGACCGGGGCTACAATAATACTATACATCGTTTCAGGATTCGAAGTAAATACATCAACCAGAAAAATTCAAAAATATTTGCTTTTTAAGTATATTTGTTGTATGTCTTATTCCCTGCCATTGGAAATAAAAAAAAAGTATATTTGTGCTCAATGATTATCTCATCGCCTAAAATGTATTGACGAGAGTCGATGACCGCGAAACCATGATCCACATTCGGTGAGGAATGATCAATAAGCACTTTCTTGCTTTTATTATAATTCAAATCATTTTCACTCGTGGATATTAAAAAGTTATTAGATTGTTTTATACACCTTTCAATATGCACCATTTTGTCCAATTACCCAATAAAAATCAAACACTCCACTTGTAAGGAAGAGGTGTTTAGGATTGTATAGGACGTATGTTTAGGATTACGCTTATCAATAACAGCATCTATAAACTGGTTTCACACTCATTATGCTTTCATCATCATAGAACGGCGATATATATAATGACAGCAAGAGACGTCGCTATATGTCACAATTTTGCAAACTTTTATGAACTGACAAATCCAATCCTGCCATGTAACCGCCCTAAAAGTTCTTAAATATTTACTCAATTAAAAATCTCTATAATTATTAAATTATATTTCCTGCCGTGTTTAAAGTAGACGCTACAAGCTTCACAGTGGCGTCATATAAGCCGATGTATGCGATAGTCATTGTACTTTCCTTATATACATAGTATAATGTATAAGGAAAGTATTGTGACGGGGTCGAAAATTCGAAATTGAGTTTTTGACGGGAGAGCACGTTTCAAGCAGCCCTGAACACGAATCAAACATTTTTGAGGTGGTGTGTATGTATGTGTGTGTGTGTGTGTGTGTGTGTGTCAGTGAGACTCTGGAGATGATATTTCACGAACGAATGGAGCGATTTGAACGAAATTTGGTACAAAAAGTACAATCGATAAATACTGGAAGACTATTGCTTTTAAACGCAATCGAATGTTCAGAAACCTCCAAAATTTTCGTGTGATATTTGAAAAAATCATCAAAAAATCAGAACTTTTTATAAAGTTATGAAGATAATTATTTCTTGTGTAATTTTTCATTAGCAACCGGTTGACATAAATTTTAGAATGCTAGAATGAATCATTCACGAGATATTGCACATTTTTCGAATAATTTTATCAAAAAATCACATAAAATTAATAAAAAATATTAACTGTTGTGAAATATGTTCACTTTCCATGTGTAATATTACGCAATAAATTTGTTAACATCATTTGCGTGGATCTAGCTCGTTTCATTCACGAGAAAAGATTCTTTGGGCAATAGTTTTGCATTTGGACGCCAATAGTCATTTATCCACTATAAGAATAACCTAATTTTTCATCCATAAAGCTTGACGAGATTTTGGGAGACGAATTTAGCGTAATTTCGCCAACTTGGTGAATTTC
Organism: Amaurobius ferox; assembly: GCA_951213105.1. Lineage (NCBI taxonomy): Eukaryota > Metazoa > Arthropoda > Arachnida > Araneae > Amaurobiidae > Amaurobius > Amaurobius ferox. Next base: position 87,526,754 of record OX578138.1, read on the forward strand.
AAATGTCAATAAATTAACAAATTGCAACCAAATTAATAAAATTGGCGCCAAATTGATAAAAACGACATTAAATCAATGAAAATGACAACTAATTGATGAAAATTTAATATCTTTGAAAGAATATCAGAATCATCTATAGGAATCACAAATTTTTCCGTCTGTAACGCTTAGTGCAATTTTGGCAAAATATCACGAATCTGGTGACATTTTAAATATTGCCAAATTGATGAAAATTTCACTAGATTGATAAAACCGTCGCCAAATTGATACAAATATAGCCAAATTGATAAAAAAAACCCTAAATCAATGAAAATCATAGCTAATTCGTGAAAATTCAATATATATCGGAAAGAATATAAGATTCAATTATGAGAATAACCCATTTCTCCGTCCATAATGCTTGGCGATAAAATTTTGCGGGATGTCACCATTTTGGTAACTTTTTAAATGTTGCTAAATTGACGTAAATGTTGCCAAACAGAAAAAAATATTGTCAAACTGATAACAATGACGCTAAATGGGTGTTAATATTTTGCAAAATTTTAATCCCATTATATGACGGGCATACCTTCTGTATAAAAAATGTTCTTCCCTCTGTTTGTTTGTAACACTTAGCGATACATTTGGTGAACTTGGTGAATAACCTACCTAAATATCGCCAACTTGGCTAATTTTTACCCCAGATTGACAAACATATGATCAAATTGCAAAATTACGTCAAGTTAATGAAAAGGATGTCTAATTGATGAACTTATTATTAAAATATTTTTTATATGGGCCGTATTGCTTATTGAGAATGCTATCAATATTGATAATTGTTAACTTAGAAGTTGCATGGAATATAAGTTCATTGAGTATGAAACAGTTTTACATGTTGTCATTCAGAAAAGCGCCAAGTGTACAATTCAACATTAAAAACACTGCACCATGGATCTTATGCATAATGTTTTCGCTGTGAAAGAAGTAAATTCATTGTATTATATAAGGAAAGTCATGTGCTGCCCACATCAGATTTTTTTACCTTTGTGATGAGAGTCAGCATCTCCAAATCCGCAATTCTCCTTCCAATGCACATCCTAGGACCAAACCCGAAAGGCTGGTAAGCAAAGCTGTGCAGTACTTCCCCCGTGCTGGACCTGAGCCAACGCTCTGGCTTGTACTGTTTGGCATCATTAAAATAAGTTTCTTGTACGCTAGAAACATAATAGTTGAGAAGAAGCATGGTCTGAAAGGAAAATTAACAATTTAAATCATCACATCAGAAATCTTACATGATGAAATATACCTGTCTGTATGTGTGCGGTCTTTAGCGGGAGATCTGAGCTTCGTGCGGTCATGAAATTTGGTTCACAGGTACTTCAAGAAGGTGTATGTCGGCGAGATTATTTTCTTAATTCGAATTAGTTTTTAGATATTTTATATTTTAGCACGATTGTGATCTTTAGTAACCAAGAATATTCCTATCGTAATACCATTAGGAAGATCAAAAAATTATTTTTTAATAAATTTTGATTAAAATCCATACGGTTATTAGACGAATGTTCGCGCTTTTCTTAAAAAATATATACTTTCTAGTGCTGAAGACTAATATATCTTATATATCTTACATAATAAAAGACAATTCTGTCTCTTAGTATATGTGCAGTCCATAGAGGGAAATCTAAACGTCGTACGACCATGAAATTTGGTAAGTTAAGTAATATATAACAAAAATGAAAGAAAAAAATAATAAGATAGCTTCTTAATTTATGAAGGTAGCTTAAATAAACTACCTTCATCAAAAACCATTCGTTAAAAAACAAACTAATAAAGCCGGTTTGGGTTTGCTACATGAGCTACTTCATCAACTAAATTCCAATTACATTCGATCAAATATCTTTACTTCAAAGCAACATTGTAATGCAGTTTTAAAATTCAAGACAACCAAAATAGGTTTAGCCACTGATGAAGGGCATGGTGATGCCCAAAAGCGCTATGGCTTTGCAAATGTATGTACGTCGATGAAAGGAGTTTCTATTAAATGACTTTTTAAACCTAATTTGGTTGTCTTTAATTTTAAAAGTTTATTAAAGTTGACGTGTACATCCTATTTATTGTTATGCAGCTTTATTGCAAAATCTTTTTAGCAAATAATAAACTATTTAATCGTTTGAAGTTTCTTTCCGATCTGAGGTACCCCTGTCGACAAAGCTCTGGTCTTCCGATTCAGAAGTTGATGTTTTCAATCCTTCCCTGAGCTTCGTTTCATACCAGAAGACTAAGACTAAACCACCGGGGAGATTCTGCGATCATACAAAACAGTCACTCCACCCCTTACTTCTTTTACAGAGACTTCAATTGGTAGTGCTTACACGGAAGCTTAAGGAACACTTCAAAAAATTATTAGATTCCTAGCTAAAGGGTTTGGATAGATACAGTGATCGTGTCCACCCCTTACTTCTTTTACAGAGACATCAATTGATAGTGTTTACTCGGAACCTTAAGGAACACATCAAAAAATTATTAGATTCCTAGCTAAAAAAGTTGGTTAGATACAGTGATCGTGTCCACCCCTTACTTATTTTACAGAGACTTCAATTGGTAGTGCTTACACGGAAGCTTAAGGAACACTTCAAAAAATTATTAGATTCCTAGCTAAAGGGTTTGGATAGATACAGTGATCGTGTCCACCCCTTACTTCTTTTACAGAGACATCAATTGATAGTGTTTACTCGGAACCTTAAGGAACACATCAAAAAATTATTAGATTCCTAGCTAAAAAAGTTGGTTAGATACAGTGATCGTGTACAGCCCTTACTTCTTTTACAGAGACTTCAATTGGTAGTGCTTACACGGAAGCTTAAGGAACACTTCAAAAAATTATTAGATTCCTAGCTAAAGGGTTTGGATAGATACAGTGATCGTGTCCACCCCTTACTTCTTTTACAGAGACATCAATTGATAGTGTTTACTCGGAACCTTAAGGAACACATCAAAAAATTATTAGATTCCTAGCTAAAAAAGTTGGTTAGATACAGTGATCGTGTCCACCCCTTACTTCTTTTACAGAGACATCAATTGGTAGTGCTTACACGGAAGCTTAAGGAACACTTCAAAAAATAATTAGATTCCTAGCTAAAGGGTTTGGATAGATACAGTGATCGTGTCCACCCCTTACTTCTTTTACAGAGACATCAATTGACAGTGTTTACTCGGAACCTTAAGGAACACATCAAAAAATTTTTAGATTCCTAGCTAAAAAAGTTGGTTAGATACAGTGATCGTGTCCACCCCTTACTTCGTTTACAGAGACTTCAATTGGTAGTGCTTACACGGAAGCTTAAGGAACACTTCAAAAAATTATTAGATTCCTAGCTAAAGGGTTTGGATAGATACAGTGATCGTGTCCACCCTTACTTCTTTTACAGAGACATCAATTGATAGTGTTTACTCGGAACCTTAAGGAACACATCAAAAAATTATTAGATTCCTAGCTAAAAAAGTTGGTTAGATACAGTGATCGTGTCCACCCCTTACTTCGTTTACAGAGACTTCAATTGGTAGTGCTTACACGGAAGCTTAAGGAACACTTCAAAAAATTATTACATTCCTAGCTAAAGGGTTTGGATAGATACAGTGATCGTGTCCACCCCTTACTTCTTTTACAGAGACATCAATTGATAGTGTTTACTCGGAACCTTAAGGAACACATCAAAAAATTATTAGATTCCTAGCTAAAAAAGTTGGTTAGATACAGTGATCGTGTCCACCCCTTACTTCGTTTACAGAGACTTCAATTGGTAGTGCTTACACGGAAGCTTAAGGAACACTTCAAAAAATTATTAGATTCCTAGCTAAAGGGTTTGGATAGATACAGTGATCGTGTCCACCCCTTACTTCTTTTACAGAGACATCAATTGATAGTGTTTACTCGGAACCTTAAGGAACACATCAAAAAATTATTAGATTCCTAGCTAAAAAAGTTGGTTAGATACAGTGATCGTGTCCACCCCTTACTTCGTTTACAGAGACTTCAATTGGTAGTGCTTACACGGAAGCTTAAGGAACACTTCAAAAAATTATTAGATTCCTAGCTAAAGGGTCTGGATAGATACAGTGATCGTGTCCACCCCTTACTTCTTTTACAGAGACATCAATTGCTAGTGTTTACTCGGAACCTTAAGGAACACATCAAAATATTATTAGATTCCTAGCTAAAAAAGTTGGTTAGATACAATGATCGTGTCCACCCCTTACTTCTTTTACAGAGACTTCAATTGGTAGTGCTTACACGGAAGCTTAAGGAACACTTCAAAAAATTATTAGATTCCTAGCTAAAGGGTTTGGATAGATACAGTGATCGTGTCCACCCCTTACTTCTTTTACAGAGACATCAATTGATAGTGTTTACTCGGAACCTTAAGGAACACATCAAAAAATTATTAGATTCCTAGCTAAAAAAGTTGGTTAGATACAGTGATCGTGTCCACCCCTTACTTCTTTTACAGAGACCTCAATTGTTAGTGCTTACACGGAAGCTTAAGGAACACTTCAAAAAATTATTAGATTCCTAGCTAAAGGGTTTGGATAGATACAGTGATCGTGTCCACCCCTTACTATTTTACAGAGACATTAATTGACAGTGTTTACTCGGAACCTTAAGGAACACATCAAAAAATTATTAGATTCCTAGCTAAAAAAGTTGGTTAGATACAGTGATCGTGTCCACCCCTTACTTCGTTTACAGAGACTTCAATTGGTAGTGCTTACACGGAAGCTTAAGGAACACTTCAAAAAATTATTACATTCCTAGCTAAAGGGTTTGGATAGATACAGTGATCGTGTCCACCCCTTACTTCTTTTACAGAGACATCAATTGATAGTGTTTACTCGGAACCTTAAGGAACACATTACAAAATTATTAGATTCCTAGCTAAAAAAGTTGGTTAGATACAGTGATCGTGTCCACCCCTTACTTCTTTTACAGAGACATCAATTGATAGTGTTTACTCGGAACCTTAAGGAACACATCAAAAAATTATTAGATTCCTAGCTAAAAAAGTTGGTTAGATACAGTGATCGTGTCCACCCCTTACTTCTTTTACAGAGACTTCAATTGGTAGTGCTTACACGGAAGCTTAAGGAACACTTCAAAAAATTATTAGATTCCTAGCTAAAGGGTTTGGATAGATACAGTGATCGTGTCCACCCCTTACTTCTTTTACAGAGACATCAATTGATAGTGTTTACTCGGAACCTTAAGGAACACATCAAAAAATTATTAGATTCCTAGCTAAAAAAGTTGGTTAGATACAGTGATCGTGTCCACCCCTTACTTCTTTTACAGAGACTTCAATTGGTAGTGCTTACACGGAAGCTTAAGGAACACTTCAAAAAATTATTAGATTCCTAGCTAAAGGGTTTGGATAGATACAGTGATCGTGTCCACCCCTTACTTCTTTTACAGAGACATCAATTGATAGTGTTTACTCGGAACCTTAAGGAACACATCAAAAAATTATTAGATTCCTAGCTAAAAAAGTTGGTTAGATACAATGATCGTGTCCACCCCTTACTTCTTTTACAGAGACTTCAATTGGTAGTGCTTACACGGAAGCTTAAGGAACACTTCAAAAAATTATTAGATTCCTAGCTAAAGGGTTTGAATAGATACAGTGATCGTGTCCACCCCTTACTTCTTTTACAGAGACATCAATTGATAGTGTTTACTCGGAACCTTAAGGAACACATCAAAAAATTATTAGATTCCTAGCTAAAAAAGTTGGTTAGATACAGTGATCGTGTCCACCCCTTACTTCTTTTACAGAGACCTCAATTGTTAGTGCTTACACGGAAGCTTAAGGAACACTTCAAAAAATTATTAGATTCCTAGCTAAAGGGTTTGGATAGATACAGTGATCGTGTCCACCCCTTACTATTTTACAGAGACATTAATTGACAGTGTTTACTCGGAACCTTAAGGAACACATCAAAAAATTATTAGATTCCTAGCTAAAAAAGTTGGTTAGATACAATGATCGTGTCCACCCCTTACTTCTTTTACAGAGACTTCAATTGGTAGTGCTTACACGGAAGCTTAAGGAACACTTCAAAAAATTATTAGATTCCTAGCTAAAGGGTTTGAATAGATACAGTGATCGTGTCCACCCCTTACTTCTTTTACAGAGACATCAATTGATAGTGTTTACTCGGAACCTTAAGGCACACATTACAAAATTATTAGATTCCTAGCTAAAAAAGTTGGTTAGATACAGTGATCGTGTCCACCCCTTACTTCTTTTACAGAGACTTCAATTGGTAGTGCTTACACGGAAGCTTAAGGAACACTTCAAAAAATTATTAGATTCCTAGCTAAAGGGTTTGGATAGATACAGTGATCGTGTCCACCCCTTACTTCTTTTACAGAGACATCAATTGATAGTGTTTACTCGGAACCTTAAGGAACACATCAAAAAATTATTAGATTCCTAGCTAAAAAAGTTGGTTAGATACAGTGATCGTGTCCACCCCTTACTTCTTTTACAGAGACTTCAATTGGTAGTGCTTACACGGAAGCTTAAGGAACACTTCAAAAAATTATTAGATTCCTAGCTAAAGGGTTTGGATAGATACAGTGATCGTGTCCACCCCTTACTTCTTTTACAGAGACATCAATTGATAGTGTTTACTCGGAACCTTAAGGAACACATCAAAAAATTATTAGATTCCTAGCTAAAAAAGTTGGTTAGATACAGTGATCGTGTCCACCCCTTACTTCTTTTACAGAGACTTCAATTGGTAGTGCTTACACGGAAGCTTAAGGAACACTTCAAAAAATTATTAGATTCCTAGCCAAAGGGTTTGGATAGATACAGTGATCGTGTCCACCCCTTACTTCTTTTACAGAGACATCAATTGATAGTGTTTATTCGGAATCTTAAGGAACACATCAAAAAATTATTAGATTCCTAGCTAAAAAAGTTGGTTAGATACAGTGATCGTGTCCACCCCTTACTTCTTTTACAGAGACTTCAATTGGTAGTGCTTACACGGAAGCTTAAGGAACACTTCAAAAAATTATTAGATTCCTAGCTAAAGGGTTTGGATAGGTACAGTGATCGTGTCCACCCCTTACTTCTTTTACAGAGACATCAATTGATAGTGTTTACTCGGAACCTTAAGGAACACATCAAAAAATTATTAGATTCCTAACTAAAAAAGTTGGTTAGATACAGTGATCGTGTCCATCCCTTACTTCTTTTACAGAGACATCAATTGATAGTGCTTACTCGGAACCTTAAGGAACACATCAAAAAATTATTAGACTCCTAGCTGAAGGGGTTGAATAGATACAGTGATCATGTCCACCCCTTACTTCTTTTACAAAGACATCAATTGATAGTGTTTACTCGGAACCTTAAGGAACACATCAAAAAATTATTAGATTCAAAGCTAAAGGGGTTGGATAGATACAGTAATCATGTCCACCCCTTACTTCTTTTATAGAGACATCAATTGATAAAGTTTACTCAGAACCTTAAGGAACACTTCAAAAAATTATTAGATTCCTAGCTAAAGGGGTTGGATAGATACAGTGATCATGTCCACCCCTTACTTCTTTTAGAGACATCAATTGATAGTGTTTACTCGGAACCTTAAGGAACACTTCAAAAAATTATTAGATTCCTAGCTAAAGGGATTGGATAGATACAGTGATCATGTCCACCCTTTACTTCTTTTACAGAGACATCAATTGATAGTGTTTATTCGGTACCTTAAGGAACACTTCAAAAAATTATTAGATTCCTAGCTAAAGGGATTGGATAGATACAGTGATCATGTCCACCCTTTACTTCTTTTACAGAGATATCAATTGATAGTGTTTACTCAGAACCTTAAGGAACACTTTAAAAATTATTAGATTCCTGGCTAAAGGGTTTGGATAGATACAGTGATCATGTTTACCCCTTACTTCTTTACAGAGACATCAATTGATAGTGTTTACTCGGTACCTTAAGGAACACTTCAAAAAATTATTAGATACCTAGCTAAAAGGATTGGATAGATACAGTGATCATGTCCACCCTTTACTTCTTTTACAGAGATATCAATTGATAGTGTTTACTCGGAACCTTAAGGAACACTTTAAAAATTATTAGATTCCTGGCTAAAGGGTTTGGATAGATACAGTGATCATGTTTACCCCTTACTTCTTTACAGAGACATCAATTGATAGTGTTTACTCGGTACCTTAAGGAACACTTCAAAAAATTATTAGATACCTAGCTAAAAGGATTGGATAGATACAGTGATCATGTCCACCCTTTACTTCTTTTACAGAGATATCAATTGATAGTGTTTACTCGGAACCTTAAGGAACACTTTAAAAATTATTAGATTCCTGGCTAAAGGGTTTGGATAGATACAGTGATCATGTTTACCCCTTACTTCTTTACAGAGACATCAATTGATAGTGTTTACTCGGTACCTTAAGCAACACTTCAAAAAATTATTAGATTCCTAGATAAAGGAGTTTGATAGATACAGTGATCACTCCAGTGCCACACACATCTCAATCCTGTGCAGTTACGGAACTATCTCTTGTATATGTTTACTTTGCAGAGTCCACTTCGATGATAAGAGCTTGCAAATTCGTCCCAGTAGTTCAACGGTAGAGAGTCGGCTGGCCAGTGCGGAGATCCAGGGTTCGATTCCCGATTGGCGCAACAAGGCTCTTTACAACATGTTATCTTTAAAAAAATTCTGTAAAATATCGTTTTTAGATTGATTGTTTAGAAGATATTGCGATCATGTCCCTATATATATATAGGTCCTCTTGAAGCCTGAGTTATGGAAATATTCCTCCTTAGTGTTTTCTATGACCCAAATTATATATTTATACAAAATACTGCCTCTTTACGAAAATAAAAGTGACTTCCTCATTTTGAAAGTGTTTCATCTGGAAAAGCACTTTTCTTAGAATGTGTTTTACCTCAATTTTTCGTACTGTTCTTTCGAAATAGAAAATATCAGAAATTTTCTATAAATATTTTTCAATAACAAGATAACTATTGCCTTGAAAAATTCCAAATAAACCGAGAAACTTGAGAAAATGCGTCAAAATTTAGGATTCGAGCTGTATAAAAATATTTCAATGAAATAAAATACGTTTTTACTTTAGCACCGTAGAGAGAAAATATTGTCTTCTTGAATTTTTCGGATTAAGATTTTTTACGTAAATGTACTTTCTAAGACTTAAACACGTTTATAACACATCTGATGTTTTGGAATTTGAATGTGTGCATGTCAGGTATTTGAATTTTCATCATTAGGAAGCACCGGTGTAATGTGAAATTATTTCACAGAGCACTATCATAGTATTAAATACTTTTAGTACTATTAAAACACTTGGAATAATAACAAAAGTAATTTTTACCTGGCACGTATTATTTAGCTCTATTAGGAATAATATTTCATTTGTTTTACAATTATCCTATTTCTTATGCCTTTAAGCTAGAATAATGCTCAATAATTTAGATACATTTGAGCAATTTATAGATTTTATCACTTGCAAACATATAATTGTACATTAAACGTATGTAAAACATGTAAACGTACCATATTAAACATGTAAAAACAGCTTAGTACATATGGAACATTTAAAAATACCATAGTACATATGAAACAAGTAAAAATAGCGTAGTATGTGTGCAACTGGTTGCTTTTACATTATGATGAAACTGATATAACATTTATGTTTTTATTGGTCAATCAATATCAGATCTCGCGCCGGATTGGAAAAATTTACGAAACAGATTTCACCCTAGTTTTTCAACATAGATCATTCCATCTATTATTTCTTGCTGATGAACCTCAAAGAGCAGGTAACGGTTCAAGATTAATGTAGTGTTTAGTACTTTCTTACATTTAATCGCTTTTCCATTCTGCAAAATCCACTATATACATCAGGTATATATTTATATATCAGATATATATTTATACATCCACTATATATTTCACATCAGGAAGATAAGAGCTTGCAATTTCATCCCAGTACCTCAACAGTTGAGCATTGGCTGGCCAGTTCGAAGGTACAAGGTTCGATTCCCGGTTGGAGCAACAAGGTTCTTTACAATGACGCCCTAACAAATCAACCCTGTAAGTTAGAGCATAGATGTCGGAGGTCTAAAGACCTCAGACCGTGCGGCTCACATAGTGGGTTTAGAGTAGCTAGCTGCACAGCCGGGAAAGGATACCTCCTGCACGCAGGAGGCACCCAAGGTCTACCATCCCGCCTAACGAGCATTTATTTAGATCTAAAAAGATAACAATTGATGAAAAATATTATGACTAAACAGACAGTTTTACATTATATTTGAACTTGACAAGTACGTCCATTTTTCAAAAATGGGAAAAGGGTTATTGCGATTATGGATAAAAAGATCATTGAAAAATAAAATTTAGAGTGAGGTATAATAACATAATGAAAAATAGATTAAAGTTAAAGAAAATAATAAAATTTCTAAAATAATATTTAGAAAATATATAAAAAGAAAATATATGAAAAGGAAAAAAATTGTAGGCACATTAAAAACAAAAACAGAAATTTAGAATAAAATTTAGAAAAGAAAAATTGGAAAAAATACAAATAAAAAGGGTAAAAAAAAACTGAGAAAATAAGAACAGTTAACATAGCTTTAAAAAAAAATATGGAGGGAACACAATAAGTTCATATAATATACTATATACTGGACAAGTCAACCCTGTAGGTTAGAGCAAAGATCTCGAAGGTCTGAAAGGGACTCTAGTACAACTAGCACGGATTCAGTAGATACTAAGGTATTGAGAGCCGATTTCAAATCTGGTGGACAACAACCACGCTGGAAGTTAACCGTGAGGATAGAAATATGATCAGGAGGCTAGCCTGAGGACAAAATAGCAGGAGGTAGTCAGTCAGATTGTCAATTGCATGTCAATTTGACGTTAAAGGGTGGATAATACAGAACCCACTTCGAAGATAAGAATTTGCAATTTCGTCCCAGTAGCTCAACGGTAGAGAATCGGCTGGCCAGAACAAATATCCGTGGTTCTATTCCCGGTTGGGGCAGCAAAATTCTTTACACCTCTATACCGGTAGAATTCACTATGCTGTTATTTCATACCAAATATGTTAAAAGTTTCTTCGAAGTGTAAAACAAAAATACAATTTCCAACTTTTCTATATTGTATTCTAGGAATATTTTTTCGGAATAAGTGTTCAAAACAACAAAATTAGGAAAACGGTTTATACTGCGATTGAAGCAATGTTACTTAAAAAAATATGATAATTTATTTGGCCTTGAAAAATTGAAATTGCAAAACTTTAATTTTTAAGGGAAAACTCAAACGAATACCCTTTGACAAAATAATTTCCTCAGCTTTACCGTCTCTTGTAATGCATTACTCCAGATCGTGTTTATCTTTAAGAATTAAGTAAGAAAGGGAAAATTAAAGTTAAAAATTCTGAAACTCCTTTAGCTATTTGGAGAAAAATGGCATAAACAGTTTTACAAATACAGTAACTTTGCGCATAAATGACACTGAAATAAATCACAACGTAAAATATTTCGCAGATAAAGTGTAAAAGGCAGACGATCGTTTTGAAAACATAATATGGATTTTCCTCTTCAGTTCCAGCAAGCCAAATGTTCCATGCCATCTCTTGAGAGAACCAACTTCGGTATAAACGCTTTTACTTGAGAGAGCATAAAATTATGTAAAAATATAAAATTATGGTAAAAACATAAATTTGTGTTAAAAGCATAAAATTCATAAATGATTTATAGCAAATCACTGTTAAATGGCCAGTCATCGATTTGATTTTTGTCCGTTTGCTCTCTATTATTCCAAAGAGTTCGCCAGATTTTGACTGACCCGATCATCTTTGTAAATGCTTGCACTATAAAAAATCTGATGTGGGCAGCACATGACTTTCCCTGCAGACGTTTATATTCACGTTCTCTTTATTTATTTTTAAATATATTTCCCTTTTAATTCAATTTTCGTTCTCATTCGGTAACCGGTTCTCATTCGGTAACCTTTCCCTGCAATACATGGTAATGTATAGGGAAAGTATTGGAATCATGCCGAAAATCGCAACTCGAGTTTTCGACGGATCTACACGTTTCGAGACCTCTAGAATACGAAAAAACCATTTTTAGCGTGACGTCTGTGTGTGTGTCTGTCTGTCTGTCTGTCTGTGTGTCTGTGTGTCTGGCTGTGTGTCTGTCTGTGCAGATTTTGTATCCACTCTAACTAAAAAACTAATGGACCGAATTTCACAAAATTTTATAGGTAAGTCACTTGTGGGCGGGGCTGGTGCTGATTGGTTTTGGGTACCATTCGGAATAAAAGAACCCGCCTTTTTTGTGAAATGGCCCGCAAAAGCTTGTATCCACTGTAGCTGAAAAACTAATGGACTGAATTGCACAAAATTCGGTAGATGAGTCACGTATAGGTCACCCTGGTGCTGATTAGATTTTGGTACGATTCAGAAAAAAATAACCTGCCTTTTTTTGCAGAATGGCCCGCAAAAATCGTCCAAATCTAAACTAAAGAACTACGTATGCTCAAATATATCCATTAAATGCTTGTTTAATACGTAATTTTTAGCGAAGAAAAGAATAAGACCAACCCCATTACATTAGGACTAGCCGTTCTCGAGATATTTCAGTTTTTCGTATTTTCTCTACGTCACCTTTGAAAATAAGTCCGGTTACCGAATGAGAACGAAAATTGAATTAAAAGTGAAATAAATTTAATTAAAATAAAGAGAACATGGATATAAGTCTGCAGGGAAAGTCATGTGCTGCCCACATCAGATTTTTATTAAAGGTGGCGTAGAGAAAATACGAAAAACTAAAATATCTCGAGAACGGCTAGTCCTAGTGTAATGGGGTTGATCTCTTTCTTTTCGTCGTTAAAAATTACGTATTAAACGAGCATTTAATGGATATATTTGAGTATATTTAGTTCATTAGTTTAGATTTTGCCGATTTTTGCGGTCGAATTAGAACCGGAAGGTTATTTGCTTTCGGAAGGTTATTTGCTTTCGAATCGTACCAAAATCTAATCAGCACCAGGGTAACCGACAAGTGACTCATCTACCAAATTTTGTGAAATTCGGTTCATTAGTTTTTCAGTTACAGTGGATACAAGTTTTTGCGGGCCATTTCGCAAAAAAAGGCGGGTTCTTTTATCCCGAATCGCACCTAAAACTAATCAGCACCAGAGTCGCTCACAAGTGACTTACCTACCAAATTTTATGAAATTCGGTCGATTACTTTTTTAGTTAGAGTGGATACAAAATCTGCACAGACAGACACACAGACAGACACACAGACAGACACACAGACACACACACAGACGTCACGCTAAAAATGGTTTTTTCGTATTTAACAGGTCTCGAAACGTGTAGATCCGTCGAAAACTCGAGTTGTGATTTTCGGCATGATTCCAATACTTTCCCTATACATTACCATGTATTGCAGGGAAAGTAATATGACACAATATTTTTCCCAGTTATGGTTTGACAATAAGTAATTTATTTTTCTATATCTTTCTTTCCTTTTAGTGTTCATTTTTACTCTTTTTTGTATTTATCGTTTTGGTTTTCGATACTGTTTTTTCTTTCTGGTCTTATTGTATTCTTTCTCTTTTTTCTCCCACTTGGTGGCGCTACAGCTACTGTATTTTAGCAATCGCTGATAACCTCATTTGGAGTGTAGTTCTTTTCTTGCTCACACTAAAGTAAAAATCGCATATAGAGTTTTCGGCACAATCTTTTTCTTTTTCCATTTTATTTGCGTAACATTTTAAGTTACTATCTACTTAATAACTATTTTAAAAGTTTCATTACAAAGAATTTGATATTACAGGTATACAATATATCACTAAAAACAGTTTTTCGTCTACTTGTTTTTCTTTTTTGTCAAGAATATAATATTAGAAAAGCATTCCATTATAAGAATTACAGTTTAAAGTTTGATATGGAGCATATACTACACACTAATATAATTTGTTCTAACAAGAATAACTTACAAACTCACTTATTCAAGGATTACTTATAACTTGGAGATTTGAACAAATTTGAAAATTCCTAAAAATGTTGTCTTTTTACTTTCCTTATATACATAATATACAAGTATAAGGAAAGTATTGTGACAGGGTCGAAAATTCGAATTCCAGTTTTCGACGGGAAAACACGTTTCAAGCATCCCTGATCACGAATCAAACACTTTTGAGGTGACGTCAGTGTGTGTGTGTGAAAGTATGTGTGTGTGTGTGTCAGTGAGTCTGTGGAGACGATATCTCACGAACGAATGGAGCGATTCGAATGAAATTTGGTACAAAAATCACAATCCGTGAATACTGGAAGCCTATTGTTTTTAAACGTAATCGAATGTTCAGAATCCTCCTAAATTTTCGAATGAAATTTTTAAAAAATCATCAAAAAATCAAAACTTCAATAAAGTTACGCAAATAGACATTTCTTATGTAATTTTTCTTAGAAAACGATTGACATAAACTTTAGAACGTTAGAATGAACCGTTCTCGAGATATTGCACATCTTTTAAATAAATTTATCAAAAATCCCATAAATTAAAAACATATATTAACTGTTGAGAAACATGTTCACTTTTTATATGTAATATCAAGCGATAAATTTGGTGACATCATTCTCGGGGATCTAGTTCGTTCCATTCATGAGAAAAGATGCTTTGAGTAATACTTTTGTATTTGAACGCCAAGAGTTAGTTATTTATCTGCTATAAGAATAACTTATTTCTAAGTCCATAACGCTTGGCGAGTATTTGGCGATGAATTTGGCGAAATGTCGCCAACTTGGCGACTTTTTGAAATGTTGCCAAATTAACGAAAATCTCGCCAAATGGATAAAAATGACACTAAATCAATGAAAATGACGACTAATTGACGAAAATTCAATATCTTGGAAATAATATAAATATCTGCTATAAGAAAAATCTATTTTTTTTATTGTAAAAGTAGTAAATTCATTGCATTATATAAGGAAAGTCATATGTTGCTGACATCAGATTTTTTACTTTATGATCAGCATTGCATTTAGCATCATTTGCTTTATTATCAACATGGCATTTATCATCATTTACTTTATTAGAAACATCGAATTCAGCACCATTTAATTTAGCTGTAGAAAATGTTTTTCATCATAACACTTTTATTTAGACATACTTGTTAGTCCTCAAACAATATTCATAACAGAAATATATTTAATTGCATAATCTCGAGAAATTATGCAACCATTTACAATCGAGTTTGACAAATGCAAGTATGTACTTCGTGTAAAACTTACTTCTGATGGTATTCTGTAGCCTGATAACACTATGTCTTTATCCAGGGTTCTAGATGTCCCTTGAACGGTAGGAGTTATTCTAAAATATAAACATATATCAGCTACCTTTTCATACAGTAACTCACGACAAAAAATATATTTAAATATCTTGCATTTTAAACATTCGATAAAGATCCATCAACTATTTGTCAAAGTAAAAGATTTTAAGTAAAAAACAGTTATGAATAGGAGGTAAGTTCATTTAAACACAACTAGGATAGGAGATATAAGTGTCCAAAATGTTTACATGTGTTGTAACGCTCCGATTTTAGTCAGAAATGCCCCAGCCATCGATGGGACTACGATACTGACTAAATAGGATTCTGACATCGATGGGATTCTGACTAAAATCGGAGTCACATCAAACATCACATTGACACGTCCCATCAAACATCACATTGACACGTCACATCACATTGACACGTCGCATCAAAGTGACATGTTGCCCCCATCAGATTTTTGCTCTGGCGAGATCCAAGAATTCAAATGAAGATCAAATAAAATCTTTATCGCCTCCAGTCGTTATAAAATGTCTGAAATTAACCATAGACTCATTTTCAAAGACTCATAAAGATTCATCTGCAGTTCTTGCCTACAGGAAAAATTCTAAAAGTTATGGAATAAATCTTTTCCTAATAGAATTCGGATGACGTTTATCAATACAAATTGGGGAACAAAAGATTAAACGTCTATTTCTAATGGTGAATGATGCTACCATGGAATAGTTCTTAATTATTGAATGTCAAAAAGGAGTTTTCTCTGATAAATTACATGCGATAAATTCATCAAATTTCTATTAAAACGCAAAGAATATTCGCGAAATGCAATTTGTAAGAAACGGAATCGACGCTTTCCATTGTTCACAACCATTAATAACTCAAAGTTGGCATTTTTATTAGGAAATTGAGGTGCAAGTTCGAATATATTCATCGTAAATATTTCTAGTATAATATTTAATGATATTAGGACTTTGGGAAGTACTTGTATCTGAGCGGGGGAATTGGACTGGCGATATCCAGATGAGCTGTACCCATTGACGTACTGAGTCCATTTCTTATCTTTTATACTTTAAATTTGTACGAATTACCCGATATTGCCCTGGTTAAATGCCTGTTACTTAAGTAAGATCCACATACGCTTTCCACATACATACACGCTCAAAAAAAAACTCTAGTAGAGGACCTTTTTAATGTATTTGCTAATTGATGTCGGTAGCGGTCAGCCGTAAAGGAAGAAAACGACGCGGAAAAAATGATTCAAAAGTTTGAAGACTTCTCTCGCTTAAAAAAATTATAATTAATAACCGGAAAGATTCATGAAATTATTTTCATTTTGGGACAGTATGTGATATTTAAATGAGCTGAGACAAAATTATAAGCTTTGGATTGTCCGTCAATTATATTATATCGCAGTATATAAATATAGGGGACATTTTCAGCTCTCGAAAATTATTTATTTTGTTAAAAAAAATCACTAAAATTCGTTTATAAATCATGTGGATTCATTTAAAGTTCGTTTAAAAGATAAGTTTTCGATCGTCCAGATCGTGTCGATGGAAACTCTGTGATAATAGCTCTGGTTGCTACGGAGCCGATATCTGTAAATATCGACCAAAATCGTTGTAATGTGATCTAAAACGTAAATAAACCAAAAAGCTAATTCGAAATTTAAAAAAATAACGGTAAGATGCACCTATTCAGGTCCCGAAGTACTTATGTACCAAATTTCATGGCTTTACGACGTTAAGATTTCCCGCAGCAGGACCCGCCCCCTCCCACACATACACAGACTCACACATACAGACAAAAAGACAGACAAACTTTTTATGTAAAAGAAAGGACCCTACATCGTCATCCTTCAACTTTCAATTCGAAATAAAACTTTGATCTGTAAATCCTCTTCATTTTTTTTGCTTTTATGACGCAGGATAGCATCATATTCAACATAATTCTTCTTGAATTGAAATCACTGCTATAAATGGTAGAGAAAATTACGACTTTAGGCTCCCCTGCATACAACCTTCAGAATGGAGGTGCTCAGGCGCCTTCGAAAAAAACTGGTCTCAGAATGGAATCAAGCCGATTTTTGTCTGCTTAGACGGCTCATGATCCATTGAACTATTGTGACCGTTATCGTCACAGAAAATAGGATAAAATTATTAATCTTACACGGTAGTACATAGTTGCTACCGTGGGCGCGGTAGCCCATTGGTTAGCGCGCTGGAGTTGCACTCGATAGGCCCGGGTTCGATTCCAGCCACTGCCAAAACTGCCGCCGTGTTCATTCGGAGTACGATCACTTTAAACATGTGGGTCCGAAAGTCCTTCCGAGAGGTTGGTGGTAGGGGAAGTAGGGTACGGTCCCTGTGGATGCCTCCCCCACTGGATTCCGGTCTAAATTGGGTGGCACTTCCCGACCGTCCAAACAGTTACCTTACACCTTTCTGGTAGGTCGGACGGTCTGGGTTTCAACAACAACAACAGTTGCTACCGTGTATAGAGAAATCCTGTGTTGTAAACTCCCAGTTATAAAGAACACTTAGTAACTAAATATTGCTCCTCATTTCGAGATGTAGGAATTTTTTATGAGGAATATACTTTCAAATTTTAGCGAAACACCCGAAATATATTGATCTGTCTGTTTGAACTTCTACCATCGATAGAATTTCATACAATTTTTGAACTTGAACAATTTACAAAGAAGATATATAACAAAATAAAAATAATCATTACTCATAAAACTCGCCAATAGAGGATAATATTACTTTGAGGACAAACCAGTTGAGAATTTTTGCAATTTTATGACTAAATTTAGGATAGAATGGAAGACAAACCATATTGCTAAATGTTTTAACAAAATCTCCCTTGACCTGTGGAGGCTTAGAATATATGGAATAAGCACGATTAAAAATTCTCAGTGTAAATCCTTGATCTATGGCGACAGTTTTTAAATTACCGAAACAAGACTTCAATGTCAGAATTAGATCATAATTTAATAGCTTGGTAGACACATGTATTTAATGAGGACAGTTTTTGGTTAGGGGATCACAAGAATTAATATGAGTGGATAAGGTAACTGCAAAAAAAATTTCTGTAAACAATGGTTACCAATGTATTTCCCTATGAATAACCTGCACATCCAGGAAAGAAAATCAGTTAGTGATTTTTAACTGACACGTAAACTGAATACAAGAATCAATAGAATCCATGATGTAAAGAACACTGACTAGATCAATATTAAACTGATGAAAAAGAGCAAAACTATCATCCACTAAACAAACATAAAAGGAAAACTTCAAATAAACTTAAATAATGCATGCAAATGTTGCATAAAAGTGGAAATATAGTATTGCCCATAGCCAAGCATCAGTGTATTTTAAAGTAATCACCTTAAAAGACGAAAGTATTCTGGGACAAACACGTATGTGCCAAAGAGATGAGGCTAGCAATATCAAACTCAAAGGAATTTGTTTCCCTTAACCTTTCCCTGGGGTATAACAAAACACCTTCAACGGGAACTTTAGTAAAAACTGATTTGACGTCAAAAGAAGCCATAACACAGTTATCAGGTTTGAAATTATGAATTTTGTTGGCAAAACCATAAGATTTCTTAGTATTGCTACAAAGTAAGAGAGAAACACGAGAAACAAGGAATTTATTACAAGGTTAGATAGCATTTCCAAGATTAAGCACAATAGTTTGAAAGGGAACTTTTATAACTTTAGGTAGAGCATAAAATCTCACATAATTAGCAAAAAAAGAATAGGATACTTTTTTACGTTGACAGGAGTGATCCTAGAAAATTTCACAACATCGTTTTTTGTTTAATTAACTTTTACTAGGATTTTTAACGATAAATTGGTGTGGCTTTTAATCAATAAATTATCATTTTTATCATCATACATAGATTTATCCATAGAAACAATTTGTCTTCCTTTTTTTGCTTTAAAAATAATCAGATTTGTATATGAACTCGAAACTTGCATTTCAATCTTGCTGTTTGATAATTGAATTTAGATTTTAAAAATCTGATGTGGGCAGCACATGACTTCCCTTATATGAATTTACTACTTTTACAGTTAAAAATATGTTATTCTTATAGTAGATACTCAAATTCCTTCCAAGATATTGAATTTTCTTCAAATAGTCGTCATTTTCATTGATTTAGCGTCATTTTTATCTATTTGGCGAGATTTTCGTTAATTTGGCAACATTTAAAAATGTCGCCAAGTTGGCGACATTCCGTTAAATTCGTCGCCAAAATCTCGCCAAGCGTTATGGACGGATAAATAAGTTATTCTTACAACGGATAAATGACTATTGGTGTTCAAATACAAAAGTATTACTCAAAGTATCTTTTATCGTGAATTTAACAAGTTAGATCCACAAGAATGATGTCACCAAATTTATCGCATGATATTACATATGAAAGGTGAACATGTTTCTTAACAGTTAATATTTTTTTTAATATATGGGATTTTTGATAAATTTATTTGAAAAATGTGCAATATCTCGAGAACGGTTCATGCTAGCGTTCTAAAGTTTAAGTCAATCGTTTTCTAGGGGGAAATTACATAAGAAATGTCTATTTGAGTAACTTTATTCAAGGTTTTGATTTTTTGATGACTTTTTCAAAATTTAGGGGATTCTGAACATTCAATTATGTTTTAAAACAATAGGCTTCCAGTAATCATGGATTGTGATTTTTGCACCAAATTTCATTCGAATAGCTCCACTCGTTCGTGAGATATCGTCCCCACAGACTCACTGACACACACACACACACACACATACTTTCACACACACACACACACACACACACATACTTTCACACACACACACACACACACACATACTTTCACACACACACACACACACATACTTTCACACACACACACTGACATCACTTCAAAAATGTTCGATTCGTGATCAGGGATGCTTAAAACATCCCGTCGAAAACTCGAATTCGAATTTTCGACCACGTCACAATACTTTCCTTATACATTATGTATATAAGGAAAGTAAAATTCTGCAAGTACATCACAAATGAATCTAGAAACATTAAAAGTTTACTACTTTTATGAGTTAAATGAAAAATTCAAGCTATATCTTGCAAAAATAAATGGCCAGTTTCTATTACATGTGATTTTGTTTTCTGATACGAGTCTGAAGTAGCAGCCTCCGAGAAAAAAAAATTCAGCTTTATTAAGAAAGATCTGATATTCATCGAGAAGTATAAATGAATTTCGCTATCGATTTTAAAACCCCTTATGAATGAAATTTTCTCTCAAAGCAGTTTTCTTCTTAAATCGAGAAAAATCAGTATCCCACTTTCTATATAAAATCAATAACTTCCAATCAAACTTTAGACCGACAATTGATAGGTTATTCATTTGATTAACGTCATTTTTGTGAGAAGAATAATCAAGCACGCGTCTTACGAATAACCACATCATTCCGCGTTCTCGATCTAAAATCTTGATTTTTTCCCATTCCTCTTTATGATACTATTCCATCCAGCACCTCCTTATTAACGTCGCCAGAAATTTATGATTCAAAGGCGAAAGTCCAAAGATAAAAGTCAGCTCTTGTAACTTTACAGTAAAATGAGTAAAAAGCAACCTCACACGTTTCGGCCATTTTGTTTCTCCGACTTGGAAAATAGTTGTTTGAAATTAAATCATGAACGTACCAGGGTTCCATAGAGCGGTTACAGTATTACTTTCCTTATATACATAATGTATAAGGAAAGTATTGTGACCGGGTCTAAAATCCGAATTCGAGTTTTCGACGGGAGAGCACGTTTCAAGCATCCCTGATCACGAATCGAACATTTTTGTAGTGATGTCTGTGTGTGTGTGTTGTTGTTGAGACCCAGACCGTCCGACCTACCAGAAAGGTGTAAGGTAACTGAATGGACGGCCGGGAAGTGCCACCCAATTTAGACCGGAACCCAGTGGGGGAGGCATCCACAGGGACCGTACCCTCCTTCCCCTACCACCAACCTCTCGGAAGGACTTACGGACCCACATGTTTAACGTGATCGTACTCCGCATGAACACGGCGGCATTTGTGGCAGCGTGCAAATCTAGCGCGCAAACCACGGGGATACCGCACCCGAGATGGCCAACAGCACGCGGCGTTCCGAGGTGGTCACCCACAAAGTACTAACCGCGCCCGATGCTGCTTCACTTCGGTGATCTAACGAGAACCGGTGTTTTCAGCACGGTACGGCCGTTGGCCCTGTCTGTGTGTGTGTGTGTGAAAGTATGTGTGTGTGTGTGTGTGTGTGTGTGTGTGTGTGTGTGTGTGTGTGTCAGTGAGCCTGTGGAGACGATATCTCACGAACGAATGGAGCGATTCGAATGAAATTTGGTATAAAAATCGCAATCTGTGATTACTGGAAGCCTATTGTTTTAAAATACAATCGAATGTTCAGAACCCCCCTAAATTTTCGAGTGAAATTTTGAAAAAAATCATCAAAAAATCAAAACCTTTAATAAAGTTACGCAAATAGACATTTCTAATGTAATTTTTCCTTAGAAAACGATTGACATAAACTTTAGAACGCTAACATGAACCGTTCTCGAAATATTGCACATTTTTCAAATAAATTTATCAAAAAATCCAATAAATTAAAAAAATATATTAACTGTTAAGAAACATGTTCACCTTTCATATGTGATATCATGCGATAAATTGGGTGACACCATTCTCGTTATCTAATTCGTTCCATTCACGAGAAAAGTTACTTTGAGTAATACTTTTGTATTTGAACGCCAATAGTCATTTATCTGTTGTAAGAATAACTTATTTCTCCGTCCATAACGCTTGGTGAGATTTTGGCGACGAATTTGGCGGAATGTCGCCAAGTTGGCGACATTTTTAAATGTTGCCAAATTAACGAAAATCTCGCCAAATGGATAAAAATGACGCTAAATCAATGAAAATGACGCTAAATCAATGAAAAGGACGACTAATTGAAGAAAATTAAATATCTTGGAAAGAATATAAGAATAAAATTTTTTGTACTGTAAAAATAGTAAATTCATTGCATTATATAAGGAAAGTCATGTGCTGCCCGCATCAGATTTTTTTATTCATGTGGCAACGTACGTGAATTGTGATTATACCTTTGTTAAAATCAGTATTTCTTTTTGTTTTCCCTCATTGTAATGCGTTGTTGCAATGTTGACGATAATAGCGGATTTTTGGTAAATGGCGCCAAAATGAAATTGTCCCCTAATTTAAGAAAATTTAATATCTCGGAAAATTAAATTGACTTGAGACAGTGCAATAACTGACTTTAAAGTTTTCTCTTAACACGTTTGTCAAATATTAAGCTATTAAAGAAATGTTATTTACTAAAGAACCCTTTTCTAATTGATATGATTCCGGTTGTTATTGCACATGGTAGTTCCGTCTTCGATCTTCGATGCCACCCGAAATCTACCACCTTGTAAATGTAAAGTATGGGAACTATAAATCTGTAAGTCCAAATGTCCAATGGCAAGTTGAGTGATTAATAGCAAAATTTATCACTGCCACAGCCAAGGGTTTCTGGTCTAAATTGTGTGATTAAAGGATCTAATGTGATCCGCATTTTTGGTCCTAGGGACAATGTGGCACATGACAATATTATTCACTCCTTGCCCATTTTATAAAAAAAATGATTGAATTATCAAGTTCCTGTCCCTTGGAGAAAAACTATTGCTGTGTGCACGTCACTTTAGGAGTAGGTTGACTCAGCCCAGTATGTACATTGACCAGATGGTTTCCATAGCGACTTATTTAGTTTTCAGTATCAATTTGAAATATGTATTATTTAAATATACAAAACCATGATTACAATTTCAAATTTAAATTATAAGAATTAATTCATTTGAATTTAATCCATTGTTTCAATACAACAAAATTGTAGTTTTAATTATTAGTAGTGTTTAGCCACTCTACTGTTCCGTTAGCTTTACCATCAATATAGTTTTCCACTAATTAAGCAAAAAGTGTATTTCTTAAACTTTTTATCTCCTGAACAACGTTTGACGAATGTCAAATGTTGACGAATGTGTTTGACGGTGTCAGTAAAGAGTTTTTATGATTTGTAAAAAATTACTTCTGTAGGAAAAATCGAAACAAATAAATAAACAAATAAACTAATAGCAAATAAATAAACAAACAAATAAACAAATAATACATACATTTTAATCAACCACCTTCGTAAACGTGCCATAACTTCTTAGCTATAGAAACCAGTAGCACAATATTAGTTTCAAAGAGACTCTATTCAAACTTGATCATATTAAATTTTCTGATCTTCACTTGATCCGAATATTTTTTTTAAATATTTTTTAATGAATCACCCCCATAAACGTACAATAACTTCATAGCAATAGAAACCAGTAGCACAATATTTGTTTAAAAGACATTCTGTTGAAACTTGGCCATAGAGTTTTCTGATCTTCATTTGATCCAACTATTTTTTAAATAATTTTTAATCAACCACCTCCGTAAACGTACAATAACTTCATAGCAATAGAAATCAATTACCTATTATTAGTTTCATCGTTTAAATAGAACAAATTACATCGAAATAAATCAATCGCCACCATTTGCCATCAGTTCTCCTTGTTAATCTAATCATAATTATTTACATATGAATTTGTTTAAAAGATATTCTGTAATTCTTAATTATAATACGGTCCCCTATCGAAACATAATACCACCACACCACCAATAATGCAGTTAATTTACGATGCCTTATATCCCGTCATAAAAGAAACTTGTTTCACGAACTGTGAAACTCACTTTAATTTTGAACCAAGAAAGTTCAATCATGCATGAAACATTGATTATGAAACACTTTCCAACTTCAGTGCAATTTAATTTAAACATCTCAAAAATGTGATACATTCTTCGGTAACATTTTTAAAATTATCACAATACTACATTAATTTATTATATTTCAAAACTTAAAACTTCATCGAAAAAAATGAACTTTATTCAAATGACGGAACTGAAATCATAAAAGAAACCTGTTTCACGAACTGTGATAAATTGCCTAGTTTAAACATCTCTAAAATGCGACACATTCCCCGATAACATTTTTAAAATTATCATAATACTACAATAATTTATTATATTTGAAAACTTCATCGAAAACAAATGAACTTTAATCAAGTGACGTCATCAAAGTATAAATCGTCTGACTCTCTATATAAAAGCAGCATTTCATTCATAAACTTTTTTCCATTCCTTTCATTCATCACAATACTATAATAATTTATTTTATTTAAAACTTATAACCATGGAGGTACAAGTAATTTAAATCTATGCTTAAAACTTCATCGAAAAAATCGTCTGCTTCTCTATGTAAAATGAATAAATGTTTCATTCATATCAGCTATATTGTAAACTCCATGAGCTAAATAATTTTGCGTTAAAGAAATGCAGCAATTCTTAGACAACTCATTCTACATCTTTTGGTGTTTACATTCTCCATAAGTGAAAATTAGGCTTCGTTGTAGAAATATAGTTTGATGATCACTTAAATTCAAATATATTGTAATTGAGTTGTTTCAGAATGTAGATGAACAGAATTTAAGCAAAAATAAAGCGGTTTTAAGACGAATACAACACTAAATATGAATTAAAAAGAATTTTAAAAATCACGATTTTGACACACGATGGATGCCATATTTCATTTTGAAGTGTGTCCCGTGATCTCCTCATATAATGGTCACGTGATCTCTTCATATAAGGAGTGTAATTATTATTTTTAATTTTATTTAAAAAAACTACTGAATATATTTTGCTGAATTTTTTTTATACATTTTTTATGAGATAATTTGAATATTTCCTAAAACTTTCGAAGCAATTTGTGAATTTTAAATTCTCTTAAAAATATTTGAAAAATTGGGTTCCATAGGGTTCAATGTATTTCATTTTTCAACCCGGGTTCAATCCAAAACTAATTGGGTGATATTATTCATTTATTTCCCCGTAGGTCCCACAGACCGTCTGAACAACATACTAAAATTTCATTTTCATAAAGTCATTTTTACGGCAGTTATCGTGCTAACGGATAGACAGACAGACAGACAGAATTAACAAAGTCATACACACTTTTCAACTATGTTGTAAAGTGTTAAAAAGAATATGAAATTTGATTCCCACAAAGCAATAAGAAATTATCAAAATAATTTATTTTCTGAAATACTCAATTATTATCAATTTGGCAAGATTTTACAAAAATTAACAATATTGCAGTAAGTAGAACTGACTGACAGAGAGAAGGGCTAGCTTTGTGTATCATTCTAACTACTGAACTTCTTTGATAGCTGTTCTGTCACATTATCAACGGCTCAAAATTCGGTACAACAAACAGTCAAACACATATTTTATTAATATTTTAATTGGCTAAAATGCTTCTCGATATTGCTCGCAAAAAAATGGCATATTTATATTACATTCGACTGTTTCTTCCGATATGTATATAAAGTAGCACGCCATCCCTGAAATAAAATTTGATTTTCTTAAGAAAGATCCCAGAATTTATTAGAAAATATCGAAACATCACTATCTAATTTAGAAACCCCTGATAAATGAACTTTTCCCTAAGTGGAACTCTTCAAAATTGCAAAAAACAAATGGAAAAGTGCCCAGCTTTCTTTAAAATCAATAACTTCCAATCAAATTTCATCGCGATAGTAAAAGGTCTTATTCGTTTGATTTATGGCATTTTTGAGGAAATTATCAAGCAAGCATGTAAAGATATAGCCATTTTATTCCGCATTTATGAGTTGATTTTTCTGTCTCTTTTTTCGGTAGTATTTTATTGAGTGCTACTACCGTTTCTGAGAATTTGTAACATAGGAACGATATCTCAAAGTTAACAGACAGTTTTCAAATTTATTAGGTGCTATGGAGAAAACACGGTTGATTTACAATCCTTTTTCACGCATTGTATAAAAGTAGTGGGATGTAAGTTTAATAAATAACAATTAATAAGTACAATAGTAATAATTGTATCGTTCAATTCTTTCACAAAATGGTTCAGAACTGACCTCATCAACTCTTACTGGCAATTCAATGAATAAAATATTAAACTTAAAATACGGAAAAGCCGAAATATTAATAATAATGAGTAAAGTGTTATATAATGTATCCTTTACATCTCTAATTTTAATATTATTAACATCATTACTAATTTTATTAACATCATTATTAACATTAGTGGAGCAAATTGAAATACCACAGCTCGGTTAAGTGAACAATCTTTCATAATTTTTTAACACTTTACAACAAAGTTGAAAAGTGTTTATGACTTTGTTCATTCTGTCTGTCTGTCTGTCTGTCCGTTAGCACGATAACTGCCGTAAAAATGACTTTATCAAAATGAAATTTTAGTATGTTATCAGACGGTCTGTAGGACTTATGGGAATATAAATGAATAATATCATCCAATTAGTTTTGGATTGAACCCGGGTTGAAAAAATGAAATACATTGAGCCCTATGGGACCTATATTTTCAAACATTTTTTAAGCGGATTTAAGATTCACAAATTGCTTCGAAAATTTTAGGTAATGTTCAAATTGTTCCATAAAATATATAAAAAAAAATTCAGCGAAATATATTCAGTAGTTTTTAATAAAAATTAAAACAATAATAACACCCCTTTATGAAGCGATCACGTGACCACGATATGAAAAAATCACGTGACTCACTTCAAAATGATATATGGCATCCATCTTGTCTCAAAATCGTGATTTTTAAAGTTCTTTTTAATTCATATTGAATGTTGTATCCGTCTTAAACCACTCTATTTTTCTTAAATTCTGTCCATCTACATACTGAAATAGCGCAATTACAATATATTTGAGTTTAAATGCTCATCCAAATTTGATTATTTCTTCAACGAAGCCTATTTTTCACCTATGTAAAATGTAACAGCAAAATATGTTGAATGAGTTGTATTAGAATTGCTGTATTTCTTTAACACAAAATCATTTAGTTCATAGAGTCAGCGTAGCTGATGTGAATGAAATATTCATTGATTTTACAAAGAGAAGGACGATTTTTTTCGATGAAATTTTACGCATAGAGGTTAATTACTTGTAGCTCCATGGTCTTAATTTTTAAATAAAATAAATTATTATAGTATTGTGATGAATGACATGAATGGGAAATTATTTATGAATGAAATTCTGCTTTTTTAGAGAGAGCCAGGCGTGTTATTTTTTCTATGACGTCATTTGAATAAATTTCAGTTGTTTTCGATGAAGTTTTCAAATATAATAAATTATCGTAATATTATGATAATTCCAAAATTATTACCGATGAATGTATCACATTTTAGAGATGTTTAAACCAGGCAATTTATATTTCAATGCCGTCATTTGAATGAAGTTCATTTTTTTCGATGAAGGTTTAAAATATAATAAATTAATGTAGTATTGTGATAAGTTTTAAAATATTACCGAGGAATGTATTGCATTTTAGACATGTTTAAATAAAATTGCATTGAAGTTGGAAAGTGCTTCATAATCAATGCTTTAAGCATGATTGATCTTTCTTGTTATTTTTTAAACATGTTAGAATAATGTTCGCGGGTAAAGTAGAAGTCTCAATTTTGTTAAAATGGCACATTAAAACTGCACGGATTAATAATATATAAAACCAATAAAAAAACTGCATTAAAACTTTACAAATTTAAATAAGCTAAAAAAACTTGATACATCCACCAAAAAGCAATCATCCTTTCCTATTACCTGCGATTGTGTATTCCGATATGGATTTAAAATAGTACCCTCCAAGAAAAAAAATCCAATTTTCTTAAGGAAGATATCATATTCATTGGGAAATAACTCAAATTCGCTATCGATTTTTGAAAATCCGTTATGAACGAACTCCTCTCTCTCGACGTCACTCTCCAGTTTTATAAAATGACAAAGTATCTTGCTTGATTTGAAATCAATAGTTTCCAATCAAATTGCAGCGCGACAACTGGAGGTGCTATTTGTTTGATTTACAGCGTTCTTGTGGGGAAAATAATCAAACAGGCGTCGCCATATCATTCGGTATTCTTGATCGAAAATTTTCATTTTTCTTGCCTTTCTTGAATCTGGAATCTTAATAACGTTGTTGGAAATGTATCAACCGATAGAGGCATTTCTACGTTGAAACTCAGCTCCTGTCGACTCAATGAAATGCAATTTAAGTCTTTCGCATATTTTTTGTCCGTTTTATCTCCTTTGCGCGAAAATAGTTACTTGAAACATAATTAATAACCTGAAACGTTTATATATAAATAGAATGAATACCCGACATCGACTGGGATTAAAGATGCAAACCACTGATTAAAATTACTGGGAGACCTTTTATTTAATTTTAAGTCTGTGAACAAAGAACTCAGATGAGTGACGCCCCGTTTGACAGTTTTGCTCGGAGAGATATACAATCCATAAATCCATGACATCAGCAATTGGAAAACTCACAATGGCGACACTGTACGTAAAATATGTTTCCCGGTAAGACTAGCACAATCTTCATAAGCTCTATAGGATCCAATCAGGATGCACCCCAACATCGCACAGAAAAGGAAAGCCAATGAAAGTCGTCAAAGGCGTGTTTCCCCGGAGCGTGTAAAAGATGCAACTGTCGAGCAAAAAGAGTGAGACGATATCGAAAAAGTACAAAGTAAGAGGGGACAGACAATAACAAGAAGGTAAGACAGCCCAGTGGTTAGCGCGAGGGAATTGCACTCGCACGACCCGAGTTCGACCCTCGGCCTGCCCAAACTGGCTGCCTGTCCATGTGACATACGGACGCTTTAAATATATGGGTCCGTCCTTCCGAGAGGTTGGTGGTAGTGGAAGGAGAGTACGTTTCCTGTGGATGCCACCTCCACTGGGTTCTGGTCTAAATTGAGTGGCACTTCCCAGCCGTCCAAACAGATATCTTACACCTTCAGAAAGGTCGGACGGTCTGGGTCAAGAAGAAGTATAACAAGAGTGCCAGACAGATGTTGACTGGAAGTGGAGTGGTGCAGTCGAAAAAAGAATACATGAATATAAATGGTGGTGTAAGACGAAAAATAGAATCTCCTAAATATGGGAGAATAAATAAATGCTTAGTAGAGCATCAATTTTCCCAAACCAAGCCCTGTGCATTGATACAGTGTTACTGCAACAAACGAGGTACGTACCGACTATTATATTATAGCATACAGTCGAGCTTAACGCTCGACCGTATGCCATAATAATGTTCAGATTAAACCATGATCTCACATTAACCTCATAAGTTTTTCTTAAGCCTTTTCTGAAAGAATTAATTTACATCTAGTGATAATGCATGTAATAACAATTGAGTGTACATAAAATAAATATAATTTTAAATATAAATTGTGTATCTAATATAAATTGTGAGATCTTTACAGCACTTTACCATTAATTATACCACAATTACACCATCTCATAAACCGAGCGACGTTTTAACGATATGCCGTTTAGAACAAAAAAAATACTTACAGCGCTGGCCAAATACACATTAATAAATGGCTAAACGACGTTTACCGCTGAGATTGGGAATGTTAACTTTAATAGCCCAATTTTATATTCACAAATATATTAGTTAATTTTTTATTAGAATGTGAAAATATCACTTAAACTTCTGCCAAAAGGTTAGAATCATGCGAATCTGCAATTCTTCGACGTAACGAAACAAAAACGAAATTTCCTAAAATACGATGTGTTTGATGTATTTAAAAATAAATAAATAAATATGAAGAAAATACTCTCCTGATTCGGTTTAAAGCTTGCTGGAAGGATTGTTCTCTGATCTTTGCGATGATGTCAAGATGGAAACTCTGTGATAGTATTTTCGATCTTTAGGGAACCAAATTGTGTCAAATCACTCAAAATTATATTTTATTATAAAATAATTAAAAAACTAATTTTTTTTACTTTCCTTATATACATAATGTATAAGGAAAGTATTGTGACGGGGTCGAAAATTCGAATTCGAGTTTTCGACGGGAGAGCACGTTTCAAGCATCCCTGATCACGAATCAAACATTTTTGAAGTGATGTCTGTGTGTGTGTGTGTGTGAAAGTATGTGTGTGTGTGTGTCAGTGAGTCTGTGGAGACGATAACTGACGAACGAATGGACCGATTCGAACGAAATTTGATACAAAATTCACAATCCATAAACACTGGAAGCCCATTGTTTTTATACGCAATCGAAAGTACAGAACCCCCCTAAATTTTCGAGTGAAATTTTGAAAAAATCGTCAAAAAATCAAAACCGCTAATAAAGTTACGCAAATAGACGTTTCTTATGTCATTTTTCATTAGAAAACGATTGACATAAATTTTAGAACGCTAACATGAACCGTTCTCGAGATATTGCACATTTTTCAAAAAATTATCAAAAAGTTATATAAAATAAAAAAATATATATTTCCTATTGAGAAACATGTTCACTTTTCATATGTAATACCATGCGATAAATTTGCTGACATCATTCTCGTGGATCTAGCTCGTTCCATTCATAAAAAAAGATACTTTGAGTAATACTTTTGTATTTGAACACCAATAGTCATTTATCTGCTGTAAGAATAACTTATTTCTCCGTCAGTAAAGCTTGGCGAGATTTTGGCGACGAATTTGGCGGAATGTCGCCAACTTGGCGACATTTTTACTTGTTGCCAAATTAACAAAAATCTCGCCAAATTGATACAAATGCCAAATCTCGCCAAATTGATAACACTGTACCATGGATCTTATACATAATGCTTTCGCTGTGAAAGAAGTAAATTCATTGCATTATATAAGGAAAGTCATGTGTTGCCCACATCAGATTTTTTAATATCGTTGAAGAGCATCGTCCCGGAATTCAACTACTTCTGAACTAAATTTCGCGCCTGTCGTTAGCTTAAATTTTTTTTGCTGCGCACGACACTCGCACGTAAACATAATTTTTTTATTCTGGATTATTATTACAAAAGTTATGTAAATATATTCTTAAAAAATTTTTTTAAATGTTTTCATAGTTAATTCTTTTCCAAGATCGTAACAGCTGAATAACGCAAGTAAATTTAATTCATTTGACTGATTTGCGTTAATATATGGTGTTTTAATACTAATTGCATCAATAAATAAATAAAAAATAATAATACTATTAGCATCAATAAATAAGTACTAATTGCATCAATAGAGTTTTACATAATTGCTTATTATTAATATCGTTTAATAAGTGAGCTATATTGCTCCACGGAGATTTACAGTTTACTTTATACTTTTCGATTGTAAATTTAAATTTGAGGATGAAACTAGTTTCTGCATAAAAAGTACATGAAAAGTATGAATGATTTAATCATCAGTTGAGCATGATTTTCAGTTGTCGGAGATTTAAGAAGCTTGTAGGATAAGTTCTACAAAAATTTCGAATGTTTATAATTTTTAGCCAATAATGCCTTAAAAAAAATCTGATAACATAACTTTCTCTACAGACTCAAATTCATTTTATTTTTTTCTTCTTTCATAATTCATTAAATTGAATTTAATTGCACAAAATAACCCGGATAATTATTTTAAATTAAACTGAATTTGCTGTTTTATTCGAGTTTTGCTTTTATTGGGCGGCCGAACGTATTTTCAGAGCCGACGTGGCAAAAATACGAAAAAATGAAAAATATGTCGAGAACGGTTAGTCCTGGAGTTATGGAGTTGGTTTTATCCTTTTCATCATCAAATATTACGTATAAAACAGGCATTAAATTGATACATATGCAGTCTTGTGTTTTAGATTTTAACGCTTGTTGCGGGCCATTTCGCAAAAAAAAGCATGGTCATTTTTTCCTAATCGTATCAAAATCTAATCAGTACCAACGCATCCCACAGTTGAGTTATCTGCCAAATTTTATGAAATTTAGTCAATTAGTCTTTCAGCTAGAGTGTCTACATAAGATATTAGCGGGCATTTTACAAAACAAGACAGGTTTCTTTTTTAATCGCACTAAAATATAATCAGAGCTAAGGTAGCCCACAAGTGACTTACCTACCAAATTTTGTGCACTTTGATCCAGCAGTTTTTCAGTTAGAGTGGATAAATACATTGCACAAACAGATATAGATATATAGACACATACACACTAAAAATAGTGTTTTCGGGTTCTGGATTGATTGAAACGTGCAGATTCATCAAAAACTGAAGTTGCTATTTCCGACACGATTCCAATACTTTCCCTATACATTACCATGCATTATTGGGAAAGAAATAGTAAAGATTTTAATATATTTAATTATAACTTTTAAAATACATTAAACAATATACACCGATAAAACAGAAAATCTCAATGTTGTTAAAATGAAACAGTAAATCTATATTGAAAAAATATTCTATAAAAGTAATCACAAATTGATTTAAACCCGTCAAAAAGCTTTACAAATTTAAATAAGTTGGAAAAATTAAATAACTTTGAATAAGCTGAAAGATATATCTACCAAAATGAATCTTCTCTTTCTATTACCTTCGATTGTATCTTCCAATATGAATTTAAAATAGCATTCTCTGACAAAGAAAATCAAATTTTCTTAGAGAAAATCTCATTCTCTGGAAAGTAACTTATATTCGCCATCGAATTTGGAAACCTCATATGAAGGAATTTTTTTTCTCAGTTCAACACTTCAAATTTGTAAAAAAAAAAAAAAATAGCAAAGTATCCTGCTTGATTTAAAAACAATAACTTCCAATCAAATTGCAGCGCGACGGTTGAAGGTGATATTCGTTTGATTTACGGCGTTTTTGCCAGTAAAATAATCAAGCACGTATCCTAAGAACAACCATATCATTCTCCATTCTTGATCGAAAAGATTGCTTTTCATTTTTAACACTTTACAACAAAGTTGAAAAGTGTTTATGACTTTGTTCATTCATTCATTCATTCATTCATTCATTCATTCATTCATTCATTCATTCATTCATTCTGTCTGTCTGTCTGTCTGTCTGTCTGTCTGTCCGTTAGCACGATAACTGCCGTAAAAATGACTTAATCAAAATGAAATTTTAGTATGTTGTTCAGACGGTCTGTAGAACCTATGGGAATATAAATGAATAATATCACACAATTAGTTTTGGATTGAACCCGGGTTGAAAAAATGAAATACATTGAGCCCTATGGGACCTAATTTTTCTAACATTTTTTAAGCGGATTTAAAATTCACAAATTGCTTCGAAAATTTTAGGTAATAGTCAAATTGTTCCATAAAATATATAAAAAAAAATTCAGCTAAATATATTCAGTAGTTTTTTAAATAAAAATTAAAATAATAATTACACATCTTATATGAAACGATCACGTGACCATGATATGAAACGATCACATGACCCACTTCAAAATGAGATATGGCATCCATCTTGTTTCAAATTCGTGATTTTTTAAAGTTCTTTTTAATTCATATTGAGTGTTGTATCCATCCTAAAACTACTTTATTTCTGCTTAAATTCTGTGCATCTACATACTAAAACAACACAATGACAATATATTTGAGTTTAAATTCTCATTCAAGTTTGATTATTTCATCAACTAAGCCTATTTTTCACCTATGTAAAATGTAAACAGCAAAATATGTAGAATGAGTTGTATTAGAATTACTGTATTTCTTTAACACAAAATAATTCAGTCCATGGAGTCTGCATGGCTGATATGAATGAAATATTAATTGATTTTATAAACAGAAGGACGATATTTTTCGATGAAGTTTTAAGCATAAAGTTTATGAATTGCAGCTCCATGGTCTTAATTTTTAAATAAAATAAATTATTATAGTATTGTGATGAATGAAATGGAGAAAGTTATGAATGAAATCCTGCTTTTATAGAGAGATCCAGGCGTGTTATTTTTTCTATGACGTCATTTGAATTAATTTCAGTTGTTTTCGATGAAGTTTTCAAATATAATAAATTATCGTAGTATTATGATAGATTTAAAAATATTACCGTGGAATGTATTGCATTTTAGAGATATTTAAACCACGCAATTTATATTTCAATGCCGTCTTTTGAATGAAGTTCATTTTTTTCAATGAAGGTTTAAGTTTTCAAATATAATAAATCAATGTAGTATCGTGATAAGTTTTAAAATATTACCGAGGAATGTATTGCATTTTCGACTTTTTTAAATAAAATTGCATTGAAGTTGGAAAGTGTTTCATAATCAATGCTTTAAGCATGATTGATCTTTCTTGTTTTTTCTTAAATCAAAGCCATCTTATTAACTTTTTTTGTCATGCGGACTTACATTTTTATGTATGAAATTTATTTGCACTCCATTTATGAAACCATTGAAATCCACTTATAAAACCATTGCACTTCATTTATAAAACCATTGCACTCCATTTATAAAACAATTGCACTCCATTTATAAACCATTGCACTCCATTTATAAAACCAGTGCACTCCATTTATAAAACCAGTGCACTCCATTTATAAAACCAGTGCACTCCGTTTATAAAACTATCGCACTCCATTTATAAACCATTGCACTCCATTTATAAAACCAGTGCACTCCATTTATAAAACCAGTGCACTCCATTTATAAAACTATCGCACTCCATTTATAAAACCTTTCTGGTAGGTCGGACGGTCTGGGTTTCAACAACAACAACAACTCCATTTATAAAACAATTGCACTCCATTTATAAACCATTGCACTCCATTTATAAAACCGGTGCACTCCATTTATAAAACCATTGCACTCCATTTATAAAACAATTGCACTCCATGTATAAACCATTGCACTCCATTTATAAAACCATTCCACTCCATTTATAAAACCATTGCATTCCATTTATAAAACCATTGTACTCTATAAAACCATTGCCATTGCACTAAATTCATTTATAAAATCATTGTACTTCATTTGTAAAACAATTGCATTCCATTTATAAAACCATTGCATTCTATTCATTTATAAAACCATTACGCTCCATTCATTTTTAAAACCATTGCATTCCATTCATAAAATTATTGCATTCCATTCATAAAATTATTGCATTCCATTCATAAAATTATTGCATTCCATTCATTTATAAAACCATCGCACTCCATTTATAAAACCATTGCACTCCATTCATTTAAAAAGCCACTGCACTCAATTTATAAAACTACTACATTAAAGTTATAAAACCATTGCGCTCTATTTATAAAACCATTGCGCTCTATTTATAAAACCATTACTCTCTATTTATAAAAACCATTGCACTTCATTGTAAATATAATGAACAGAAAAAGTCTGGCAGAAGAATTTGCCAGAAAATTTCTGTATACAAAAATTATCAGCAAAAAGTCTCTTACAGAACAAAAATCGTCGGTAGGTGATGTATTATTCCTATCTACGGGGAATATTCATTATTTCTTTTGACAGAAAATGTCTGAATTTGAAGAATTATTTCTGTCTACACGAAATCTTTGTCTGCGATGAATTTTTTATGTCTGCAAAACATGCCTAGCAACAAAACATGCCGCAGCTTTTCTGTAGAATGCATAATGTCTCCGTTGATTGATAAAGTCTGTAAGTAGACAAAATTATTCGTATCTGGACCATTCCACGGTGTATTAAATATTTTACGCAAATTTTTCTATTCGCATTAATTATTCGAGAAAAATATTACATTATATACAATCTTTTATGTTTCTCATTCATTTTTATTGTACCTTCTACGTTTAGAAGAGAAAAAAATTCACTTTTTGTAGCTTATTATTAATTAATTAAAAAATTAACAAAACATGCATAACATGTGCGACATTGCATGTTTAAAATGAATCACATACGCTACATATTTTGCTACTTTTGTAGTTAATAATTTAGAAAAGGGCATTTTTTTATCTAAAACGTAGAAAGCAAATTACAATTTAATGCAAGGAAAAACGTAAAAATAATTTAATATTTTTCCTTAATAAGTAATGCAAACAGAAAAATGTATATACAACATGTCAAACACTTTACGGTGGAATCGCCTAGCTGTAAAATTAGCCTTATATGATATCGAAACTCACTATAAAAGCACTATATTACCTACAAGCTAAATGCCTAGGATTCACGCGAATTGCGCATTTTTGTTGTCGAGTCAAACACCAGACTAAGGAATGATATCATATGATACCACATCCATGATACCCATTGTAGATAACAGTATCCATGGACCGGTTTCACGCTTGTTGCCGGCATCACCTTGGTAACATGGCGATCTCTCCAAGAACGTTCTGCTGATAACTTCCGTAACACATACGCATACAGGAATTTCACGTCCCGGGCATAACTGACTTCGTTTTTTAACACTTTCCAATATAGTTGAAAAGTGTTTATGACTTTGTTCATTCTGCCTGCCTGTCTGCCGTAAAAATGACTTCATCAAAATGAAATTTTAATATGTTGTTGAGAGACGGTCTGTGGAACACATGGGAATGTAAAATGAATAATATCTCCCAATTGGTTTTGGATTGAACCCGGGTAGAAAAAGTGAAATGCATTGAACCCTATGGGGCCTAATTTTTCAAACATTTTTTAAGCGAAGTTAAAATTCACAAATTGCTTCAAAAATGCTAGGAAATATTCAAATTATCCCATAAAGTAAATGAAAACAATTTCAGCAAAGTATGTTCAGTAGTTTTTTAAATAAAAATCAAATTAATTACACCCATATTATATGAAGAGATCACGTGACTTCCTTCAAAGTAAAATATGGCATCCATCTTTCTTTCTCAGTGTAAAAAATCGAGATTTTTACAGTTCTTTTAAATTTATATTTAGTGTTGCATCCGTCCTAAAACCGTTTTATTTTTGTTTATTTTCTGTGCAGTCATATTCTGTACCAACCCAATTACAATATTTTTGAGTTTAAATAATCATACAACGAAGCCTACTTTTAATAGATGCAGAGTGTAAACAAGTGATTGTAAGATGAGTTGTGTAAGAATTGCTGATTTTTTTTCACACGAAATTATTAGCTCTGGAGTCTGGAATAAAAGTTATATGAATAAAATATTCATTGCTTTTACAAAGAGAGCCAGACGATTTATATTTCGATGACGTCATTTGAATAAAATTCACTTTTTTCGATGAAGTTTCAAGTTTTCAAGTAGCATAAATTACTGTAGTTCTGTAAATTTTTTAAAATATCACCGATGAATTTGTCGCATTTAAGAGATGTTTAAATAAAATTGTATTTCAGTTGAAAAGTGTTTCATAATCAATGCTTTATGTATGATTGATATTTCTTGTTTTTCTGTGCATATGATGACAGTTTGGTAGAAAACGCGCGAATTTTGTTCTCGGGCTCTACAGAGATACTTGACTTGTTAACTACGACTGTCAACTTACTCCATCAACTTCACTAAATCTCTTTGGGCGTCACTGGGTCCTGTGTACATCAC
Source organism: Amaurobius ferox (assembly GCA_951213105.1). Classification (NCBI taxonomy): domain Eukaryota; kingdom Metazoa; phylum Arthropoda; class Arachnida; order Araneae; family Amaurobiidae; genus Amaurobius; species Amaurobius ferox. The sequence goes on from OX578138.1 coordinate 87,564,577, forward strand.
AATATCCTGCGCATCTTGTTCACGCCAGGATATTGCCATTTCAAAATTAGCAAAAATTTTTAATTATAATACTGCGAAAACTCAACATGTTTTGACAACTGCTTTCAAAGTTATTCCTTGACAGTGACTTCACGAATGACAAAACTTTATCCCACTGACGTCAAACTCACGACCTTTTGATTCGTTACCGGGCTGATGGCTCAGCCTTATATTAAAGAATCATACGTCTATTTAAAGAACATACGTCTATTTAAAGAACTCTGTACACATACCGTTGGAACTCGCTCTCAGAACACGATCGGCCGAAAACTTGATTCTATCCAAAATTTGTCGCTCCGTGATTCGTCACTGGACCCGAAGATCTAACATGTTAACAATCTGTTAGATCGTTAAATCGTTAGATCTGTTAGATCGTTAATTAGATCACAGAAAAATCATAATATATCGTAAATTAAGAAAATCATATCAAATAGGTTATGGTGACCTCACAACTTAAGAACCAAAATGGGGAATAGGAGGTTGGATTGCGTTCAACAAGACATATGTAATTCAAACGGCAAAGAACAGTGGCCATAAAGTTTAATTCAATATACTTTTATCCCTGGATTTTAAGTTCGGGAGACGTAAAAAAAAATTATTAGCAGTGAGTGAAATTTTGATTTCACACTTTCACTTAATAAATGTGAAAATGGACTTATATTACTATTTTTTCGCTGAAGACTAAAATATAAATGAAAATATGACCTAAAGCTACGATGTCTAGCATCAGTAAAATTTTTATTTAATGGAACATTCTTGTCTACTTTTTATGAACTACATTCGAGAAATATAGTTCTATTAAGCTTTTTAGTTACGAACATTTTCTGAAATCGTATATAATTTTAAGTGGCCATTTGGAAACATAATTTATGGTCGTAGACTTGATAATTTTTACTTTCCCTATACACATAGTATAATACATGGAAAAAAGTATTGTGACGAGGTCTAAAATTCGAATTCGAGTTTTTGGCGGGAGAGCACGTTTTAAGCATCTTTGAACTCGAATAGAACGTTTTTGAGGTGATTGAATGCGTGCATGTATGTAAGTGCATGTATATATATTAGTGTATATGTTAGTGTATGTGCCCGTGAATCTGTGGATGCGATCGATATCTCAAGAACGAATGGAGCGTTTGGAACTAACTTTGGTGAAGATATTGCAATCAGTAAATACTTGAACCCTATGGATTTTAAACGCAATCAAATGTTTAGAAGACTAAAATTTTGAATGCAATTTTGAAAAAAATTATAAAAAAAATCAGTAGCATTCAATAATGTTACAGAATCATATTTGTAAAATTTTTGTTTAGAAAACGAATGGCAAATTTTAGAATGCTAGCATGAATCATTCTCGAGATAATGAACATTTTTCAATTTAATTTATCAAATACATTACATAAAATTAAAAAGTAATTAATTATCGCGAAATATGCTCACATTTCATATGCAATATTATGCGGCAAATGTGTGAACATAATTCTCGTGGACCTAGTTCGGAAAAAAGATTTTTAGTGTAACAGTTCTGTATTCTAACGCAGAATAATTTACAAATAGCCGTGATGAATGCACGTGGTCGGTTAAAGCCGTGATATATTATACCAAAACCATATATAAGAGAAATCCAACTATACAGGGTATATATAAACTGTTTTGACAAAATAAAAGGGGTGATAGTACTCATCAAGACGTACAATATGTACTATGGAACCTGGGGTCGCATTCCACTCTGAGTGTTAGAAAAGAGAAACTTCGAAACACGTCCAACAAGCACAAATTGCCACTTTGGACGACATGGCTGTCGTGCCGGAGAAGTATCATATCTCCAGAACATCACGTCAAGCATGTACTGTTTGAAAATTTCCAGTGACAAGAAGTAGCAGCGACAGTTGCAGCTGATTGCCTGATTGGAAGTAGTGGACCTGTGGCTTAGCTTCCACGCTCACCGGACCTCAACCCATTGGACTTCTTCTGGAGGCACATAAAATCATTGGTGTACGAAACGCCTGTGGACTCCATAGAAAATCTCGTCGGGAGAATCGTTGTTGCAGCAGACAGGATAAACACGGCACCAGATGTCTTTGAGAGGGTGCTCCAGTCGTTCATTCGCCGGTGCGAATTGTGTAACAGCACCCTTGGCCCTCACTTTAACCATCTGCTTTGATTCTTTCTCTGGTATAAATAAATGGGATTGTGCAACTTATGATTACGTTAATTCTCCTTGTTTTCACTGTTAAAAGTTCAACTTTAACTTTACGCTTTTCTGACACTTAGAGTGGAATGCGGCCCTAGGTTCCATTGTAAATAATGTTCGTCTTGATAGGTGCTATCACCCCCTTTTATTTTATCAAAAGAGTTTATATACACCCTGTATTTTAAGAACTCACCTCATGCTTTCTTTAACACACGCTCTCAAGTATGGCATGTCATCTATAGCCTGCACGGTCAAAGGTTTGCCATCGGGCACTACTAGGTCAACTTCCTCTTGAAGTCTCTTTTGCGCTGCAGGGTTTGCAGCCAGATTGCGAAGGACGTACGCAAGAGATAAAGAAGTCTGCAAAGAAAAATATATTTCAATCTACTGTAATTTTCAACTGTTATACCCATGAAGTTAGAGAGAAGAACATGAAACTCCTATGGATGAAACGCTTGAAAATGCCATAACGCTTTTGAAATTATATCTTGGTGTCACTAGTATTAGTAAAGCGCCCTTTGTTTCCATTTGACACAATAGAAATGCATAGTATTGAGTATATGTATTTTTGATTGTTTTTTAAATTAAGATTCCCTAATTATCAGTATAATTAATCCGTATTTTTCACAGTTGTAGGCCAGAGTTCAGAATGTAGGGAAATAAAAATAAATTGAAAGGTAAAATAATTATGAATACTTAGGAATATTCCCATAGGAATAATCCCTTAGGAATATTCCTAAAATATATATATGTTAATATATATATTTTAGGAATATTCCTAAAAAATATATATTAATATATATATTTTTTTAGGAATATCTTTTGCGCTTCAGGGTTTGCAGCCAGATTGCGAAGAACGTACGCGAGAGATAAAGAAGTCTGCAAAGAAAAATATATTTCAATCTACTGTAATTTTCAACTGTTATACCCATGAAGTTAGAGAGAAGGACATGAAACTCCTATGGATGAAACGCTTGAAAATTCCATAACACTTTTGAAATTATATCTTGGTGTCACTAGTATTAGTAAAGCGCCCTCTGTTTCCATTTGACACAATAGAAATGCATAGTATTGAGTATATGTATTTTTGATTATTTTTTAAATTAAGATTCCCTAATTATCAGTGTAATTAATCCGTATTTTTCACAGTTGTAGGCCAGAGTTCAGAATGTAGGGAAATAAAAATAAATTGAAAGGTAAAATAATTATGAATACTTAGGAATATTCCCATAGGAATAATCCCTTAGGAATATTCCTAAAATATATATATGTTAATATATATATTTTAGGAATATTCCTAAAAAATATATATTAATATATATATTTTTTTAGGAATATCTTTTGCGCTTCAGGGTTTGCAGCCAGATTGCGAAGAACGTACGCGAGTGATAAAGAAGTCTGCAAAGAAAAATATATTTCAATCTACTGTAATTTTCAACTGTTATACCCATGAAGTTAGAGAGAAGGACATGAAACTCCTATGGATGAAACGCTTGAAAATTCCATAACGCTTTTGAAATTATATCTTGGTGTCACTAGTATTAGTAAAGCGCCCTCTGTTTCCATTTGACACAATAGAAATGCATAGTATTGAGTATATGTATTTTTGATTATTTTTTAAATTAAGATTCCCTAATTATCAGTATAATTAATCCGTATTTTTCACAGTTGTAGGCCAGAGTTCAGAATGTAGGGAAATAAAAATAAATTGAAAGGTAAAATAATTTTGAATACTTAGGAATATTCCCTACTGTTTCATTCTAATTTGCATTACGCTACTAATTTATTTCTGCAAAACTGACAGTTTAAATAAATATTTCAAGCCTTTCACCATAGAAATGCATACAATGCAGGGGCACTTATCTTATCACAGCGCCACCTGAATTATTGTCTCAAATGATATTGGCTTTTTCTCAGTATGGAGTTTTAATGCCTTACCTTTACCTCCATGGTTAGACCATTATATATTTCAATGTTCAACTCATTGTGCTGGTTGAGTTATAGTCACAATACCTACTACTTGGAATCAGTGACGAAAGGCTGAAACTAACTGCAGTAAATCGTTTCAATTCGTTGTTAGAACTTCGCTACACCTAAGAGCTCTCAACTGCACTGGTATAGCAAGAAAATAGCGTAGTGAAAGAGTGGCAATAAACTTTCGATTTTGTTACTAAAAAGTAACAATAAGATGGCTAAACCAGCCCACCTATTATGCTAGCTGCTGCACCAAAAGCATTATTTCACAGTAACCGTAGTTTACCATCAGAAGCAAAGTGTAGAAACGATAGTGGCAAAAAATTTAAAATCCCCTATAAATTTTTTCTAGCCTAACTTTAGTAGACTACAGTTTCTTTGTTTTGCAAATTAAATACCATTACAAATATCTTAAATGTCATTCTCTACATTAATTGGATATTCGCTATAATGCGACATGTATAGTTATCAAGTGTCATTACGGAAAGATCCTGTCGCTTGATATTGATGACAAATTTGGAAAAAGTTTGGCGACTTTTAGACAGTTTTGAAACGCCTAAAAACTAAGTGATTAAACAAGACTTTCACGAGTTAACTAGGTTTTTAAAAATGTTTTCACAGAGAATATATAAGGCCCCAAAATTACTCAAATAAAATGAAAATGTGAAACGAATGAAAACTGATTTGTAAATGCGTCAACCTTTTAAAAGTATGTTCTTAGTTCTTACTCTTTGTGAATAATTTCAGCATTTTCTGGATGTTTAATTTTATTTTACGTTTATTTTGTGACTTTAATAGGTATCTAAAGAACTATTAACTGTATCTTGCTCCTGTTTACTTTCATTGTTGCTTTACATAAAGCAGGAGTTCTCCAGAAATTCAAACTCACTTTTGTATCCTGGAACCACGCCCACGAATCCAAAGAATGCATCATAACAATTGGCGTTAGAAGTGGGATTTATATAGAAGCTTAAAAAACGTATATGCCCTTAACTAAAAGGATGGAAGAACAATTAAAATCTATTGTACGTTTGATGAAAAAGATAAAGGAAAAGCTGAAACGAAAACGGGACAAGAAGATATGACAGAAGAAATAAAAAGCCGTGCATGCCGAACAATAAGAGCTGAAATCTGGAGAAATCCGGACAAGAAGTGATAAAATAAGAGATTAAAGCCGCGAATGAAAATATAAAAGAAATGAAACAAAGCAAGTCGTCATAAAAGAAGAAATTAAAGCTGTTCAAGACAAAATGAAAGAAGAAATCAAAGCTATAGAAACTGAAATAAAAATCAGACAAAAAGAGGTGAAAAATCAATGAAACAAGATATTAAAGCCGTACAAGAAGACATGAAATAACTAGGAGTAATGAAAGATAACGTTTAGCCAAAATTTGGCTATACAACTGGAGCTATGGAGACTGTTGAAAAAAGATTAATGGATGTGGAACAAAAATCGCCAATCGCCACTCCAGATTTTTGTACACCGTCATTAAACAAATAAGATCTCCTACATATGACTAAGCATTTTAACGTATCTTTAACCACAGTTCGAAAATATTGGTACAGAATGACAAAAGCATGGTCAACTTGCAAGTCCCCTTCTACGTCATACGGAAAATGTTCTGCAGACGCTTCTAGCAGAAAAACTACTGACATTTATAGCTCATGCAAATGGAACTGCGCAAAGGTGACCACAGTTTAATTAAAATTCCGCCGACAAAAGTCTGGGTAAAGGCGACAAGAACTGGCATATGAAATAGAAGACTTTCATAATTATCCTTCTTGGACTGTCCAACATATATTCTGAAAAACCTTGCAGCTCACTATTTTATTGGTGCCATTCGTGATCCTCCTTCACCACGGGGGAATAAGTAACAACAACAACAACAACCGTGATCCAAATATTCAACAAGTCTTTCTAATAGCCGAATACAAGGATTTATGAACTGCAGCTCTCTCAAGCAAATTTTTAAAACTTCACTTCAAGTAAGTTTTCAAGCATCTTGATTTTTGAGCCCAAAGTTCTGGACGTGACGCAGCTGTGGAAACCAGGTCTAAGTCTAGCACTGCTCATGGACCAGATTGGACATGGTCCATGCATATGAAGGTTTTAAATGAATATTATCACAAAATGTGTGAAAAATTAGTGTTAATTTCAGCAGTTAATATATATATATATATATGCTATTAAATTTCAAGGAAATAAAAAATGACAGGAATTGAAAAAGGACTAGGAATTGAATCTTGAACTTTAGGATTATATCCAATTCTCTATCATCTAAGTTATGTCATGTCTGGATTCTAGGCAGCAAACTTTCATTCATAAAGTGAGTGCACTGTACAACTATAGTCTTGTAACACGTGCACAATGCAGATGTTAAACATGAAAATGTGTGTAAACACGGAGCATTAAACATCAAATATGGAATATGTGCTAAATTCTCAATTCTCCGTTGTATTTAGTTTCAAATAAATTATATGTGATATTTCCAATTATAACTATATTTGCGAACTGATAAGAAAACAATCCTTTTGAGTTTAATTATTATCCTTTTAAGGATATCATTAATTTCATACAGTGTCTGAGTTTCCATGTTCATCAGCTGCTAATTCTCATAAACAGCACTGTCATAAACTGTTGCTCAATTCTCGTAAACAAACAGCTGCTCATAAATAAAAAAAAATTGTTTCCTGGATGCGCGCAGAATGTGTTATGGAAGATAATGTTGCTGCTTTTTATTCTTTAGAGTTAAAATGTTCTCTACAGAATTTTTCCGGGGTAACTAATATGGTAGGGCATTGGATTTATACTCCAAATATCAGGAATTCGATTCCTAGTTTCGCAAATTTTTCACTCTCGAAATCCAGTTGTATTTTGTTTCGAATAAATTAAATGTGATATTTTCGATTCCATTGCCGAATTTGTATACATACTGTAGCATTCTCTGTTGAATTTAAGCAATTATCCTTTTAAAAAACATATATCATTGATGTATTAACATGTATTCATGCATATATTTGAAAAATATAACGGTTCAGGACTGGCAAAGATTCCAATAATTTCAGACCCAATCGAGCTGGAGATTTAGAGTGAAAACTATTTCATACCTTTTTTTTTCAAAAAAATTTAAAAAAAGCCGCACGTCCTGTCAGGACGCATAAATTATTGTTACTCTCCATTTTACTCAAACTCGACACTGGCCGAGTCGTACATGATAACATAAAAATCCGCCATACTAAATGAGAGGGAAATGAGGACACCGAGTCAAATATAAAATAATAACAAATTTATTTACAAGATTAAAATAATTAAAAAAATACCAATTAACATCCTAACTTAAAATGAAACACACAATGCAATCTCACAACACTACTTTCCGTAAGAACAATATTAAATACACAATTAACTTCATTAGAAACAATACCATCTCTCATTCTGCAATGTTATTTCGTACAACTATACAACATTAAATCATATAACTCTGCTCCCTTAAAAATGCAATTAACATTATTTGCCTAAAATATGAGCCTTTGCTCATTGCTTAAAAATACTTTGTCTGGCAGCCTAACGCTCGAGAGAGAAATATAAGAGGTATCAAAAATGTAGTAAATCGACATGCATAGGCCTACCTCTGGACTTTCGTGGCTGCTACGATGACCGAGCGGGATCCCCGGTTCTTCGACATCTCCGCAGTTGTTTTAGGCACTCCCGCACACTTAGAAAATAGAAAATTAAGTGCCGATACTTCTCTCAAGTTCTGACTCTCTCCTTCGAACATCTGAAAAATGTCACCTCCTACATATTTACGCCATTGGTTGCAATTGGTTTGACGCTGTAGCCCCTGCTATGTAATTGGTCAGCATAGGGTTACATGTATGCGTTATTGGTTAATATCATCATAGAGGTTCGGTTAGAGGCCCTGAAATTAATGTGTCAGCTTGTCCAGCTTCCCACAAAACCGGACGCACGTGCGACCAGTGGCTGCCAAGAAGTCACTCTTCTTGCTAGCCCCCCCCCCCCCCCGCCTCGGCGCCCTCTGTAATCCAAGCTCATCTGTTCCCGAAGTAAAGGGGCGCTGGCCCATTTCCGTTCCAGGTGGCTGTCCGGGGAAACTTATATTCATTGCCTTAAATACACAGGGGCCATCTTCATAGGTGGTGATCCTTCTAAACTTTACGATATTGTTAGATATTAACATTGTAACACCAATGCTTAAGGATTGCCATCTCCACTAGAGGCCCGGTGGCGTCATTTTGACGTCACGGAATGTCGTCTGGATTTTTACTGAGCTCCCAATGTATCGCTATGGTAGTAATACCACAAGCACTCCTGGAGTTCGAGAGGCGGTTGACCACGACGCTTGGTCTGGCTATTTGTTCCTGGATCTCTAGGGTTCTTGCGACTGGAGGAGAGGGGAGGAGCGTTCAGTGTGTGCCTTCCCGATCCGACGACGCGGTAGTTCTAAAGAGCTAGTATCAAGCTTAGATTACCCCTCGAAGGGTGGTACCCATTGGACCTCCTCTGTGTTGGCAGTCCCTTCTCGCCCACACGTTTGTGCGTCGTGGTGAACCGTGTGGATTACGCCGTAGAGTGGTTAAAGTACAGAGATTGCACTCAGAGGACCTGAGTCCGATTCTCGGCACTACTCAAACTATCCCCGTGTTTACGCGGAGTACAGACACATTAAATCTGTGGATCCGAAAGTCCCCGCAAGGAGTTGGTTCCAGGATAAGGAGGGTACGATCTCTGTAGATGTCGCCTCCACTGGGTTCCGATCTATATCATCTGGTACTGTCCAGGCGTTCAGACCTTCGGGTAAGTCGCATGGTGTGGGTCTAAAGAAAAAAGAAGACAGTACTTTACAAAATTCTAGAACGTTAACATCACTAACTTACCGTATCGATTCCTGCTGCCATGGAATCAACAGCCACAACACAAGCGTCCCTTGGGGAGCAGCTCTTGAGTAGTAACTGCATCAATGATTCCTCATCTGTTAAGTTGCCTTTCTCAATCTCGCTGAGTTGCACTTTGACATATTCCATGGCGTTTCTATAAATAAATATAACAATCACCACGTAGAAGAAAATTGTCAAAATATTACAAAAGTGCAGAAGTAAAAGTAATTGAATTTTATTTTGGATTTTTCTATGAGCTTAGCCGCATTGCTTGAAAAGAGTTTCACCGGAATGGCTCCACTTGTTTAAAAGATATTTCACTTAGATAAGCGTTTCCAAAACTATAACTCCATTAAACATTTTTCAAATTGTTGAATAGAACTCTCAGTACTTTTTAAATTGATTTGAATTTCAAAACTGACGTTAGATTCTGGCAGGGATTTGAGGCATGACTGTAAACCAGATGACCAACAGTACCTAAAAACACCACAGAAAGTGATACAACCAATATCATGTGATGAAAATACAAGCCATTATAAGAATCTTAAGGCGGAGCATAAAAGTAACTTCAGTCTACAAACCAATCAGGCAGAGAACAGTAATGGCACTGTATGATACTTGAGATTAGTAGCAGTAGCGTTACCAGAAAAATATTGGAAAGGGAAGGATTTGTAACAAAATATTTTGTTTCCTTTTTCTTCAAATATCATTTCTATGAACTTCAACGGATCCTGGTTAATGATGGGTTGACCTGGGTTCCTGATTTAACCTCCAAATAAGTTCAACTAAATTTGGCGACGCCACTGGTTAGTAGGACGGATCCTCGAAGTAGCAATCCTTAGCCTAGAAAAGGTAAAATTAGTAAAAGTGTTTCAGTTTCCCTACGTGATGGACACTTCTAATCACATTACCTTTGTCGAATAGATAATTTTTGGAACCGCTTTGATTGAGCGCGCAATGAACCTCTTCGATAAATTTCGCCATTTGCTATGTGTATACAGGGTGAGTCGGAATTGTTTCTACAAAAGCAGAGGGGTGATAGTACCCCACCAGACGAGCAATAATTACCATGGAACATAGGGTCGCATTGCACTCTGAGAGGCAGAAAAGAGGCACGTCGAACCGCGTCGAGCATCACGCAGTCAGCGCCTAGGACATCATTGTGTACCTGCCTACGTAGTATCTCCTACGCCAGACACGAACGCAGTTACAGTATGCAAATGTCCAGGGAGCAGAATCAGCATAACTGGCTTCCAGTAGGTTCCGGCGATAGCCAATCAGAGCACACGTTGCCCTTTAAAAACCGACACAACTTCAACTCTGCAAGTTATCCCCGTGATAACATCGTCCGACACGTTGCGTGAATGCTATGGCGGAGTACACCTACGAGGAATTCGCCGACATTCATCTCACATACGGTGAAGCCAAAGAGAATGGACGCACAGCACGAAGATTGTACGAGCAGCGGTTTCCAACGCGTCGTATTCCCAGTCATCCTACCTTTGCCAGTGTCTATCGACGACTGCGAGAAACCGGGTCGTTCGCTATCGCTAATAGCAATGCAGGAAGTTCGAGATTTGCAGCAGCTCCGTCCACCAGTACGCGAGCGGTGGCAGACGAAATGGGTGTTTTTCAGAAAGTGGTGTGGCGTATTTTGCACGAGGAACGCATGCACCCCTACCACGTGCAATCTTTGCACCCAGATGATTATTCCCGCCGGGCAGCCTTTGTGCAGTGGATGCTCTGGATGAGTACATACCTGCGAGCCCAGCTAACCAACTTGGGTTTATAGCTTTCAGTGGGACATCGAGGCGCAACCACTTCATCTCTTTTCCAGCAAAGCCGCAACCTCGGTCGCGAAACACGGCGGAATCATTCACCGGGCAGGGGCCGAAGGCACCTGCCGGGCCCGACTCCGGTCACCGGTCAGACCTGGTCTCAAGTCATAAATAGCCACAGTCCCGTGATCCGGCCACCTGGAAGAGTCCGGGGACTGCCTCGTCACTTCCGCGATTGCATCCGTGAGTCATCAGCAGCGAGGGTGATAACCCCCGGATTAATTTGCCCCCCAGTTTGGAGGATCAAGACTACAGAGCCAACATCCGAAACCACCATCTTGGGTGGCCCGCCCCGGGGGCGGGATGCTCTGGATGAGGAATTCCGATCCACGATTGCCTGCATTAGTTTTATTTAGCGATGAGGCAACGTTCAGCAGAGAAGGCATTTTCAACATGCACAATCAACAGGTGTGGTCTGCCTGTAATCCTCACTGCACAACCCATTGTAAACACCAGCACCGATTTACCGTGAACATCTGGACAGGTATCCTTGCTGATTATCTGGTGGGCCCGTACATCTTGCCAGATCGTTTGTTCGGCGCAACATACCATATCTTTTCGGAACACGTGCTGCCCAGTTTATTGCAGGCCGTTCCGCTCCCCATCCAGAGCGACATGTGGTTTATGCACGATGGAGCCCCGGCACACTTTTCCATCACGGTCCGGAACTTCTTGAATGCCACATATCCCGCACGCTGGATCGGACGTGGCGGACCTATGGCGTGACCTCCTCGCTCACCAGACCTCAACCCACTGAACTTTTTCTTCTCGGGCCACATGAAATCTTTAGTGTACGAGACGCGTGTGGACTCGGCGGAAGATCTCGTCGCGCGCATCGTTGTTGCCGCAAACCACATTAACATAACACCCGGAATCTTCGAGAGGGTGCGTCAGTCATTCCTTCGCCGGTGTGAACGGTGCAACGACACGCGTGGTGGCCACTTTGAGCACTTGCTGTGAGTTTGTCTCTGCACAATAAATCTGTTTGTGCAACGCTTGGTATCGTTCATTCGCTTTCCCAACACTGGTGTACGTGTAGGTTCGTATTCTAATTTTACTCTTTTCTGCCTCTCTGAGTGCAATGCGACCCTATGTTCCATGCTAATTATTGATCGTCTGGTGGGGTACTATCACCGTCTGCTTTTGTAAAAACAATTCCGACTCACCCTGTATATCAAGAATTGTTGCAGATACATGTACCTGATATCTAACTCAAGTGTTTTTCGTGAAGTGGTGCCTGGTGAATATTAGACTTTATAGTGATCCACGCAACGTAAAATGTATTTCCTTGAGCGCACACGTATGTATCAAACTAGTGATACTCAGTAGACAAAGAAATCAACGATGACGCTAATACTAAGATATTGTGCATAATGTGTGAATATTAATAACTATCGCATGAGAAATAAACATAATCATTTAAATGAATAATAGACTTTTCTTTAGACTTTCGTTTACGTCATCACATTCGCATCCTCTCCCAGGTTAATTATGTTTTAATTTGATATGTTTTAAAAATGTTTAACACTAAATTAAGATATTGTGTATAGCATAAAATTAAGGTGTCGTTTAACACTAAATTAAGGTACTGTAATGAGTATCAAATTTAAAAATTGTTTTGATATAAATAATTTGTTAAAAGAAAACCTCTTTTGATTTCCAAATTAATAATTGCTTACCTTGCAGTAATTTGCTTTTTAGGAGGAACAGTCTGAGTATGTCGAATTTACAGGTGTGTTATTGCATACTACAATGCACATTCTACTAATTCAATTAATTAATTCTAAGTCGCTCTGAACAAATTAAACATTCAAAAATGTTTATAAATTTCTAAAATAAATTATAAATACGAATTTACATAAATTAATAACTATTAAATGAAAAATTAAAAATATAAATAAAAAGGTTGTTATGATTGTTAAGATAAAAAGGATTTTTATAACAAAGATAAATATAATTTTGTAAATGAATCTGCTAGCAAAACAAATTAATTTAATAAAAGAGTTTCTTAAAATTGAAACAGTTCTAGAATACGTTTTTCTTTATCTCAGTTATCTCATAAAGCTTATACTTTGTTTTTATAGCTCCACATAAGTTCAGTCTTGCGTTACAGCAAATCATATTGAAGGTATAGACACTTGACCGCATGTTTATCCATATTAAATCACATCTCTATTGATCTCTACTGAAAATTATCCAATTCAAAAGTAAAATTAGAATTCAAACATCAAATATGCAGGGCAAGATAGGAAATCTGTAACAAACACCAGATGAAATAGTTTATTAACATCATGTGAAAAGCAATCTCAAACTATAATTTTTAAATTGCACTCTCTTGAAAGTTTCTCTATTGTTTGACATTCAAACTCCCTTGTTGATGATCATTGCCCTTCCGCTTAGAAATATCTTTTATATTTTCCATCCCGGTCTGTTTCTTTTATTTCCGTGTCTTTCTTTTTCCGGATTTCAATTATTTTTCCCCAATTTTATTTGATGAAGTTAGATCTCATAGCCTCCGAAACCAATTGCTTCCTTCATATTTGTTTTAGTCTTTTATTCCGATTTTTACCAAATATTTCTTGTTTGTAATTTTTACAGCCGGTTTAATTCTTTCATGTTGCTTCGTTACTATTTTAGTATGTTTATTTACTATTCGGATTTTATTCGCTGTACAATCCTCTCTCTTAACGCCTTGGTTCCTTTCTTTACTTTCTGGTATTCTTTACTTCCTTCACAATTTTTACCGTTAATTTTCCTGTTACCTTCCCTCTCGTTTTCCTGTCTCCTTGGTTTAACCTCTTTCATTTCTCACGACGATAGGAACTTTTCTTTTACCTTCAGCGCCACGTGTGAGATTCTACCGCATATGCCGAACTTGTTTGAATAAATAAAATTGAGCTTTTTACTTATTCTAAGGCTGTTTGTTATCTTCGAAACCGGTTGGCGCCTAAATTTCATTGTATGCTGTATATATTTGAAGATTTTGTATTCATTTACACCTTATATGTTGTCCTATGGTAACTTCCTTTTTAAGACACGCCCGGTAAGAGCGCGAAAAAGAATAAGGCCGTGTGTATATATAAAACAATAATTTATTTACACTATATAAATATTTACATGGCAAAGTATTTAAAAGACCACTTCCCATATTAAAAAATGGAAAGTATACCAAATTAAGATAAACAAAACGAAAGTGTATATAGTCTCACAGACTAAAATTGAAAAGACGGTAATAAAAATTAAGCTTAAAACATCCCTATGAAATATTTAAATATCATTAACCCGGAGAGAGAGATAAAAGATACAAATCAGGCACAGGCCCTTAAATGTGGAACTCACCAACATTACTGGCAGTTGAGCAGCATCTCTCTTTACAGAGGACCATGATTGGGAGCCGACTTTTCTCAAACACCACACAGTTCCTTCTCCTCGCTCCTTTTTTCAAATTTCTGAAAAACTCTCTCTCTCCAAGATTTTAAAACACGCCCCTGGGGCGCACACAACTATCTCATTGGATTCAGGGTCTTAACCCCTTGACCCCAAAGCATCACCATTGGCTTTAGGCCTTCCAGAAACAAAAAGCCTCTTCTCAAGCCCCTGCGAAACTGATATTCTTTCGGGCACTAATTCAAAGCTGGCCGAAAACCCTATGATCCCTCCGAAAACGGACAAGCGTTAAACCTTTCGGTGAAAACACGATCTCTCAAGAAACCTCCGACTTCCTGTCTTCTATCCTTCGAGAGCAGCTGTCCAAACGAAAAGGCTGACCCCCAAAATAAATAAGTAAACTCTAGATAGCAACCCCGAAAATATTGGATCATGGGTTTACCATGCGACATATGTGAGATAATTAATAAATAATACTTTTTTAGTTCTTATATTACTTTCCTTATATACATGATATATAAGGAAAGTATTGTGACTGGGCCGAAAATTCGAAATCGAGTTTTCGACTGGAGAGCACGTTTCAAGCATTCCTGATTACGAATAGAACATTTTTGAAGAGATGTCTGTGTGTGTGCGTCAGTGAGTCTGTGGAGACGATAACTGACGAACGAATGGACCGATTCGAACGAAATTTGGTACAAAACTTACAATACATAAACACTGGAAGCCTATTGTTTTTATACGCAATAGAATGTTCAGAAGCTCCCTAAATTTTCGAGTGAAATTTTGAAAAAATCGTCAAAAAATCAAAATCTCTAATAAAGTTACGCAAATAGACATTTCTTATGTAATTTTTCATTAGAAGACGATTGACATAAATTTTAGAACGCTAACATGAACCGTTTTTGATATATTGCATATTTTTCAAAAACATTATCAAAAAATCATACAAAATAAAAAAAAATATTTCCTATTGAGAAACATGTTCACTTTTCATATGTAATACCATGCGATAAATTGGGTGACATCATTCTCTTGGATCTAGCTCGTTCCATTCATGAAAAAAGATACTTTGAGTAATACTTTTGTATTTGAACGCCAATAGTCATTTATCTGCTATAAGAATAACTTATTTCTCAGTCCATAACGCTTGGTGAGATTTTGGCGACGAATTTAGTGAAATGTCGCCAACTTGGCGACTGTTTTAAATGTTCCTAAATTAGCGAAAAACTCGCCAAATGGATAAAAATGACGCTAAATCAATGAAAACGACGACTCATTGACGAAAATTCAATATCTTGGAAAGAATATAAATATCTACTATAATAATAATCATTTTTTTTTACTGTAAAGGTAGTAAATTCATTGCATTATATAAGGAAAGTCATGTGCTGCCCGCATCAGATTTTTTTATTGATGAAAACCTATTTGCATCTCGTGAAACACCAGTGCTCCTTAGAAAGCAGTTCGGAATATTCTGTACCTATTTTTAAGTACTTTCTGTTTGATACAATAGATTCGGTCGAACCAACATCAACATATTTCGGTTAAATTAGCAGATATTCATTCCATTCAAACACCAAAACAACTAACTAGAATTTACATAATGTACTAGAGCTTACATATATTTGCTTGAATATGAATCTTTTCAATTAAAAGATTGCAAAGATTTCATTAGAATAAACTGTTAATTATGCTGCTTGTAATTCCTTCATGCAGACTCTCTTTGTTAAAAGGGCATATTCTATTATTCTGTTTTTGATTGTGAGATTAGAGCATCTTAAAACAGACCAGACAGATTTATATGGAAATAAGAAGCTAAATATATGTACCACATTAACACAAAAATATGCATTGCTTTTGTAAATAAAATAAAATACATATATAATAGCATGAAAGTCATATTTATTTATTCATTTATTATGCCGAACTCAAGAGCCGACCCTGAGTTTGGTTGTAATTTTTGTACTAAATTCTGTACTAAAATTTGTAAATTTTGTACTGATTGTAATTTTTGTACTAAATTTCATTCGAATCTCTCCTTTTGTTCGTGAGATATTGTATCCAGAGACTCACGTACACACACACACACGCGCGCGCATACTTACACACATACATACTTACACGCACACACATATTTACACACACACACACATACGTAAACACGCACACACAACCAGACATCACCTCAAAAACGTTCGATTCGTATTCAGAGATGCTTTAAACGTTCTCTCCCGTCAAAAACTCGAATTCGAATATTTGATACTGTCACAATACTTCCCTTATATATTATACCGTGTATATAAGGAAAGTAAGGCTTCCAATATTCATTGATTGTAATTTTTGTATCAAATTTCATTCAAAACATTCCATCCATTTGTAAGATACGGTCCTCACCGACTCATGCACACACACATACATCACCTCAAAAAGGATTGATTCAAGTTCAGGTATGCTTTAAACGTGCTCACAAATTTTTAACCACTTCACCACACTTTACTTATATTTTACCTATATAGGGAAAGTAATAAATTAATATAGATGTTTAATGTTGTACAGTTTATTACTACGTTTTCCACGTTCAATTAATATTCTAAAAAACTAACATAAATGTATAATTAATATGAGATGCGTTTAAATGAATG
The DNA here is from genome assembly GCA_951213105.1 of Amaurobius ferox. Classification (NCBI taxonomy): domain Eukaryota; kingdom Metazoa; phylum Arthropoda; class Arachnida; order Araneae; family Amaurobiidae; genus Amaurobius; species Amaurobius ferox. Next base: position 87,581,547 of record OX578138.1, read on the forward strand.
TCTAACTATTAATAGATAAACATACAAGTTAATTAACTAATTACTGATAGTTCGATTTATAAGCTAACTATTCGTGCCTAGATTTATAAACAAAATATTTATAGTTAGATTTTTAATGCTTCATAATATTGAGGCTGTTACTTTTTTGTTACTTTCGTGTCTTCATAAAATAAGAAATCTTTATAATTAACATGATGTCGCGGATAAAATAAATAAATATATGTTGTACAGTGTATATTTTATGTTTCCTATGTTATAACTTTTGAAAATTTATTTTCTGCCTTATGTTTTAAGATATCATATATACAAATATGAATATATTGTGTTTGAAAGTTTTCAATAACAGTATTATGTTCAACTATAAAATGTACACGCCGTTACACGGGGGCGCGGTAGCCCAGTGGGTAGCGCGTGGGAATTACAGGTAGGCCCGGGTTCGATTCCCGCCAATGCCAAAACTGTCGCCGTGTTCACGCGAAGTACGATCACGTTAAACATGTGGGGTCCGTAAGTCCTTTCGAGAGGTTGGTGGTAGGGGAAGGACGGTGCGATCCCTGTGGATGCCTCCCCCACTGGGTTCCGGTCTAAATTGAGTGGCTCTTCCCGGCCGTCCAAACAGTTACCTTACACCTTTTGGAGGTCGGACAGTCTGGGTCTCAACAACGCCGTTACCCGGGAGTTAAAGCAGAGTAGTTAAATAAAATAACAAAATAAAAAACAGTGTACATTAGCTTAGCGGGCGTGATACAAGCCTCCTCCTTCCCTCAAATGATAAAACCGAAACCCGTCACATGCGAATACAATTCATTCTACTTTAAAATCAACCGACGAATATAATTTAAACCTTAGTTTCAACAATCTCAGCACAATAAGATAAATTTATATATTAATCCCATCTTCCTCAAACAACGCAACGCACTTTTTATATTTCCTATAAATAAGATCCCGCTACTTAAATAATGCAAATACAGATAACATCACTCAATTTCCAAAACGTCTATTTCGAACGAAAATCATTCTCGTGACACAAATAGATGAAAATGCTTGAAATCGCAAAAATGGTAATTTAAACCCGAAATTTATTGCTATCTCAAATAATTTTCTTTCAATTTCGATCAAATTTTAGCACTATACACGTAATGATAATATAATATCAAAGCACAAATATTAGAACAGGATCTTTTAAAATTCGCTAAGTCTATAAACACCAAAAAATAAATGCACTTAGGTCGATCAGCTGGTTTTTCCCTGAGTATTAAATTTCTGGAAACAGTTCAATCGCTCGGAGAAAACTCACAATATTTAATGTATTTGCTCATAGATGGCGATAGTAGTCAGTAAGGCTCCTAAATATACTTCTTATATATTTAGAATTGTATATTTAGGAGCCTTAGTAGTCAAAATAAAAAGGGTCTGCAAATCAATGGATAACGATACGAAAATTACAAAATTTGAAGATATCGTTGGCTCACAAAATTTACAATTAATCAACGAATTAATTGACGAAATTATTTTCTATTTAGGAGTAGTCTGTGATATATTTAGGAGCTGCTGTTAATTCATAAAAGTTAGATAGCACGCCCATTTTTTTCATATCGTAATATAAAATTCGGAGAGGTTTAAAAATGCTCGAAAATTCATCTATTAATCGTATGGATTCCGCTCAAAGGTTGTTTGAAAAAGAATTCTCCGATATTTTCAATGGTATCAAGACGGAAACACTATGGTAATGTTTTATATCACTAATGAATAGATTTGTGTAGATATAACTCAAAATCGGGCTAAAACAAAATCACCAAAATACTATTTCGAAATTAAAAAAAATAATAACATCCAGTTGCACTTACTCGGGTCCTGAAGCACCTCTGTACCAAATTTCATATCTATAAGGTGCTTAGATTTCCCGCTACAGACATCTGAAAAATGTACTCGGTCTTTGCCCGGGAGTTAAAGCAGTGTAGTTATATAAAATAACAAAATAAATAGATTTTATTCATATAAATAATAGTGAAAAGTGCATGCAATCCGTATACATCGGCGTGAAACGCCCCCTGCTCCCCAAATCACAAAACCGAATCCGTCACTTGCGGAAACTCACACTTCCTACATTAACAAACACAGTTTAAACTGATATAATTTTCAGAACTACCTGTTTTGAATAAACGTTATTCCCACACTCAATTTTTTTCTCCCATTCGAAACCAAACCAGTTGTATAGCGCAATGTAATAATGGCTATATAAACACTTCACTGCTTGCTAAAAATCCCCTGTGCTCCGTATTTAAAGTATGTGATGACAACGGACACATGTGAGTGGCCTCATAAGAAACGTTCCTTTGCCTGTGCGTGAGAGTGCCCTCAGTTGCTAGGATAGCTCCGGAAGGGAGGCCGAACCTTAGGGAGGATTTGCTATGTTTGTTCAAAAAATCCAAGACATGTCTCAGATAAAAAATTTATAATAATTAAAAGGATGGGTTTATAAAATTATTTTCTTTTCTGAAATATTCCCGGGATATATTTATTTTGTTTATTTATTTATTTACATCTCAACAGGCACAACATGCCCAATTACAGAGAAGGGTAAAATACAACACATATACCTACAAGCACACATGAAAAGTACACAAATTAAAAACTTATTAAAACACAATGAAAATTTACCATGAAACCCCTCAAAGAGTATACACCTATTTCTTGTTCTATAAGCAGGCACATAGATATTAATTTCACTTAGGAAGTCCAGACAAGTCCATTGTTGGCGGATCACTAAAAATGGAAATACTAAAAGGTAATCCATTGACGGCTCTGACTAACTGTGCTATGGGTTGAATTTTCAAAAAAAGTTTACCATGAAACCACTCAAAGAATATACACCTATTTCTTGTTCTATAAGCAGGCACATAGATATTAATTTCACTTAGCAAATCCAGACAAGTCCATTGTTGGCGGATCACCAAAAATGGCAAGACTAAACGGTAATCCATTGACCTCACTGACTAACTGTGCTATGGGTTGATTTTTCAAAAAAAGTTTACCATGAAACCCCTCAAAGAGTATACACCTATTTCTTGTTCTATAAGCAGGCACATAGATATTAATTTCACTTAGCAAGTCTAGACAAGTCGATTGTTCGAGGATCACCAAAAATGGAAAGACTAAACGGTAATCCATTGACCGCTCTGACTAACTGTGCTATGGGTTGATTTTTCAAAAAAAGTTTGCCATGAAACCCCTCAAAGAGTATACACCTATTTCTTGTTCTATAAGCAGGCACATAGATATTAATTTCACTTAGCAAATCCAGACAGTCAATATTATTATGTATTAACTTATAAAAGAACAAAAAGACAAAATACAACCGTCTACATTCCAGAGATTCAATACCATTGTTAGCCCCAGAGTATTAGACATATCACGGTTACAAATAACATTACCCTTATAACAAATGTATCTCAAAATGTATTTTGAACTTTCCCAATTTTACTATTAGTACAATCATAATATGAATTCCAAACCACACACCCGAACTCCAAAATGGGTCTTACAAAAGAATTAAAAAGACAAATAAGCACAGAAGTATCCCCCCTAAAATCCCTGCACATTCTCCTCAAGAAGTCCAATTTCCTACAAGCCCTTTTGGCAAGCAATATCCTGTTTATGCATATTAAAAGTAAAATTCGAACCGTGCATAATTCCAAGATTGGAAATATTTTTTCCATTGAGAAATCTACCATTAATTTCAAAATCACACACAACAGGGTTACTTTCTGGTAGGTCGGACTGTCTGGGTCTCAACAACACAACAGGGTTAGATCTATGAGCTGATTTTAAAATATGAACTATGATTAGCATGTCAACTTTTACATATAGTAATATAAAAAAGCGGAGAGGTTTAAAACGCACGAAAATAAATATATTTTAAGAATTAATTAAAATGTATCTACTTATCGTATAGACTCCGTTCAATGTTTATTCGAAAGAGAATTTTTCGCTCTTTCTTATGCTGTCAATATGGATACTCTGTGATAATATTTTAGGCTGCTAAAGAATCGATTTTGTAAATATCTGGTTAAACCATAAAATAACTGAAAAACTGACTCAGAAAGACTGACTAAGAAATTGAATATCATCAAAAGTCTATGTGGCACAGACTAGGGAGCTCGGTCTAAAACTCTTTAAACTACTTACACTTCGTTAGTGAGACCTATTTTGGAATATGCGTCGCCCATTTGGGCCCACGCCTCTAGGACTGCCCTGGATAAACTAGAAAGGGTCCAGGCAAGAGCTGCTAATATCATAGCAGGAGCTGTCTCTTCTACATGCAGTGAAAAAATTGTGCGCGAATGTGGTCTTGAAACACTTGTAAGAAGGAGAATGTATAATACCATCAAATTTACAAATGAGGCTAGGAGTAGCACTTTGGAACATATATCCAGACAGACTTTTGAAAATTGCACAGGTAAGATGAGACTCAAGCGTTCATCCCTTTTCAATTTGACCAAGAAATAAGGAGAAACCATGACCTCCAACACAGCAAATTTGAGATCTATCAAAAACCGGTTCTTCCTCCTTGCCTCCCTGATAATACCAAACTAAACACGCAACTCTTGGACCCCTGTTCAAAGAAAGAATTGGCAGATACCATCAAAGCCAAAGGAGATAAAACGATTGAATCTTTTCCTAGGGAGACTCTTGTTCATGCCTATACTGATGGTTCCTCTGATGAAACCATTTTAAATGGAGGATCTGGAATACACCTCATTTTACCAAATGACAAAATTATACAGAAAAAAAAATGGAGCGGGCCTCATTGCATCCAATTACACCAGCGAACTTATTGCAATACAGGAAGCTCTGAATATCTATATCTCTCTTTCAGATTCCGATAGGGCTAATGGCCTGGTTATCTTTAGTGATTCTAAGGCTGTCATTGAGGCAATCCAATTGGGATGCTCAGGACTTGCTGGTGATATACATCTCCTCCTTGACAGGATCAAACAACTAGAGAAAAGTTGCACCCTGCAATGGATTCCTGCACATGTTAATATCGAAGGAAATGAGATTGCCGACAATCTGGCCAAAGAAGCGAGACACCTAAATAGTGGCCACGTAAATTGCGCCACCTTTGATGATGCGAATGCAATGGCATGATTCAGACTTAGGGAATGCTCAATTCGAGAAAGTGACCAAATCTGTGAAATAAATGAAGAAAGAATCATCACAAAAACAACTGTAAGGCTTCGTACACGTCACTACAGGGGTATGAAAATCGATGAAAATAGAGCTAGGGTCTACAGGAACTGTAGAAACTGTCCCGAAACTGAACTCTCTCCTGAACATGTCTTCACATGTCCTGCCATTTTGGCAGCACTTCAAAATATCGTGGAACTTCCACAGGAGATGCTCTACTCCCATAGCATCATTGCGATCGCCAGGGCCGTGGTCTTCGCACATGGATCTATTTAAGCGACTGACTCGTGTGGACACGACACCACCACCAACAACAACTGAAAAACTAATTCGAAATTAAAAATAATAACCTAATCGTGTTCCTCAGTATTTCTGCACAAAACTTCATGGTCGTACGACTGTTAGATTTCCCGCTACAGACTGCACACTCAAATATCTTCCTTTATTGAGTAAGACAAGAAAAATCAATCATGCATAAATCATTGGTTATGAAACACTTTCCAACTGAAATACCATTTTATTTAAACATCTCTAAAATACTACACATTCAGCGGTAGGGGCGCGGTAGCCCATTGGTTAGCGCGCTGGAGTTGCACTCGGTAGGCCCGGGTTCGATTCCAGCCACTGCCAAAACTGCCGCCGTGTTTATGCGGAGTACGATCACGTTAAACATGTGGGTCCGAAAGTCCTTCCGAGAGGTTGGTGGTAGGGGAAGGAGGGTACGGTCCCTGTGGATGCCTCCCCCACTGGGTTCCGGTCTAAATTGGGTGGCACTTCCCGACCGTCCAAACAGTTACCTTACACCTTTCTGGTAGGTCGGACGGTCTGGGTTTCAACATCAACAACAACACATTCAGCGGTGATATTTTTTTAATTATTACAGTACTACAATAATTTATTATATTTGAAAACTTAAAACTTTATCGAAAAAATGAACTTTATTCAAATGACGTCATCGAAATATAAATCGTCTCGTAGAAGCAATAAATATTTCATTCATGTCACTTTTATTCCAGACAAAATAATTTTGCGTTAAAAAAAATCCACAATTCTTATACAACTCATCTTACAATCACCTGTTTACATTCTGCATCCATCAAAATTAAGCTTCGTTGTAAAAATAATCAAAATTTGATGATCATTTAAACTCAAATATATTGTAATTGCGTTGCACAGAATATGGATGCACAGAAAATACTCAAAAATAAAGCGGTTTTAGGACGAATGCTACATAAATATAAATTTAAAAGAATTTTAAAAATCACGATTTCTACACTAGGAAAAAAAAGATGGATGCCATATTTTATTTTGAAGTAGGTCACGTGATCTCTTCATGTAATATGGTGTAATTATTATTTTAATTTTTATTTAAAAATCTACCGAACATATTTTGCTGAATTTTTTTTTATATATTTTATAGGATAATTTGAATATTTCCTAAAACTTTCGAAACAACTTGTGAATTTTAAGTTCGCTTAAATTTCTTTTGAAAAACTAGGTACCATAGGGTTTAATGCATTTCAATTTTTCTACCCAGGTTCAATCCAAAACTAATTAGGTGATATTAGTCATATACATTTCCATATGTTCTACGGACCGTCTCAACAACATACTAAAATTCTATTTCGATAAAGTCATTTTTACGGCATTTATTGTGCGAACGGACACACAGACAGGCAGTGGTGGTAGGGGAAGGAGGGTACGGTCCCTGTGGATGCCTCCCCCACTGGGTTCCGGTCTAAATTGGGTGGCACTTCCCGGCCGTCCATACAGTTACCTTACACCTTTCTGGTAGGTCGGACGGTCTGGGTCTCAACAACAACAACACAGACAGGCAGAATGAACAAAGTTATAAACACCTTTCAACTGTGTTGGGAAATGTCAAAAATGATTATTATAAAAATCTAACATAAGTGTATAATTAATATGCCATCATAAATTAGACGCTGTCAAATAATTCTCTTGACTAAATTCATATGTAAAACTTCATAAAATTCATTCCATTTATAAGATGCATGAAATTCATTCCATTTATAAATGCTTTCAAACGGCATATTTGGGCACAGCATAAAATGAGTAACGTACAAGTTATCAAAAATGCGGATTTACTTTCAATTAGTTCCAACCAGAATCGGCAAAACTAACAAAACTTTATTTCATTCAGAACTTAAATAAAACTAAAACTCAGGTAGTACTCCGTTGTATAAAATGAATCTTTCCGATTAAAAGTCAAAATTGCAACCTTTCATTCAAAATATCAAACTTTTAAATATACTTCTTGCATCTTCAAATAATACCCAGACTTTTAATAGACTATCTTTGTTAAATGGGCTTATTATTGTGCGCATTTGGGGTAGTAGCATCATTAAAAGCATCTTAAAACCCATTAGAAATAGATTAATATGTAAATAAGAGGATGAATATGTAGCGTAAACGAAAAATACGTACTGCACTGCATTGCTGCAAAAGGATTTCATTACCTGAACTCATGAATAAAGTATTTAAAACGCACGAGTGAGAAATCTGTGTAAAATGGAATCTAAACAGAATTCTGTTTAATGCGGAATCTTTAGTTTCCATAAAATCAGCACATGCTGTGGTGGAAACACTGAACCTATATATTGCTGCAAATGTTTTATAATCTAAATTTCAAAAAATTACACACGTTTTATAATTTTGCGATTTTTTTTCGGGTTTTTTTTTTATTCCTTATATAAAACAGATGAGGTTTTAACAGGAAAGATCAATCATGCATGAAGCATTGATTATGAAACACTTTTCAACTTTAATGCAATTTTATATAAACATCTCTAAAATGCGATACATTCCTCAGTAATATTTTTAAAATTATCACAGTACTACATTAATTTATTATATTTGAAAACTTCATCGAAGAAAATGAACTTCATTCAAATGACGGCTTTGAAATATAAATTGCCTGGTTTAAACATCTCTAAAATGCAATACATTCCTCATTAATATTTTTTAAATTATCATAATACTACAATAATTTATTATAGTTGAAAACTTCATTGAAAACAAATGAACTTTATTCAAATGACGTCATCGAAATATAAATCGCCTCTATATAAAAGCAGTATTTCTTTCATAAACATTTTTCCAATCGTTTCATTCATCACAATACTATAATAATTTGTTTCATTTAAAAATTTTGAAAAATTATCTACCATATTTATTTCAAAATGTGAAACCTCTCTTATATATAAAATAATTAAACTTTTGGAAAGATTATTATTTTATAATATATCTCCTTTTTAACACTTTACAACAAAGTTGAAAAGTGTTTATGACTTTGTTCATTCTGTCTGTCTGTCTGTCTGTCTGTCTGTCCGTTAGCACGATAACTGCCGTAAAAATGACTTAATCAAAATGAACTTTTAGTATGTTGTTCAGACGGTCTGTAGGACCTATGGGAATATAAATGAATAATATCACACAATTAGTTTTGGATTGAACCCGGATTGAAAAAATGAAATACATTGAGCCCTATGGGACCTAATTTTTCTAACATTTTTTAAGCGGATTTAAAATTCACAAATTGCTTCGAAAATTTTAGGTAATAGTCAAATTGTTCCATAAAATATGTAAAAAAAAATTCAGCTAAATATATTCAGTAGTTTTTTAAATAAAAATTAAAATAATAATTACACATCTTATATGAAACGATCACGTGACCATGATATGAAACGATCACATGACCCACTTCAAAATGAGATATGGCATCCATCTTGTTTCAAATTCGTGATTTTTTAAAGTTCTTTTTAATTCATATTGAGTGTTGTATCCATCCTAAAACTACTTTATTTCTGCTTAAATTCTGTGCATCTACATACTAAAACAACACAATGACAATATATTTGAGTTTAAATTCTCATTCAAATTTGATTATTTCTACAATTAAGCCTATTTTTCACCTATGTAAAATGTAAACAGCAAAATATGTAGAATGAGTTGTATTAGATTTACTGTATTTCTTTAACACAAAATAATTCAGTCCATGGAGTCTGCATGGCTGATATGAATGAAATACTAATTGATTTTATAAACAGAAGGACGATATTTTTCGATGAAGTTTTAAGCATAAAGCTTATGAATTGTAGCTCCATGGTCTTAATTTTTAAATAAAATAAATTATTATAGTATTGTGATGAATGAAATGGAGTAAGTTATGAATGAAATCCTGCTTTTATAGAGAGATCCAGGCGTGTTATTTTTTCTATGACGTCATTTGAATTAATTTCAGTTGTTTTCGGTGAAGTTTTCAAATATAATAAATTATCGTAGTATTATGATAGATTTAAAAATATTACCGTGGAATGTATTGCATTTTAGAGATATTTAAACCACGCAATTTATATTTCAATGCCGTCTTTTGAATGAAGTTCATTTTTTTCAATGAAGGTTTAAGTTTTCAAATATAATAAATCAATGTAGTACCGTGATAAGTTTTAAAATATTACCGAGGAATGTATTGCATTTTCGACTTTTTTAAATAAAATTGCATTGAAGTTGGAAAGTGTTTCATAATCAATGCTTTAAGCATGATTGATCTTTCTTGTTTCTTTCTGGAGGATATAGCAAGAGTCAGAATTTAATCGAATCTGTTTTTCTCCCTATATTAAATAATTTTTATTTAAGAAACTACCTAACATATTTTACTGAAATTTTTTTTATATATTTTATGGAATAATTTGAATATTTCCTAAACTTTTCGAAGCAATTTGTGAATTTTAAATTCGCTTAAAAAATATTTGAAAAATTAGGTCCCATGGGGTTCAATGAATTTCATTTTTTCAACCCGGGTTCAATCTAAAACTAATTGGGTGATATTATTCGTTTATATTCCCATAGGTTCCACAGACCGTCTAATAAGCATACTAAAATTTCATTTTTATAAAGTCATTTTTACGGCAGTTATCGTGCTAACGGACAGACAGACAGAATGAACAACGCCATAAACACTTTTCAACTATGTTGTAAAGTGTTATAAAGCTATTTTAAGAAGTACATTATGTATTTCGCAGTGAAACATATCTGCTTTCATATTCAGATAACTATTAATATTTTGAGTATTATATATTTCAGACCGAATTTAAAATTTAATTAGTTTTATTTTGCATGTTGCATCAGAGCTTTATGTTATCCGTTAATTCTCTTTCTAATGTCTTGTCTTTTCCTAATCTTTATTTTTTTTAACTCGCTTAGAAAATACATTTCTATTGCGTCATCTTTAAATTCCCTGCTGTAAACAGGAACTTAATATTTCTGTTCATTGACATCGTGTCATTGAACAGAAATATTAAGTTGACGGGGAAAGTGTTAAGTGAGTTTTGAGGTAGAGGGTTGGCACCTGGATATAAAAAAAAAGTCAAACTAGGAAACCGAGAAAGAAACCGACAGATGTCAGCTTTCTATAGAAACCTGCAATAGTCACATTTAAAATTTACTTTATAACCGGCGCTACCCGTAACTTACAGCATTGATTCATTTATCCAATATCATCCCTATCGGCTTTTGAGAAATTTAACGAATGAATTCATTGACTCCCTGCTTTAAATCCCGGGCAACATCGGGTACGTTTTTTGGTGTTTAAAAGGTTTAAAAAAAAACTACCAACTTACTCGAAGAAGAAATCGTGCACATTCTTCAGCTTCTGGAAAGAAGGGGAAAGGCGGGGAAATACTCTCCATATCGGTACGGAGGAGAGCTCCACTTTCCCCGTCAGATTGAAGAATTGGTTCAAAGCCTGGATGTACTTCTGTCCCATGGAGTCTGGAGAGAGGTTATTGTCGAGGCATCCCATGCGTTCATTGAACAAAATGTATGTAACAGCTGGATTAAAGATTACAAAATAATAAGTCATATATGGCAAGTATATGACTAGGACTACATAATACACAGTGAAGAATTTTTTTTTCGATAACAGGGCATCTCTATCTCTACTTATAATAAAACAGAGTGTGTGTTTGACGAGGAACGCTTCCGGGGCGATCCACTCGGGAACGCTTCCGGGACAATCCACTCCTTAAAGGGATAGACAAACCTACGGTTTGTCCAGAACGAATTAAACCCAGTGAGTTTATATTTGAAAAAATATATATATATATATCATGTTGCTAAGAAACAGAATTAAACCCAGTGAGTTATTACACTAGTAAATATTTTTCGATTTAAATAATAAAGAAATATATTTATAAATATTTTTTTTTCTGGAATTGCAGTTTGCATTACGGCCTTTGGGTTTAACGAGTTTAGATTATTGATTATTTTCAAATTCTTACACAATTTGTTTTATTTTGTGAAAACATTCTAAAATCCATATATTGTAGTACGGGTACATCTTCTAATACATGGGTATAATCTTCTAATTTACGAAAATATAAATGATTACGTCCTTCCGTCCCTGTAACGCTTGGCGAGAGATTTGGCGGGCTTTTTTTTTTTTTTTTAATGTTGCGAAATTGGGGTAAATGTTGTCGAATCGCTAAAAATATTGCCAAATTGATAAAAATGATGCCAAATTAATGAAATTAGTTTTGTTTTGAAAGGGGATAGTATTGTAATGATGTTTCGGTAGTTTTTGACTCTCAGTCCATCTTACTTGATAACAAATTTGGCAACCTTTTAAAATGTGGCCAAATTGCTCAAATATCATCAACTGAACGAAAATATCGCCAAATCGATAAAACTGTTGTCAACTTGATAAAAATGACACCGAATCAATGAAATTAATTGCGTTTTGAAACATGATAGTATTGTAATGATGTTTCGGTAGGGTTTATTTCTTAGTCCAACTGTCCCCCTTTCTGGCAAATTTGGCAATTTTTAAAATTCCGTCAAATTAATAAAAATGCAACCGAATTGATAAAATGATACTAAAGTCATAAAAATGACTCCTAATTTATGAAATATCAATATTTTGCTAAATTAAATTCAATTTCCTTGATAACCCCCGTCGCTTTGTGAAAATTAAATAATAGTTTCTGTAAATGGGTTTACAAACGGGACCAGGATGTTTTTTTTCTTCAGATCTGTCTGTGAAGATAATTTTGTATGACGAAGACAGAGATTCTTATACATATTTTAAGGAGAATTAAATTAAATGTTTTAATAAAATGTTTAGAATAACAAAATTATTTAAAGTATTATAAGAATATGCAGATAATTCAAGTTTTAATTTCTTTATATTATATATTCCGTGCGAAGAACGGGTATACTGCTAGTTGTATATAAGAAAAAAAGTGCTCAAATGATCATCTATCACCACCTTATAGACATGGTTTCACGATCATTGCCGCTCGTTAGTACGATGCATGGCAGGGAGCCCTTATCCCGGACATGACTGACTTCATTATTTTTACTTAGCTCTACGCATATGACGACATGGGAATTAAGAACGCGCGCATTCTGTTCTCATGTTCTCAAGAGAGACCGAACTTGTTAACTGCGACTGCCATCTTACTCCACCGATGTCACTAAATTTCCTTGGATGTCACTGAATTCTGTGTGCACAGCACAATTTAAAGTCTTTGAGCAAGTTGTTTACACCTGGATATTGCCATTTCAAAATTAACAAACAATTTTAACAGTAATAAAACGAAAACATTTTGCGTTTTGGCAACTCCTCTCAAAGTTTACTCTGGACCGTGACATCACGAATGAAAAAATTTAGCACCCATGTCGTGAAGCCGACAGCTTTTTGATTGGTTGCCGGGCTCAGTGCCCAACCTTACATTAAACAAACTTGATAAGGGAAATGAGATAATTAGTAAGCACAAAATTTCTTAAAGAAAGGATCTTAGAATTGTCTGGTAGAAATATTACAATTTCGACTGAAAAAATGGTAGAGGGCGTGCTTAGCTTCGCCGTTTATAAAATTCTAAACTCTCAGGAATACAGGGAATGATATAAACTGATAAAGCATTGTGTAAAATAATATGACTTACATTCAAGAGCCCATTTGAAAAACTCATTCATCAAATTCGGAACTTGGCTATTGGTTTGCTTCAGTAATCGAATCCGACCAATCAGATCGTCCGATATTATATTCATCTGCGGAAGGTATGTCTTCATGATCTGAGGTCGCATCATCGACTTTTGGGACTTCCTCCTCAAATCAAACCAGCTTTCTCCATTCCTGGAAGAAAAATTATAGAACCACATTTTACAAGATTTTTGTATTTTTTTTTAATTATGTTTTAATTAATCGTTCGAAATACGCGGAATTACGTAGGGTAAAATTACCAATAAACAGTTCAAATGGCTGTTTAAATATTCCTAAATTTAAAATTTTAATCTTATAGTCAAATCCATATAAATAAAGTTGAAAATCTGTTTGTCTGTCTGTTTGTCTTATTAAACAAGAGTGAGGCTATACCGAATTTCGTGAAATTTTTATGGGTATGATACCGCTTGAAATTTGGGCGTGCGTCTGTCCTTCTATCTGTCTATCCTCATGTTCTTCTTGCTGTTTACTCATTTTGAGCGTAAACTCATCACTGATTGAGATTTCAAACAAACCGGACCTAATCATTAATTGAGTCTCCAATTTCTATGTTTGTTAATTATTTCCAATGGCTGGGGCACATGAAAAAATACAAAAGTAGCAAACAATGCAAAAAATGACAAGAGTTTAAAATAGAATCAAGGGTTATCGCCTCAATAGTCTTTTCGCCTCCCAATATCTGGAAGCCTCAGTAGCACCATGAAGGATTCCACAGCGATGCAAGTTATGTTTGTCCACAAATTTATTAGAATCACACTGTGGGCAGGAATCTCCAAATTAACGTGACCTAATAGTTTTTTACACTTCATTACAATAAATGCAATTCAAAACTCGTCCACTTGAACCGATCGTCGTTTATGTTTCTATATCTAAAATCATGGAATCTTTATAATCAAGCGCAGACACTCACCCCTGTGGGCATAGACCTAAGTACATGCTGCTTTTTCCACGTCTAACTGTATGTTGCCTGATCAGGTGCCCAAAATGAAACACCTCTCTTTAATCCTATCACTAATAAGAAGACCAGAAACTTAGTCCCCAAAGAAACTCTTGTTTAACTTCAAAATTTTTATTATCTATATAGATAAAATTGTAAACTGCGTTTCTGTCTATTTAATACCTCAACATTTTTATATTTTGTGAGAATTATAAAATTTCATAAAGAAAGACTCCAAGCATTAAAAATCCACCGAAAGTTGAGAGTTAAGTTTCTTACATTATATATTAAATATTTGCAAATCAATTGCCCTGACGAATTTTAACGCAAATAGAGAAGTCAGTTAAGCGCAAACACTTCGCTTTAACTCACCCTGCTGCCAATCCAGCGTTTGAATAAATTTCTGGGTTCCTATCTCTAATGCTTCTCATGCTGAGGAAGAAATCTCTCCTTGGTATTTTTCCTATAACAAACAAAACATCAATATCATACTTATATATAACACTATTAGGATAGGATTATATACATTGAAATCTAATGAATACGGGATCTCACATGAGACAGAGAAAAAGGAGGAGAACGTGCACTCTACCACGCGGTGGGTTCGAGACACTTTTTGAACCCCAATAATTTTATTATGGGTTCCTCGAATCCCTAATGTTTTGTGCATATTTAGTGCGCAAAATGTCTGCCTGCATGCATACATTTTGTTTTTTGTTATTAATATTTCAAGTTTTCCCTTATTCATTCCTTGTTTACTATATATAAAGTCGCGTGTATAGAAATTCCCCCCTAAGACTGCTTGTTGTATTCTGAATACAAGATTTTAACTCAGAAATGATTTAGAGAAATTTGTTGACATTTCCAACGTTAGTACAAATGAATAAAATTAAATTACTCTTTTTGTTATTTTTTATTTAAAGATAAGCGAGTTGGAAATTCACACAGTATCTGTATATTGTAATACAATAATGTTGCGCCTACTAAAGCAAAATAAAAAATCTGATGTGGGCAACACATGACTTTCCTTATATAATCTAATGAATTTACTACTTTTACAGTAAAAAAATAGGTTTTTCTTATAGTAGATACTAATATTCTTTCCAAGATATTGAATTTTCGACAATAAGTCGTCATTTTCATTGATTTAGCATCATTTTTATCCATTTGGCGCGATTTTCATTAATTTGGCAATATTTCAAAAAAGTCGCCAAGTTGGCGACATTCCGCCAAATTCGTCGCCAAAATATCGCCAAGCGTTATGCACTAAGAAAAAAGTTATTCTTACAGCAGATAAATGACTATTGGCGTTCAAATACAAAAGTATTATTCAAAGTATATTTTTTCATGAATGGAACGAGCTAGATCCACGAGAATGATGTCACTCAATTCATCGCATGGTATTACATATGAAAAGTGAACATGTTTCTCAATAGGAATTTTTTTTTTTATATGTGACTTTTTCATATTTTTTTTGAAAAATGCACAATATCTCGAGAACGGTTCATGTTAGCGTTCTAAAATTTATGCCAATCGTTTTCTAATGAAAAATTACATAAGAAATGTCTATTTGCGTAACTTTATTAGCGGTTTTGATTTTTTGACGATTTTTTCAAAATTTCATTCGAAAATTTAGGGGGGTTCTGAACATTCGATTACGTATAAAAACAATAAGCTTCCAGTGTTTATGGATTGTGATTTTTGTACCAAATTTGGTTCGAATCGGTCCATTCGTTCGTCAGTTATCGTCTCCACAGACTCACTGACACACACACACATACTTTCACACACACACATACACACACACACACACACATACACACACACAGACATCACTTCAAAAATGTTTGATTCGTGATCAGGGATGCTTGAAACGTGCTCTCCCGTCGAAAACTCGAATTCGAATTTTCGACCCCGTCACAATACTTTCCTTATACATTATGTATATAAGGAAAGTAATGAAATAAATAATAAGAGAAAAATATAATATTTTTCTGTAGTTAACTATAATTTGCTTCATTGTAGCATTTCGGTCGTCTTATTGTGCCAGATAATCTGAATGAATAAAATTTAAATTAGACTTAAATCCATTGAAAAATGCATGGGTTATTCGATTTAAAATTTCCGGAGCCCCAATAATTTTTCAAGTCTGCGTTTATCCATTCTTGAAAAAAGCGTTCCTAGAAAAGTCACCATGCACCCCAATATATTTGTTCCCTTCCATATATTCGTTTCCTTCATTCCTTATATCGATTCTTACTCGTTGGATAAATCTATACGACTTTGTAATTCACTTGTTGTCTACCTCGCTGTGTTGCTGCGTTCGTTACCCAAATTTTTAAGTTCTCCACCATGGGTGCTGCAATCAATCCACTAGGGACATTGCATTCTACACTAGGGGCGCTGCAATAACTGTTATTCGATCAGATGTGCTCACTTTATTATGGATAGTATGGTACAGTAAAATAAATATTTATTAAAGTTGGTTTTTTAGACTTTATAATTTAGTAAGATTTATTGTTAAAGCATTGTTTATTTAATAATATAGCTTTAACCGTTATACAAGAATTATGCAAAAGCATATTAAATTGAATTATCTAAACATGGCCGTAAATTCGTACATAGTGGAACTCATTAAATTATTGCGTTGTGTCGCTAATAACCCTCCAATTTTTATCTTTAGCGCGAGTTCTATAAAAGATTAGTAATTAACATACTACTAAATTGTGCACCATTTTAACTTTAACAATAAATTATTTATTAACAACATAAAATACTTATTGAATTCATTATACCATTATTCATATTATTGCGGCGGAGAGAGACACTGTGAGACCATTAGTTAAAAATACCTAAAATGTGTTTAAGACCTTCAATATTATTTGAGGAATACATACCTTCAAGTCTGTCTTGGACTTTGTCACTAGCACGCACTTAATGTAGCTCATTTTACTGGAATTAACTCGAAGTACAATTCGCCCACTCGTAATTCGCTGATCATATTGTACTGCTGGCTAGGTGTTAATATCAAACTGTTTAGGATAGGATATGTTAAATGCCTGTCCTTTTGGGAGGTTCTTCGTTTGGAATTGACGCTATCCCGCCCGTAAGCAAAAGGTTAACGGAGAATAAAAATAATAGGATTCAAACAAAAAACGAGATAAAAGTAAAACGTCAATTATAAAGATGTAGAAGATAATCTAACTTGTAGGAATTGACATCAGGAAGGATCGAAACGCTTATATGTGGGGCAATAAAAGGCAAAGTCATATCTCATCAGGTCCTGTAACACGGTGGCATCTGCAATGCTTGTCAAAGTGCGCAGTCATATTCTCTCTCGAATTCAAAGGTGCATTGTAGCGAACGTTGGGCATTTGGAACAGACTGTACATTAAATTCCTGTGCATATAAATGTTGTTTATTTCAACATTCCTGCACATGACAGCAATTCGCCCATAACCATATTCTGTCAAATAAAGCTCTCCTGTAACAGTTTTATCGCAGTGTTTGCTAATTACACAATGCTCAACAACTTTCAGGTTGGTTATTTTCATCTATTCGTCTATCTCACTTTGTCCGGGTACATATCCTATATTTTTTATCCTACGCTAAGGACACTGTAATCACTTTTATTCGATCGGCACGTCGCTTTACTATATTTAGAACTGACGTGCACACTCATGGCCTTTCCATACAAAGTTACTGGGACCCTGTATTTCGATCTTTAGGTCGTATTAAACGTAGCAGGTTGCAGCGCTGCTTTCTGTCTTTCTTTAGACCCAGACCGCCCGACCTACTCGAAGGTGTAAGGAGTCTGTTTGGATGGCCGGGACAGCGCCACCCCATTTATACCGGAACCCAGTAGGGGTGGCATCCACAAAGCCCGTTCCCTCCTTTCCCTACCACCAACGTCTCGGGAGGATTTTCAGACTTAACGTGCTATATTTAATGTTCCCGTACTCTGCGTAAACACTGGAACCGTTTGAGCATAGCCGGGAATCGAACTCGGGTCCTCCGAGTGCAATCCCCGTGCTTTAGCCACTGGGCTGTCCCGCCCCATCTCTGTTTTCTTTCTTTCGACCCAGAGAGTCCGACATACCAGAAGATGTAAGGTATCTGTTTGGACAGTGTCATCCAATTTAGATCGGGCCCAGTGGGAAAGCTGCTTTTTGACGTCGTTTCGTAACTCTTCAAGATGTTGTAATAGACCACCAAAATATAAACAAGAGTCTTTTGAAAATTTAGTATAAGACAGTGATAGAAAATATTAGTATCTTTGGTGCAGGGGTCTAAGCTGGAAATTTAACAAATGATCAAAATCGTAAGTTAGTTGCATTACAAAGGATTTTTCTAAAGAAAATATCTAATGGATATAGATCTTCCTCTAATATCGCGTTATTTTCAATATTAGGTATTGCTCCTATAGACATTACTCTTACGATGTTACACAAGAAGTTTTTATTTTGGAGAAAGAGAAAAGATTGTCTTGGTTATTATAAATTTTACAGCCCTTAGTTATTTAATTTTAATTATTCTTTTAATTGCATTCCCACCCCCACCCCTCAGTGAAAGAACCATTGTTTTAACTAATTTTGATGATGACGCTATAATTAAGGTTTATAGAGATGGGGGGGGGGGGGATCTAAGATTGATAATGAAGTTGGTGCGGCTATATGTATGTTTTTGAAAATGATGTTTTAATTCCCGTCAATAAGTATAAATTGGATTCTAATATAACTCTGTTTTCCAGTCGGAATTAATTGCTATTAAGTATGCGATAAAGTGGGCTGAGAATAATCAAATGATATCAAAATTTACTCTGGCAGTTTGGCTGCAATTATGTCTCTAAATTCTACAAGTAATAAAACAAATTTTTTACTGGAAATCAAAAATATTGCTAGTCAAAATAAGCACTTAATTAAATTAAGCTGCAATAAGGCTCACGTTGGTAATGTGGGCAATAAGACCGTTTTGCGAAGATGGCTGTCTCAGATGGGGAAAAATTAGTTATTCCTTATCCTTACTCTTTGCTTTCTAAATTTTGTAAAACACATATTATTAATGAATGGCAGCAACTTCTGGAAGTTTCTTTACATTCCGATTCTCTTCCGGTTAGGGTTAAGGACTATTTACCTAAAGTTAATACTGATCAGCTTATAATAAATTTCTTATGAATCCATTTATGAACTATGTACATAACCGTAACATTAAAATATATCTTTATTGCTCTTGTCTTCAGGTCGGTAATGTTTACCACTACGTTTTCCAATGTATATATACTATTAATTACCATTTATTTAAGCCCAATGATGAAAATAAGGGTGCTTGGTTTTCTAGAGTCATTGGAAATGCCAACTCTATTTCTAGAATTAAGGAGTGTATAACTATCGCTGGTCGAATATCAGAGAGAATTAATCCTTTTTTTTTATTATTATTATTTATTTATATTCTGTTCCTTTTCTATTATGTTTCATTGTTTCTTGGCTCAATTAGTCTTAGATTTCTAAATTTATTAATTATTTGTTTTATTTATTTATTTTACTTTTACTCTGCTCTTGGCATAAACTAGATTCCCAAAAGTGTTGGACGTGTTGTTCGCGAGGAATGTTTTACCAGTTCGACTGTACGATTTGTACAATTTAGTTTTCTGTTTTATTTGTTACCTTTATTGTTATTGTTATTACGTTTAATTTTTATTTCTGTGTTATATTGTTTTATTGTTTTTTCTGAATTGTTATGTTGCATTGTTATGTCAATGTTTTTCCTTGCCGTCTGTTGCAACTGCTTTACACACTTTGGATGGGCTAGACGGCC
Organism: Amaurobius ferox; assembly: GCA_951213105.1. Classification (NCBI taxonomy): domain Eukaryota; kingdom Metazoa; phylum Arthropoda; class Arachnida; order Araneae; family Amaurobiidae; genus Amaurobius; species Amaurobius ferox. The sequence goes on from OX578138.1 coordinate 87,601,514, forward strand.
TGGGTAATAAAAAAAAAAATTAAGTTCGCGTTATCAGAAAGATCCCATCAGCTTTCAGCGCCAATATTAAACGTATTTGATATTTTCCTATCGGCCGTCTGATTTCTAAGCAGAACACAACCATGTAATTAGCTTTCTACGCGGGGAGCGTAACCGTGTAATAAATAGGCTTTCAATGCTTCCAACTTTCCAAAAATTGCAACTGATCCAGAATAAAGAACTAGTGGATAGACATTTTCTCAACAGTTTTATGCGGAATGTTTTGATACTGTTCCAAATGTGCTGCAAGATAATCATTCGTAATCATTCGTCAGAAAACCGCGTATGTATATTAGCTAGATTTCGCAACTAACAACTGTGCTACACGACGTCAGAAAGCAAGGCTGCATCCTGCAATATGACCTTTAATACGGTGCCTTTAATACGGCACATGACGACTTTGAAAACGACAGAGTGGCATTGAATTATCGGTCTCTATAGAGGTTCCCAAAATTGTGACACAACATGCTGCTGGAGGGCGCGGTAGCCCATTGGTTAGCGAACTGGAGTTGCACTCGGTAGGCCCGGGTTCGATTCCAGCCACTGCCAAAACGGCCGCCGTGTTCATGCGGAGTACGATCACGTTAAACATGTGGGTCCGAAAGTCCTTCCGAGAGGTTGGTGGTAGGGGAAGGAGGGTACGGTCCCTGTGGATGCCTCCCCCACTGGCTTCCGGTCTAAATTGGGTGGCACTTCCCGACCGTCCAAACAGTTACCTTACACCTTTCTGGTAGGTCGGACGGTCTGGGTTTCAACAACAACAACATGCTGCTGCTTCTTCCTGGCCACCCATATAGCTATATAAACCCTAGCTATATAAACCCTAGGGTTGGTCGTGTGGTCTGGGTCTTCAACAACATGTTGCTGGCAGGTATTGGCTATTACTACAGCATATTACATCCAGATTCCATCTAGATTACAACCAATAAATGTAATCCGGATCATCCAAAACAGATCCAAAGTCCATTGATTGCCGTCTAATGGATATCCAAATGTTACTCCAGATACCATTTATGGATATCTAATGGACAGGCATCTGGGTGTAAAACGGATGTGCAATAAACGTGTACTGGATCATCCATATCACGTCCAGATTGACGTCTAATAGATATCCATATGGACGCATAATGGATGTGCAATGCAAGTGAACTGGATCATCCTGATTTATGCATCCATGTTATTGGATTATTACTTTCCTTATATGGAAATAATGTATAAGGAAAGTATTGTGACGGGATCGAAAATTCGAAATCGAGTTTTCGACGGGAGAGCACGTTTCAACCATCCCTGATCACGAATCGAACATTTTTGAAGTGATGTCTGTGTGTGTGTGGAAGTATGAGTGTGTGTGTGTGTGGAAGTATGAGTGTGTGTGTGTGTGGAAGTATGAGTGTGTGTGCGTGTGTGTGTGTCAGTGAGCCTGTGGAGACGATAACTGACGAACGAATGGACCGATTCGCACCAAATTTGGTACAAAAATCACAATCCTTAAACACTGGAAGCCTACTGTTTTCATACGCAATCGAATGTTAAGAACATCCCTAAATTTTCGAATGAAATTTTGAAAAAATCGTCAAAATATCAAAACCACTAATAAAGTTACGCAAATAGACATTTCTTATGTAATTTTTCATTAGAAAACTATTGACATAAATTTTAGAACGCTAACATGAACCGTTCTTGAGATATTGCACATTTTTCAAAACAATTAGCAGAAAGTCATACAAAATAAAAAAAAATATTTCCTCTTGAGAGACATGTTCACTTCTCAGTAATACCATGCGATAAATTGGATGACATCATTCTCGTGGAACTAGCTCGTTTCATTCATGAAAAAAGATACTTTGAGTAATACTTTTGTATTTGAACGCCAATAGTCATTTATCTGCTGTAAGAATAACTTGTTTCTTTGTCCATTATGCTTGGCGAGATTTTGGCGGCGAATTTGGCGGAATGTCACCAACTTGGCGACTTTTTGAAAGGTTGCCAAATTAACGAAAATTTCGCCAAATGGATAAAAATGACGCTAAATCAATGCAATGAAGACTAATTGTCGAAAATTCAATATCTTGGAAAGAATATTAGTATCTACTATAAGAAAAATCTATTTATTTTACTGTAAAAGTGGTAAATTCATTACATTATGTAAGGATGTGTTGCCCACATCAGATTTTTTATTTTATATTCATTCTAATGTGTTCTTAAAAAATATAGAACTTAAAAACCATAAAAATATGGATCGTCAGAAACACTCACAGATGAATACCTTGATAACTGGATTTAAATGTGAATGACAAATGCCTTAACAATTTTTACTTTCTTATACTATATAATATACTATAAACAAAGTATTGTTTTCGCGAAAATTTTCGAATTCGAGATTTTGATGCCAATGCATGATTTATGACCTCCTGAATACGTTTAGACTGTTTTTTGATTGATGTCCGTCTGTCTGTATGTATGTATGTCTGACGACTACTTAAAAAACCACGACACGACACCGGTCCATGAATGATGTTATCTGCAATGGCAGCGCGATCCAAATTTTGAAAACGCCACCTACAAGCGGGTTCGATAAGTATGAATTATTGCCTTACCTTCGTGTCGATGCACAGTCTCCATATCTTTAGGATCATAGAGATGAAGTAAATTGACACCAGGTACAATTTCCTCCCTTACTATTGGTCCATATTGCTCATATTTCAATCTCGAGGCTTCGTGCCATTTGTGTTTGGAAAACTCACCTGGAAAAAAGATGGGGAATATAAAATTCTGAATAAATAAGATTCTTTTGTGCACTCTAAAATCAAAGACAACCAAATAAGCGGTTAAAAAGTCATTTATTAAAATCGCCTTATTATGACATATAAAATCACATAGCCAAAGCGCTTTCGGACATTATCATGCCCTTCATCAGTGGCGAAGTAAAAAAACTGATGTGGGCAGCACATGACTTTCCTTATATAATGCGATGAATTTACTACTTTTACAGTAAAAAAAATCGGTTATTCTTATAGTAGATACTTATATTCTTTCCGAGATATTGAATTTTCGTCAATTAGTATTAATTTTCATTGATTTAGCGTCATTTTTATCCATTTGGCGAGATTTTCGTTAATTTGGCAACATTTAAAGAAGTCGCCAGGTTGGTGACATTCTGCCAAATTCGTCGCCAAAATCTCGCCAAGCGTTATGGACGGAGAAATAAGTTATTCTTATAACAGATAAATGACTATTGGCGTTCAAATACAAAATTATTACTCAAAGTTTCTTTTCTCATGAATGGAACGAGCTAGATCCACGAGAATGATGTCACCAAATTTATCGCACGATATTACATATGAAAAGTGAACTGGTTTCTCAAATTTATAGTATTTTTTTTAATTCATGGGATTTCTTAATAAATTTATTTGAAAAATGTGCAATATATCGAGAACGGTCCGTGCTAGCATTCTAAAGTTTATGTCAATCGTTTTCTAAAGAAAAATTACATAAGAAATGTCTATTTACGTAACTTTATTAAAAGTTTTGATTTTTTGATGATTTTTTCAAAATTTCACTCGAAAATTTAGGGGGGGTTCTGAACATTCGATTGCGTTTAAAAACAATAGGCTTCCTGTATTCATGAATTGTGATTTTTGTACCAAATTTCATTGGAATCGCTCCATTTGTTCGTGAGATATCGTCTCCACAGTCTCACTGACACACACGCGCACACAGACATCACCTCAAAGATGTTTGATTCGTGATCAGGGATGCTTGAAACGTGCTCTCCCGTCAAAAACTCCAATTCGAATTTTCGACCCCGTCACAATACTTTCCCTATACATTATGTATATAACGAAAGTAATAAAGTGCGAACAAGTGCCTAAATATAAGCCACACTTATGCAATTCTTTTGGGCAGTTTTAAAGTCTTGGGAATTTCATTACAACATCGACCAGCTGTTACTAAACCGTCGATCGCGAGCTATAGGTAGCATAAGACGACATTTTCTGTAGCTTGTGGAAAATTTTAGGTCAATAATGAACTCTAATATCATGTGGCAACACTGAATACACTATAAAATCAATAAGATAATTATTGATTAGTCATATAAAAATATAATCAAAAAATGCGGGTTAAATCCGCAACTAACTGGTGATATTCTTCATTTTCATTCCCATATGTCCCACAGACCGTCTCAACAACATGCTAAAATTTTATTTTGATAATATCATTTTACGACAGTTATCGTGCTAACGGGCAGACAGACAGACAGACAGACAGAATGAACAAAATCATAAACACTTTTCAACTTTGTTGTAAAGTGTTAAAAAGAGTAAAAATGAACACTAAAAGGAAAGAAAGATATAGAAAAATAAATTACTTATGGTCAAACCATAACTGGGAAAAATATTGTGTCATATTTATAGTGTAAGAATTTACAAAGATGATCGGGTCAGTCAAAATCTGTCGAACTCTTTGGAATAATAGAGACCAAACGGACAAAAATCAAATCGATGACTGGCCATTCAACAGTGATTTGCTATAAATCATTTATGAATTTTTTGCTTTTAACACAAATCTATGTTTTTACCATAATTTTATGTTTTTGACATAATTTTATGCTCTCTCAAGTAAAAGCGTTTATACCGAAGTTGGTTCTCTCAAGAGATGGCATGGAACATTTGGCTTGCTGGAACTGAAGAGGAAAATCCATATTTTGCGAATGGACAGACGGACAGACAGACAAAATGACCAAAGTCAACACTTTCAAGTATGTTATAAAGTCATAAAAAGCAGTATAGTTAACATATGTAGATGGTTAAAAACAAATAAGGTTGTTAAAAATATGAAGGAGTTTAAGAAATCTGAAGGTGGCTAAAAACAAACACAAAAACCCTCACAGATGAATACGTTGATAACAGGATTCAAACGTGAGGGACCAATTTCTTTTAATATGGGGAAAGTGATTGCCATTCTTATCAAAGTAAGATTTCAAGTTATTATATTTTCATTACAATTCTGTTTCAATTATGAATAATTTCCCAGAATTATAAAAACCTTCTATTACTTTCCTTATATATAATAATGTATAAGGAAAGTATTGTGACGGGGGCGAAAATTCGAATTCGAGTTGTCGACGGGGGAGCACGTTTCAACCATCCCTGATCACGAATCAAACATTTTTGAAGTGATGTCTGTGTGTGTGTGTGTGTGTGTGTGAAAATATGTGTGTGTGTGTGTGTGTGTGAAAGTGTGTGTGTGTGTGTGTGTGTGTGTGTGTGTGTGCCAGTGAGTCTGTGGAGACGATAACTGATGAATGAATGGACCGATTCGAACGAAATTTGGTACAAAAATCACAATCCACAAACACTGGAAGCTTGTTTTTATACTCAAACGAATGTTCAGAACCCCCCTAAATTTTCGAGTGAAATTTTGAAAAAATCGTCAAAAAATCAAAACCGCTAATAAAGTTACGCAAACAGACATTTCTTATGTAATTTTTCATTAGACAACGATTGACATAAATTTTAGAACGCTAACATGAGCCGTTCTCGAGATATTGTACATTTAAAAAAAATTATCAAAAAGTCATATAAAATAAAAAAAAAATATTTCCTATTAAGAAACATGTTCACTTTTCATATGTACTACCATGCGATAAATTTGTGACATCATTCTCATGGATCTAGCTCGTTCCATTGATGAAAAAAGATACTTTGAGTAATACTTTTGTATTTGAACGCCGATAATCATTTATCTGCTGTAAGAATAAAGAATAACTTATTCCTCCGTCCATAACGCTTGGCGAGAAATAACGCTAAATCAATGAAAATGACGACTCATTGACGAAAACTCAATATCTTGGAAAGAATATAAGTATCTACTATAATAATAATCTATTTTTTTCACTGTAAAAGTAGTAAATTCATTGCATCATATAAGGAAAATCATGTGCTCCCCACATTAGATTTTTTTATTGTAAATATTTTAAGTATTTTAAGCTATTACTGTGAATCTTGTGTTCAAATTTCCTTCGTTTAAATAGAAAATAAATACAGATTGTTTCAGCACAACTAACCTTGCTTTTCAATTTTTCTGGCAATTGGTTTTAAACGCAACCTTCTAATTTGAATGTTTGTTAAAATTAATTACGAAATGATTTGAGGCCTAAATTTTTATACTGTCCCTTGAGCAATCAATGTCCAATTAGTAAAAGTTGCTCCATACATTAATTAGAATAAAGACAAACCCTGTGCAATTATCTACGATATTCGTAAAGATGTTTACATTGGAAATGTAGTAAAAACTACCAAAATAGGCTAAAATTAAAAAATTGGAATTAGGTTATCCCTCGACTTTAACTCATATTACAGAGGCTGGCTCTAAAATCATACTTTGCATATAAACGTGGCTGCGTAATTTTATTTGCAACTGACCCCGAATTAGCGATTTTTACTTTCCTTATATACATAATGTATGAGGTGTATTGTGACGGTGTCGAAAATTCGAATTCGAGTTTTCGACGGGAGAGCACGTTACAAGCATCCCTGATCACGAATCGAACATTTTTGCGATCACAGCGATTCGAATGAAATTTGGTACAAAAATTACAATCCATGAATACTGAAAGCCTATTGTTTTTATTCGTAATCGAATACTCAGAACCCCCTAAATTTTCGGATGAAATTTTGAAAAAATCATCAAAAAATCAAAACCTCTAATAAAGTTACGCAAATAGATATTTGTTATGTGATTTTTCATTAGAAAACGATTGACATAAATTTTAGAACGCTAACATGAATCGTTCTCGAGATATTGCACATTTTTTGAAAAAATTATCAAAAAATAATATAAAATAAAAAAAATATTTCCTATTGAGAAACATGTTCACTTTTCATATGTAATATCATGCGATAAATTTGATGACATCATTCTTGTGGATCTAGTTCGTTCCATTCATGAAAAAAGATACTTTGAGCAATACTTTTGTATTTGAACGCCAAAAGTCATTTATCTGCGGTAAGAATAAATTGTTTCTCCGCCTATAACGTTTGGCGAAATTTTGGCGACGAATTTGGTGGAATATTGCCAACTTAGCGACTTTTTTAAATGTTGTTAAATTAGCGAAAAACTCGTCAAATGGATAAAAATGACGCTAAATCAATGAAAATGACGACTAATTGAAGAAAATTCATATCTTGGAAAGAATATAAGTATCTACTATAAAAATAACATTTCCTTTAACTTTAAAGTAGTAAATTCGTTGCATTATATAAGGAAAGTCATGTGCTGCCCACATCAGATTTTTTTTAATAAGCAATAACTTGCAAATTATTGCAAAAATTTCACCAGAGGGATTATTTTCTTTAGAATATGTACTATACAGCGGAAATTTTCTAATTGGATTATTTTTGCTCAAGGGATCACATAAAAATATAGACCCTCCCTCTTATTTTCATGAAAATACTGCTCATCAGAAAAGAAAATTATATGAAAGAATTTTACATTTAATTTTAACAAATATTCGAATTAGACTTATATGTATAAAAACCAATTCCCGAAGCTCAGAAAACGAGGTCAATATTACTGAAATACCCTTCGCTTATGTTGTTGTTGTTGAGACCCAGACCGTCCGACCTACCAGAAAGGTGTAAGGTAACTGTACCCTTCGCTTATGTGTAGCTCACCAAATAATTCAAGTTCCAAAAGTGGTTACTGAATGTGAAGTCACTGATAAAGGCATTCTGTTAGCCGGCGTCATTTATAAATATAAAGAAGATTGAGCTCAGACCGCTAAAGCCTTCAATTCCCATGTTCATAATCACTGAGCATTATTACCTGTTCTCACTGTTTCGAGTTATTTCATTGGTTTGCACTTGCATGGTAAAATTTAGTGCAGCTAAGTTTTTGCTTTAGTTATAATACATTGTTTATGTGCAGGGAAGATACTGTAAATCGGTTCTAAAATTCGAACTAGAGTTTTCTATCAACTTTTATTAACCTTTTAAAGAGCGCGAAAGGGTTATAAATAACGTCATTATCCATTTTTATTTTCCTTATATACAATAATGTATAAGGAAAGTATTGTGGCGGGGTCGAAAATTCGAATTTGAGTTTTCGACGGGAGAGAACATTTCAAGCATCCCTGATCACGAATCGAACATTTTTGAAGTCATGTCTTTGTGTGTGTGTGTGTGTGTGTGTGTGTGTGTGTGTGTGTGTGTGTCAGTGAGTCTGTGGAGACGATAACTGACGAACGACTGGAAACGATTCGAACAAAATTTGGTAAAAAAATCACAATCCGTAAACACTGGAAGCCTATGGTTTTTATATGCAATCGAATGTTCAGAATCCCCTAAAACTTTCGAGTGACATTTTGAAAAAATCATCAAAAAATCAAAACCTCTCATAAAGTTACGCAAATAGATATTTGTTATGTGATTTTTCATTAGAAAACGATTGACATAAATTTTAGAACGCTAACATGAACCGTTCTCGAGATATTGCACACTTTTTAAAAAAATTATCAAAAAATAATATAAAATAAAAAAAAATATTTCCTATTGAGAAATATGTTCACTTTTCATATGTAATATCATGCGATAAATTTGGTGACATCATTCTTGTGGATCTAACTCGTTCCATTTATGAAAAAGATATTTTGAGCAATACTTTTGTATTTGAACGCCAATAGTCATTTATCTGCAATAAGAATAAATTATTTCTCCATCCATAACGCTTGAAGAGATTTTGGCGACGAATTTGGTGGAATTTCGCCAACTTGGCGACTTTTTCAATAGTTGCTAAATTAACGAAAAACTCGCCAAATGGATAAAAATGAAGCTAAATCAATGAAAATGACGACTCATTGACGAAAATTCAATGTCTTGGAAAGAATATAAATATCTACTATAAGAATAATTTATTTATTTTACTGTAAAAGTAGTAAATTCATTGCATTATATAAGAAAAGTCATGTGCTGCCCACATGATTTTTAAATAAAGCATTGCATACCAAATAGCTCATTCTTTAACATATTTTAATATGATGTTTAACAACGTTTTTTTAGATTCCCCCCCCCCCCCCAAAAAAAAAAATTTTCATGTTTTAACAATTATTTTTTAATGTTAATTGTTTAACATAAATACTATTTAAAAAATATTATTTTTATAATGTTTTAGATTTTTTCCGGAAAACATGTTCAATTAACTAATTTGCATTTCCTGGTCCAATCTCTTAAAAATGGATAATCTTCTGACATTTACGGATTGAATTAATCGTGCTAATTCTGTTTTAATCACTCAGTTTATTCGATACAAAACCTTCTCACGAGTTCATAGATAAGTACACATCATAAGTATAGTAATCTGTATTCAGAAATTCTCAAAAACGCGTAAACCCATCAAGATCCAAAAGTTGTCACATTTTTGACCCATCACTATATTTTCCTGGTACATATAGTATGTATGGAAGGAAAGTGAAAAATGTAATATATTGTCCCTAGAATTATTGAAACTTAAATAGAGTACTAAAATATGAAAGTTTTACTTTTACAATTTAGGATATAACACACAAAAAAAATGATGAAGGAGTCTTCATAGGTGATAAATGACGGGTACACTGAATTTTTGGCGCAGCTAAAGCATTTTTTTTATTCTCTTTTGCAATAGTTATTTCGTACAGACATCTGAATTTTCAGAAAAACCGGAAGTATCATCTTCAGAACCGGATAGGAAAGTCCTTAGTGAACCCCAACCCCTTTCTCTATTTGGTGCTAAATCTATATTAGTCAACATCAAAGCCCGATCTATAGCCAATCCTGATAAAGATGTTTCAAGTAAACTTTATGAACTGGAAGTGGAACTCTTTAATGAACCCCGCCCACAGCAACAATACTGAATTCATATCAGTCATCATCTAAGCTCTATCTATAGCCAATCTTGAGAAATAGATGTTTCAAGTAAAATGAAAATATTTGAGCCGTAAATCGTAAAAGAATCGGAAGTTAAAGTCCTTAGTAAACCTTCCTATACTCTCAAGAATTTGATGTTGAATCCACATCACTCATCATCTAAACTCTATATATAGCAGATCCTGTGAAATGGGTGTATCAAGGCAAAACTTTTTCAAAACACAATAGTAGAACAAATAGCGTGTGAAAATAAAACTTTTATATTTCAGTACTTTTAATCCGTTTAACGGTAGATATGTAGCCAATTTATTTTATTTTACTGTAGTGCGTTACTAAAGTCAGAAAAAACGCTTTATTAGGGCTGGCACGCTCCCCTCCTACTTACCCCTCCTTGTATATTTTAAAGTTATTTAAAAAACAATTTTTAAAGTTATAATAGCTTTTTAGGTGTTTTCAAATTAAATAAAATGTATTTCTAAATTACTAATTAGCAACTCAGTAGACCATACTCAAGTATTTCCTCGGCTTCTTACCTATTCCTGGTAAATATCTGTGCAAGTTCTCTATTAGGGGAAGAGATTTTGGTCCAGGGATTTCTTCAAAGGGTTTTGCTCCACTTAAAGCTTCTGTGGATACGGGATCAATGACTATAAAAAATATACTCCTCGGTTTCTTACCTATTCCTGGTAAATATCTGTGCAAGTTCCCTATTAGGGGAAGAGATTTTGGTCCAGGGATTTCTTCAAAGGGTTTTGCTCCACTTAAAGCTTCTGTGGATACGGGATCAATGACTATAAAAAATATACTCCTCGGTTTCTTACCTATTCCTGGTAAATATCTGTGCAAGTTCCCTATTAGGGGAAGAGATTTTGGTCCAGGGATTTCTTCAAAGGGTTTTGCTCCACTTAAAGCTTCTGTGGATACGGGATCAATGACTATAAAAAATATACTCCTCGGTTTCTTACCTATTCCTGGTAAATATCTGTGCAAGTTCCCTATTAGGGGTAGAGAATTTGGTCCAGGGATTTCTTCAAAGGGTTTTGCTCCACTTAAAGCTTCTGTGGATACGGGATCAATGACTATAAAAAATATACTCCTCGGTTTCTTACCTATTCCTGGTAAATATCTGTGCAAGTTTCCTATTAGGGGAAGAGATTTTGGTCCAGGGATTTCTTCAAAGGGTTTTACTCCACTTAAAGCTTCTGTGGATACGGGATCAATGACTATAAAAAATATACTCCTCGGTTTCTTACCTATTCCTGGTAAATATCTGTGCAAGTTCCCTATTAGGGGAAGAGAATTTGGTCCAGGGATTTCTTCAAAGGGTTTTACTCCACTTAAAGCTTCTGTGGATACGGGATCAATGACTATAAAAAATATACTCCTCGGTTTCTTACCTATTCCTGGTAAATATCTGTGCAAGTTCCCTATTAGGGGAAGAGATTTTGGTCCAGGGATTTCTTCAAAGGGTTTTGCTCCACTTAAAGCTTCTGAGGATACGGGATCAATGGATAAGGTTGAGTGATTTCTTCCAGCTTGATTGCAGGCAGCAAGAAAAGCTAATTTGTCTTGTGTGCATCTTATCAGCAACATCGTTGGCACCTTCATTTTTACAATCAGAACCTATAAAACATTGCGAAAAATATATTGTATTCAGTAAAGAAGGTTGTTAAAGTGCCAACACTTTTTACCCAACTTAAGCCCCGTTCACATGCAAGGCCGTATTTTCCGGCCATGAAACATTGGGGTGAAAAAGGGGGTATTTTCCGGGATCCATTCTAGACCCGTTCACATGTGCAACCCCCATTACTCCCGCTTAAAGGGCTAGGACCAATTTTTCTTAAATGCTTTTGACATTCATTTTTGGTAAACAATATATCTTTTTCTTTTCTTTTTTTAATTGCTTTTTTAAAAAGCGTATTATTTTTAATTCATTATCCCATGTTATTATTTTATCTATTTAATATGACAAATGTGCGGAAATAAGAAACAAAATAATCTTATATATATAAATTAAATCGAAATAATGTATATAAATTAAACTTAGATCTTTATAAACTAAACATCAAATTAAAAATAATATGCCAAAATTAAATTTAATATATTTTTAGAACTATAAATATATGCTTATTGAATAATATATATATATATATAAATGTTTTATTCCATGAAACTGTTTAAAGAATTCATTCTTAAAAGTCAAAAAAGAAAGTTTTTCTCATTTAATCTTCGTTTTTAAGCTAAATTATGACGTATAAACTTGAATTAGTGGAAAAAGTGTAACACCATTTTAAGAAACTTTATTCAAGACAAATCGATATAAGAAGTTGGCATAGAGAAAAAAATATGCATATTTATACCGAATACATTTTAACTATTACAAAATCGGTATAGCTCATTTTTTATTAAAAACACATAAGACCTTACTGCATGGCCCAGATACAAAAAATCTCATATACCACTAATACCGCAATTAAAAATAATGTTTTTAATATAGCAGTATAAAAAATACTTATGATGAACATGTTTCATTGATATGTAAAATAGGTGGTCCTCTAAGTAATCCAAAAATAAAATTAATAAATTAAAATCGTCTTCATATGTAGTTAGTATCTAAAATATATAAAAATAATTTATATTTCTGATACTAGCAATCATGGAGTATTCTTTCTTTTTTTTAAGGGGGGGGGAGAGCATTTTGTAAGCTAATTTACACAGTTCAGTTTATTGCAAAATGTATGTATGCAAAGTTATTTTGAATGCCTGAAACATTTTACTTTGTTATTGATATACATAATTATAAAACGCAATTCTCTACGAATCATAATATTGGCATCATAATCAAATCATCTCAAGTTATGGAACATTTCGCATTGATATGTAAAAGCTTAGAATACAAAACTAAAATAATCAAACTTGAAATATAATGTATAATTAATTTATTTACAATAATTAACAACATATATTCATTTAAATATAAACACATTATACTCCTTTTTAACAATATAAAATAAATGAGTATTAAGATAGATTTATCTAATATACATTCTCCTTATATAAAACTAAGAAAATCTTTTTATCATTTGTTAAAAACTACTTAAAGATAAATCCAGAAAATTTGCCCAAGAAACAGAGCATTATATTTTAAAGTTGCTGCTTCAAAGGAAAATCAACTGGCTTACGACTTTTAACTAACACTTAATTGTATACATTTTGCAATTAAGAAACAAACATTTCTATAAAAATTATCCTGAAATCGAGTAACAAATATTTCTAATTCATGATATAACAGTTAGCTCAGATAAACAAAATGTACATACCCGCATCAGTCTTTTTCAGTAGGATTCTCCGTTCATTAAATTCTGATGTATAATAAGGATCAATCCGTTTAATTCGTAAATAAGTCCGTGTAATGAATGCAAAATAATCTATATAATAAGCTATAAATTCATCATTATTGTTCAATCTTCAGATAGAATTTGTAAACAAGGTCGACGCGGTATCTCAGTATCCGCCATGTTTTTCAAGAAATCGCAGTTGCGCGAATGGAATTGTGGGTAAAAATCCCCAATCTACCCCCTTCGTTCCCTCAAATAAGAAGGAAGGAAATCATACCTCCTTTCAACCCTCTTTCGAACCGGTATTTTCCCCGCTTGGACATGTGAACGGTGACACAGTCGAAATACGGCTATGATACCGGCTTTAAATTGTGCATGTGAACGGGGCTTTAGTGAGGGATGTGAATTGATGGTCCCGAGGCCCTAAAACTTGCCCCTTAACTTCTCGAATTCTAAACACCACAAGCGTTTTGAAAAGATGAGTGTCACTTTCTCATACTATATAATATAATGTATTTTAAGTATTATTACTATAAAGTATTATTTTCACGAAAATTTTCGAATTCGAGATGTTGATGTCGATACATGTTTTAGGATCTCCTGAACACGTTTTGACTATTTTTCAAGTGATATCCGTCTGTCTGTCTGTCTAATGTATGTGATCGATTTCTTGTGTACATGACAGCAGCCACAAATATTAAAGGATTTTCACAAAACTTTATATCCGGCTTTGTTATCAAAAAATATAGAACTAGATAGAATTTATTTTAATTCGAGCGAAAACTTCGAAATATATTCAACATTTTATATTTTTTATAGTGGCATCATAGGACAAAATTTGACATCATTATGCATAAAAGGGTTTATTTATGGATCAATCACTTAATTAATTAATGATCACGAGGCTTAATAGTTTCAATCATTGTTGTGAAAAATAGCGGCGATAGAAATTTCTTTGTTCGTGAAGTCATTGGCACCCCCTTGAGAAACAAGTTGCATTGTCAAGTATGGCATCAATCGAAAAAAAAATTTCTAGCTCTTTAAAGTGAAGGGCAACATAATAATTATAATCATACATTGTAATCATTTTGACCCACGATAGCGATTTTTCATTTTTTTTTTTTTTTTTTTTTTTTTCTGTAAATTTTAGTGGGGAAAATGAATTTTAGTATGAGAAAGTTGAATAAAGCCACACTCCAATTATTATTTTTTTTTTTTAAGAATCTACCATATCAGTGAAATAAAAAAACTGCAGATTATACTTGACCTTCATTGTAGTGCCTTAAATATGGAGATGTACTCGGAATAGTTTTTTCCGTGTTTCTTCCGTATTTATGATTGGAATCGCTCGCCAATAATATATTTATCATAATATTGACATGAACATAACAAATGGATGTTGCCATATGAATTTTCGAAAATATTGAGAAACTAAACATGAAGAGATTTAGTTTCGCTGACCATTTTATTATGGAGCACCTTACCTTATGCAAATAACAGTAACATTCATTTATAGTAGATATTATTCAGTAAAAAGTTTCTGTATGTCCAATTTGTCGTTTTGAATTTAAGACAGGATTCCCAGTTAGCATCAGTAATTTGGTCCTTAAATTTGCATTTAATGAAATTCTTGATCACCTTACTGGTCTAGCAGCTAGACCAGTAAGGTTCAAAATCCTAAGCAAATATATCACGAAAGACAACGAGCACCAAATTTGAGCTGGCTCTCGAGTTATTCCCTAAAACATGAAACTTCCCATTACGGTCCACAATAGACTGGACAGAAAGGTTCAAAATCCAAAGAATCAAATATACAACGAAGAGCAAAATATGCCTAATTTCAGTTTCTAGCTGCTCTGGTTCTCGAGCCATTCCAAAAAACATGCACCTCACTATTGCAGAGCCAGAACGAGCTGGACCGGTAAGATTCAAAATCCAAAGAAATAAAATATACCTACGAAAAGCAACGATACTGCAGTTACTGCAGTTCTCGAATTATTTGCCAAAACATATAAATTCCTATTACGGACCCTGAACGTGTTGGACCATTTATAATCCAAATAATGAAAATATACAATGAAAAGCAAGATATGAAAATCTTCAGCTTTCTATCTACTGCAGTTCTCTAATCATTACTAAAAACATGCACCTTACTAACGGACTTGACGGACGTCCAGTCCGTCCAGTCAGCTCAGAACGGACTGGACGACAATGTTCAAAATCCAAAAAATCAAAATATTACCAAAAAAAGTAACGATATGCCTAATTTAAGTTTCTTAGCATCATCGGTTATCTAGTTATTCCCCAAAATATGTAACTTCCTGATACGGGCTGAACTAGTAAGGTTTAAAATCAAAATATACAATGAAAGAGAAGATATACAATTCGAGCTTTCTGGCTGCGCCGGTTCACAAATCATTCCCAAAGGACATGCACCTTGCTATTTTGGGTCCAAATCGAGCTGGACCGGTAAGGTTTAGAATCCAAAAAATTAAAACACGTGTACTACAACAGACAATGACATATTAAATTTGGACTTTTTAGCTGCTCCGGTTCTCGAGTTACTGCCAAGAAACGAGTACATTCTTCAGGCGCTCCCAAGTCGGGTGGCCCTTTAAAGTTCAAAACCCAAAAAATCAAAATAAGTCAACGATATGCAAAGTTAAATTTATAGTGAATAGTGGAACCTGATACGTTAGGGTTTCAAAGATTTGAAACGCGGCAAATGCGTGTAATAAAAACAGCAGATAGTCACATATCTCCAACAACTATTGTAGCTAGAGTAGAAGCAGCGCGGGCATACCCTTTCAGCTCTCAATAGAGCATTGACGGGGAGAGATACTTTAACGTATGGTTCTCCTGAACAATTGGATTCCCGCTCTCTCTCTCTCTATATATATATATATATATATATATATATATATATATATATATACTATTACGATAAAGTGAGACAAAATAGGATATATCCCAAATAAGCCTGAAATTAAAAGAACTATTCACTACAAAGGAGGAGGCGCAAATGCTGCTCAAATTCCCTAGTAGAATACATGAATGAAAGTAGAAAAGAACGGGAGTGACCATATGAATTACATAAGAATGGTAGGGGTGGATTGCGACACCTCTTTCCCGCTTAAAGCAGCTTTTACAACCCGGGTAACGCTCACGGAACCAACATAATTCCATGGTCAGCCTCCCAAATGTGCGAAAATAAAAGCACCAGAACAGACTCAGAACCAAAGAAGTAAACGAATCCATGAAGGAGAAACATCCGCTAGTCCAACCCGATGGAACGTCTCTTTATATAAGTAAAGTTGCTCATGCGCAGAGAAATATCAGGATAATAGTTACGCAGTCATGAATATTAAATCTCTATATCAACAATCAGATTACAAATTTTCTTTAAAAAACGATTTGTAATAATGTTGTACAAAATTGACTGGATAATTTCTTTTTATAGCTTCATCTGCAAATTTTTTACATTTGCAAATGCAGTCTTTCCTAAAAGTATTATAATTTTGGTTTCTTCTAAAATGTCCAATCATTATATTTCTGAAGACATACTTTGCAAGGTTTGAATTCCAATCGATAATATGATTTACCTTGATGATTTACCCGTTATGTCGATGATGTGATAATTGGGGGCTATGAAAACACCCCATGTTTTGACTTTTCATTCTACCCAAGCGAATTGGACCTTATTGAAAATCCAGCGTGTGAGGACGGATCGGTAAAATTCTTGGATTTAGCTATCAAAAAACACAAGAAATATGGAATATACACAGAGTTACACGACAAGAGAGATTCATACAGGATCAAGGTAAATCATATTATCGATTGGAATTCAAACCTTGCAAAGTATGTCTTCAGAAATATAATGATTGGACATTTTAGAAGAAACCAAAATTATAATACTTTTAGGAAAGACTGCATTTGCAAATGTAAAAAATTTGCAGATGAAGCTATAAAAAGAAATTATCCAGTCAATTTTGTACACCATTATTACAAATCGTTTTTTAAAGAAAATTTGTAATCTGATTGTTGATATAGAGATTTAATATTCATGACTGCGTAACTATTATCCTGATATTTCTCTGCGCATGAGCAACTTTACTTATATAAAGAGACGTTCCATCGGGTTGGACTAGCGGATGTTTCTCCTTCATGGATTCGTTTACTTCTTTGGTTCTGAGTCTGTTCTGGTGCTTTTATTTTCGCACATTTGGGAGGCTGACCATGGAATTATGTTGGTTCCGTGAGCGTTACCCGGGTTGTAAAAGCTGCTTTAAGCGGGAAAGGGGTGTCGCAATCCACCCCTACCATTCTTATGTAATTCATATGGTCACTCCCGTTCTTTTCTACTTTCATTCATATATATATATATATATATATATATATATAAAATTATAAATCCAATGTTAGAATGTAAGTAGTAACTCATAATATACTATCCCAAAATTTTCTACAAAATACAAAGAAATAAAAGAAATTCAACCAAAAGAGGAAATTATAAAGCGTAATGCAGGTCATAAAGACAAAGATAATCAACAAATTTCAAAGGTAAGGAATGAAAATAGGAAAACAAAAAAATCAAGCAAAAAAGCTTACACGTGGAAGAGCTTTAGGCTTAAGGTAAGTTCATTTCGAAAAATTCTTGTCAAGTCCATATATCCCCTCGAAATGAACACAAAAATGCTTGTTTCTGAAACACAAGATAGATTTTATCTATAAACTTGTGTTATATGGAAGACAAGCATATAGATTGGAAAAATAAAGGAAACATAAATACCTTAAAATACACTTCATTAGTACAACCATGACGAGCAAAATATGACTAGACCAATGTTGCCATATGCAGAAATGAAAAGATGTGATTTGCTGTTGCCAAAGAGAGTAATAAAAACCGTACTGCGTAAAAGCAATAAAATAAGATATGCTACAGTTAAAGCTGCAAGATAAAAAGATGAAAATATAATAAATTCAAGAGCATGTAGAAGTACGGCTAAAATAAGATACTAAGGAGAGATTATGAGAATTTTAAGCTAATCGAAACTTATTAACTATACCATTTACTAAATATGCTGGATATTTATAAAATTTACTGGTAATTTTGAGGTGTTAAGAATATATATATTATATATATATATATATATATATATATATATCCCTCTCTCAATATAAGTAAGGAAAGGTTCCAAGCAAAGCAAAAATGTGTCGATATCTCTATTTATACAGAAATATTTTATACGTTTATTTAAAATAAAAGTTACTTGGTCGAAGGAGGGAGGGGATATTTAGACACTGACCACCTTGTCTCTCCTACGCTTTTGCCACTGTCTCACATGTATCTTTGTCACTGTCAGTTCATAACACAGCGCAATCTTGTTAATACTCTAGAGGCGTAACGAGCACACAGACAGACATTGCATTTTATCATTACAGACGATAAGATATATTCATTTATAATTTTCTCTAGAAAATCAGAGGCTTCAGCGGGGTTTTTTTCCTTTTTTAATTTGGGTCGCTACCTTAAAATCCCCCCGGCTGAAAATCACGCCCAGTTCAACGCTGGGTTTACGGGTCCTATAGCTGAGACTTTGATTACTTACTGTGGACTGTAAATGATGTTTGTCCGAAACGACTGTAAAAATGTATTTTCTTTCAAAAATGTTAGGAAAAATTTTGTGAATTATAAAAGATTAGAATCGATAATCACCAACAGATGTCGCTACTAAACAATAGTATAGTTTCTATTAATAGTTACAAAAGAGGTCCCAATTTGTACAGAAACACACAAAAGAAATTAAATTAAAGACCCAACTACTTTGATTTACTTAGCATATTACCGCATATCTTTCCTTTTGATTGTTAATTTTTCTTTAAATCGCTGACTATTTATCTATTAATGTATTCAGTTTTTAAATACGAGAAGTTCCTGTCAAACGCAACTAATTTATGATGTCGTAATGCATGAAAATATAACTTGTTAACAAAACATTATACACAAAATATCCTTATGTATAATTGAATTATTAGAATGTTTCAATAATTCTAACTATACTACAATCTTCTTGGAATATAGGCCATTACCCTGAAATTTGTGGTGCTGCCATCTGTGAATGAATTCGAAAAATAAATTGTGAAATACCTAAAACGAAATACCTAATATGAAATACCTAATGTGAAATACCTAATATGAAATACCTAATGTGAAATACCTAATACCCTGTTGTTAAAATTTAGAACTCGCTTTAAGAGCTTCTCGATCACCAAAAATACAGTGATTTTTATTTAGGAGATTTAAATATTAAATTAAGCATTAACTTTCTTGATTTATTTGCAATTGCAATTGCAAAACTTTGGGCGCAATAACCCACCATTATTGCTTAGTACGAGCCAACTTACCATAATCTATAAATCAATACATTACTCATTAATGTAAACATTTTTAACTTTAAAAATTAACATTTATTAACAAAAATTATGAGGCATAATTAAAATTACATAAAAGTTTACTACAAATTACTAAAGGAGGAGACGCACTCGTGTGAAACCCTATCATATTTAAACTGGAAAGTATGCCCGTCATATGGCGGAATTAAAAATTTGCAAAGCATTGTCTTCTATTTAGCATAATTTTTATCAATTTGGAGATATTTTATCAATTTGGCGACATTTTCATCAATCTGGCAATATTTTAAAAAGTGGCCAAGTTTGTGACATCCCGCCAAATATTTCGCCAAGTATTATGTACGGACGGAGGTAACGGACATTATTATTCTTATGATCGTTTACTATGTTCTTTCCAAAATATTGGATTTTCATAAATTACTCGTCTTTCCATTGATTTATTGTCATTTTTATCAATATGGCGACATTTTCGTCAATTTGGCAACATTTAAAAATACTCGCCAAGTTGGCGAAATTCCACCAAAATTTGTAGCCAGAGTTTTTCCAAGCGTTACTACCGGAGAAATAGGTTATTCTTATAATAGATTCTTATATTATTTCCAAGATATTGAATTTTCAACAATTTGTCGTCGTTTTTATTGTTTTAGTGTCATTTCTATCAATTTGGGGACATTTTTCTCAATTTGGCAACATTTTTATTAATTCGGCGACATTTTCGTCCATTTTTGTCTAGTCAGACCCGCGAAAATTCTGCCCTAACAGTAATAAACTCAAAACAATCAAGAACAATATTTCCTACTTTTGTTGGAAGAAGCTTGGAACTATTTAGAATGTTAAACCAAGTCTTAACTGTATCTCGCGTTCAGTTGATAAGCGAGCGCAGGACGCGGGATACATGAGTTTTGGTTAATCATGTTAACGAAATGGGCTTGACTCGCTGAGTTGCTTAGTATCTCAAATAAAAATATATAAAATGATAAAAAATAAAATAACATCAGAGTCTCACTTTCAGTAACTGAAGTCATACGCTACTGAAAGCTTCATAGTTGCATCATAATTTCCCTGTGAAAGAAGTATAGTCATTGCATTATGTAGGGAACGGCTGCCCATATCATGGGGCTCACTTTCAGTATCT
Organism: Amaurobius ferox; assembly: GCA_951213105.1. Taxonomy (NCBI): domain Eukaryota; kingdom Metazoa; phylum Arthropoda; class Arachnida; order Araneae; family Amaurobiidae; genus Amaurobius; species Amaurobius ferox. The sequence continues at coordinate 87,622,339 of OX578138.1, forward strand.
GGTGTCATACGCTACGTCAGGGGTGCACAAACTTTTAGCCCTTGCGGGCCAATTTCATATAAACTAAGCAACGGCGGGCCGCAAGGAGGGGGGGGGGGGAGGGTACCACCCAGCAATATATTTTTAGTAAATACCGAAACAAAAAATTAAAAGTGAAAATTCAAAACAAAAACAGAAATGAACAAAACAACTCACTTGCTTCAAAAACGTACAGACATCGCCAAAATCCTTTTATTTTTTGTAGAGCTAGTGGAAAATTTGACATTGTTTGGTTTTCATTATTCTTTCAATGTCTGGTTCAAGTTTCCCTCCAAGTATTCATCAGTTAGACGATAACGACCTTTTGATTTCACTTGTTTCCTTAATGAAAATGATTGTTCACATAAATAGGTGCTCCCGAATAATGTTATTGTTTCTTGAGTGTGAATTTTCAATTTTTCCATTTCACAAGGCAAGTAATTTCTGTAAAGTTCTAGCAAAAAAACTTCAGAAAATTTAGCTTTCAATTCGGAGTTACTCTGAATTTCGATAAGCTCCATCAGAAAATTGGCGGGCGCTGTGTCAATATTTGTCGCAAATGGCATTACAAACACTTCCAAAGATTTCTCAAGTTTTCTGATATCTTGAAATCGACGACTGAATTCATTTTGCAGATTTTCTACTAGTCTTAAAAAAAATTTGATATAAAAATAATTTTTTATAAAATTTTATGATGCAGTTTTTCTTTTCGTTTTTCTTTTTTTTTTTCTTTTTTTTCTTTTTTTTTGCGAAAGTCTTGGAATTTTTTTTTATGTGTTCACCAAGCTGAGGGTGGTGGCGGACCGTACACGATTAAGTCGAGGACCGCATGCGGCCAGCGGGCCGCGGATTGTGCACGACTGCGCTACGCAAAGCTCCTGGTTACATCATAATTTTGCTGTGAAAGACGTATAGTCGCTGCATTACGTAAGAAACAGGTCACCCAGATCATGGCCTCACTTTCAGTATACGATGTCATACACTACGTAAAACTCCATGGTTATATCAGAAAAATTGAAATGTTTATCCGTGATTGAAATACGTTTCGCAACATTTTGTAGCAGCGTTACCCAGGATAGACAGATAAATCAAGGTGTTTATATTATTAATTATTCAAACAGATCAAAACCTAGGTCCATTTCGCCAGCCCCGCCCATCTCGAGTTTAAAGTTCAAATTAGGCTCAATCGTTAGTACATCGTTAGTGCATGTATGCATTTCGTTAGTGAACAGCCCCCTCTTCAGGTATTACAAAAAATAAAAATAACGTGGGCGGGGCTGGGGAAATGGCCTCCCTACCCACCCACCTCGAATTATAAGTTCAGATTAGGCTCAATCGTTAGTGCATCGTTAGTGCACGTATGCATTTCGTTATTGCACAGTCCCCCTCTTCATGTGCTACGAAAATAAAAATAACATGGGCGGGGGTGGGGAAATGGCCTCCCCACCCACCCACCTCGAATTATAAGTTCAGATCAGGCTCAATCGTTAGTGCATCGTTAGTGCACGTTAGTGCACGTATGCATTTCGTTAGTGCACAGTCCCCCCTTCAGGTGCTACGAAAATAAAAATAACATGGGCGGGGCTGGGGAAATGGCCTCCCCACCCACCCACCTCTAATTATAAGTTCAGATTAGGCTCAATCATTAGTGCACGTATGCATTTCGTTAGTGCACCCCCACCCCCCAAGTAATACAAAAATAACGTGTGAGTGACTGGGAAAACGGCCCCACCAGCCCACCTCCAATTTCCTATTCTAACTATCCGAATTTCGAATCCTAAGTACGCCCCTGATGTGCACCCCCCCCCCCCAATTTATACAAAAATAACGTGTGCGTGGCTGAGAAAATGGAGGGGGGGAATGGGGAAAATATAACTTAACTGGTTACTCATTTTTTACAACGTAACTGAAACGTTATCAAAATTGACCAACTCCCCCAAGTCTGGTTCACTTTACATTTCCCGATTTTTTAAAAAATTATTTGTAGACTATTAGGCCTTTGAACGTGTTAAAAGAAATTTTGTACTAAATTGTAGAACCTGAAATATAATTTAAGGGGACTCGGTACCCTTTGAACAATTTTTTTTGTTTAAGCACTTTACAATACTCTTTTTGCATATTATTAAATTATTTTATTAAGGAAAATTATTTTATCAAGAAAAAAGACAATTCTACTGATACAATTTGAAAAATTTAATTTTTTTTTTAAAAATTAAATAATTTTTAAAACCTATCTTCTCCTACAATTTCTAACTTTTGACAACCATTTTTTTTTATATGGTTCTTTGAAGTGTCTTCTATAACTTTAAGGATCGGATTTTTGAAAAGTTAATTAGTTCGGGAGAAAAAAAATAAAATGTTGATTCATATGTAAAAATTCAACAAAAAATTGAGTTTTTTGTACATATCTATTTTTAAAAAAAAAACTTTTCATTTTATTGCAAATCCGATCCTTAGTTTCATAAAATGCACTATAATGAACATCCAGAAAAAAAATCAAGTCAATTGACAAATATATATTTAAGTTTTAGCATTTTGAACATTGATATATTGAAAAAACACGAACTGAGAAAAAGCACTTTAAAGGTTTTAACTTTGAAAAATTATTCTAAATCCATTTTAAATTACTTTAAATGTTATTTTAAATTATTTATTATGCACTTACCTTTAAAACTGTAGCTGTTTCATTGAATTTAACTATATTTATTTTATATAAGTGACCTTTAGCCGAAACCTTAGTTGTCACACATTGAAAAGAAAATCGAGAAAAAATATAAATAAAAATTGATTTTACCAAATTCATTATTATTTTTACACCATGAAATACATTTGACTCATTTCATTAAGATATAGCTTAACTATGAATATGATGATATTTATATTATAAAAGAAATACAAGATTTGAAAATATATTCATATCATAAAAACACACAATATTTCGTAACCTTATGCATATCATTTCTGCATAACTACCATTATTTCTTAACTTTCTTTTAAAAATACCCTGCACTGTATGTTACACCTTCCTTCTTTTTAACTAATATGTCTCTTTTTAAAATTGCTCTTTTAACCAGTTTACGTGCAAGTTGATATTTTGCACTTCGTCGTTTTTGTCGAAACATTTTTTTTCGAAAATCGAGCGCAACACCGAGATTCATGGAGCACTTTCCTAAAGGTATACCTAAAGCATTCTGTACTTCTTTTATGCAGCGCAGTGTATCTTTATTATATTCACACACAGCTTCCATTACACAGAGTTTTACACGTTTTTTATGTACAAATGTTTCTTTAGGACATTTCGCCAACTTCACACTGTGCAAGCTTTCGTTTGCATTTTGTGTTCCACAGTTTATGCACGATATTAACGAACGAAAGCAGATCGGAAAAAGTAAACAACGTTTCTTTATCAATTAAAATTACGATTAAGCACTTTCATCTTCTTCCTGGTAGAAATATTTTGTAAAACAGGGAGTATTCAGTTGCAGATGCGATGTAAACATAGCGTAAACAGAGAAGTAGGCGTGGTATTTCAAGGGACATAGTTGCAGTCAAAAGCCATTTTGATATATTTATAATTCTCGGATCTTCACGAAACTTTGTCAGGATATAATACGGGTGTCAAGGTATATTTTAAGCAAAAAATATGAAAATCGGTATTTTCGTCATTTTTCGCCAAATGAAGGGTACTGAGTCCCCTTAAAACAATTTAGTAAAAATAATACACTTTACGAAATGGTCCAGAATTTACAATAAATATTCGTAGCATTATAAATGATGATATAAAACTGCAATTTATATCATCAAAAAATTTATATCGTTTCAAAATAAAAACAAAAACATGAGAGGCTATCATAACACAATTAATATAATATATAATTCTTGAAATGAATATAAACTCCTACTATACCACAATTAATAAAACATAATACCACAATAATAATAAAACATATGAATAGAAAAATAAATAAAAATAAATTTGTCCTTAATAGTTCTATGGAATTGGAGAGATCATCAACCTTCTCCCACAATTGCACAATAACATATTACATGTATACACTATAAACATTCGTAGCATTATAAATGATGATATAAAACTGCAATATACATTCCAAAATAAAAACAAAAACATGAGAGGCTATCATAGCACAATTAATGTAATATATAATTCTTGAAATGAATATAAACGCCTACTTAAGAATGCTATCATTTCGGATATGTAAAACCTGAATCGTTTTTATTCTGTGTATACCAAAATTTGGCATTTTTGAACTTCAGTATTTGTCCTTACGAGTTGGATGGAATTGGAGAGATCATCAACCGTCTCCCACACATTGTTATGCAGACGAAAGCAATAGGCGATGCAATGACCGATCGCATTGGACGTTTTTGCTGACGGAGCCAGAACACTAATCACACCTCTCAATTGGTATTTATTACTACCTAGATTCAATATATGTGGGACTGATGATAATGGTATGTTGATATCCAAGTTGAAATGTGATGGATGCTCATTGCTCACGTAACAATTCTAAAAAAATATGAGACTTAAAATTATAATGTATTTTAGTAATTCCTCCACAAATGTTGCATTTTATGTTTGGATTTAACACACTGTGTGCATTTTTGAACTTCAGTATTTGTCCTTACGAGTTGGATGGAATTGGAGAGATCATCAACCGTCTCCCACACATTGTTATGCAGACGAAAGCAATAGGCGATGCAATGACCGATCGCATTGGACGTTTTTGCTGACGGAGCCAGAACACTAATCACACCTCTCAATTGGTATTTATTACTACCTAGATTCAATATATGTGGGACTGATGATAATGGTATGTTGATATCCAAGTTGAAATGTGATGGATGCTCATTGCTCACGTAACAATTCTAAAAAAATATGAGACTTAAAATTATAATGTATTTTAGTAATTCCTCCACAAATGTTGCATTTTATGTTTGGATTTAACACACTGTGTAACGCATCTTGAAAATAATCCATGTTGTTGTTATGTAAAGAAAAACTAATGACAATTCTAGCAAAGTTATTGGTAGCATTACAACTAAAGCATTCCGCTATTTCGGTAGCACTTTCAAAATCTTTAAATAATTTCCTTAATAAATATTGGGCAGTTGTGGCTGCGTTTACATAAATGAGATCCGCATTTTTACTTTCCTTATATACATAATGTATAAGGAAAGTATTGTGACGGGGTCGAAAATTCGAATTCGAGTTTTCGACGGGAGAGCACGTTTATTTTCGAGTTTTCGACGGGAGAGCACGTTTCAAGCATCCCTGATCACGAATCAAACATTTTTGAAGTGATGTCTGTGTGTGTGTGTGTGAAAGTATGTGTGTGTGTGTGTGTGAAAGTATGTGTGTGTGTGTGAAAGTATGTGTGTGTGTGTGTGTGAAAGTATGTGTGTGTGTGTGAAAGTATGTGTGTGTGTGTGTGTCAGTGGGTCTGTGGAGACGATAACTGACGAACGAATGGACCGATTCCAACCAAATTTGGTACAAAAATCGCAATCTATAAACACTGGAAGCCTATTGTTTTTATACGCAATCGAATGTTCAGAACCCCCTAAATTTTCGAATGAAATTTTGAAAAAATCGTCAAAAAATCAAAACCAATATTAAAGTTACGCAAGTAGACATTTCTTATGTAATTTTTCATTAGAAAACGATTGACATAAATTTTAGAACGCTAACATGAACCGTTCTCGAGATATTGCACATTTTTCAAAAAAAATTATCAAAAAGTCATATAAAATAGAAAAAAAAATATTTCCTATTGAGAAACGTGTTCACTTTTCATATATAATATCATGCGATAAATTGGGTGACATCATTCTCGTGGATCTAGCTCGTTCCATTCATGAAAAAAGATACTTTGAGTAATACTTTTGCATTTGAACGCCAATTTATCTGCTGTAAGAACAACTTATTTCTTCGTCCATAACGCTTAGCGAGATTTTGGCGACGAAATTGGCGGGATGTCGCCAACTTGGCGACTTTTTGAAATGTTGCAAAATTAACGAAAATCTCGCCAAATGGATAAAAATGACGCTAAATCAATGAAAATGACGACTAATTGTCGAAAATTCAATATCTTGGAAAGGATATTAGTATCTACTAGAAGAAAAACCTATTTATTTTACTCTAAAAGTAGTAAATTCATTTCATTATATAAGGAAAGTCATGTGTTGCCCACATCAGATTTTTTCTTCTTGTTCCGGTGGATGCGGGGGACTGCTATGCTCATGTCTCTTAGGGTCTGGAGAAAGATGATGGCTGCTATCATATTCCTGTTCTATTACTGAAAGACAATTATTTCTGTTTTTATGTTCCTTCTTTAGAATAAATTCATCTTTGTCATCGCCTGTTTTGTCGTTTCTCTATGTTTCTTTAGCACCAATCAAGTTCATAGCTCCAACAATGGAATCTATATGTTCAGGAATAAATTTATCAACACGTATTGGCAAATTCACGTGATGAAAGACACGATTTTTTAAGTCGTTGAACATGCTTTCTGATGAACAACTTGATTCGGTTGCTTGGTCATAATTGAAAATATTATTCATCACGGCACCCCATATTGGTAGAAGACGGCAAAAATCTAGCAGTTTGTTTGCTAACGTGGGGGTATAATGGTAATTGTCTCTATCTCTGTATAGCACTGTGCTTCCTCCTTACAATTTTCATATATTTTCACTTTTTGTATGACTTGGGGGGGGGGGGTGCACTAACGAAATGCATACGTGCTCTAACGATGCACTAACGATTGAGCATAATCTGAGCTTATAATTCGAGGTGGGTGGGAGGGGAGGCCATTTCCCCAGCCCCGCCCATGTAATTTTTATTTTCGTAGCACCTGAAAGGGGGACTGTGCACTAACGAAATGCATACGAGCACTAACGATTGAGCTTAATCTGAACTTATAATTCGAGGTGGGTGGGTGGGGAGGCCACTTCCCCAGCCCCGCATATGTTATTTTTATTTTTTGTAATACCTGAAGAAGGGGCTGTGCACTAACGAAATGCATACGTGCACTAACGTACACTAACGATCGAGCCTAATCTGAACTTATAATTCGAGGTTGGTGGGGCAGCCATTTCCCTAGCCCCGCCCATGTTACTTTTATTTTCGTAGCACCTGAAGGGGGGGACTGTGCACTAACGAAATGCATACGTGCACTAACGTGCACTAACGATTGAGCCTAATCTGAACTTATAATTCGAGGTGGGTGGATGGGGAGGCCCTTTCCCCAGCCCCGCCCATATAATTTTTATGTTCGTAGCACCTGAAAGGGGGACTGTGCACTAACGAAATGCATACGTGCACTAACGTGCACTAACGATAGGGCCTAATCTGAACTTATAATTCGAGGTGGGTGAGTGGGGAGGCCATTTCCCCAGCCCCGCCCATGTTATTTTTATTTTTTGTAATACCTGAAGAAGGGACTGTGCACTAACGAAATGCAAACGTGCACTAACGTGCACTAACGATGCACTAACGATTGAGCCTAATTTGAACTTTAAACTCGAGATGGCGGGGCTGGCGAAATGGACCCTCAAAACCTCGACCCAGTACCTTATCATTTTTGGCCTTGGTTTGTTTTACGCACTTTCCGGAGCTTGTGAAATGCCACCGCACACTTTTCGCTGGCATTGCATTTCTGCTATTACTCACCTAATTTCACTCTGGATCTTTCCTAACTTATTTTTTCTTCGATGTTATCAGAATCTTATTTTCACGTCATCCCTCTGCTACAGGCTACAGTTATTTCTGAACTCTATCGTTGATATATTTCTTTTAGCAGCGGCATCTTTTGGCCTCGAGTAAAAACGTCCTCTTACTTCCGTTGGCTATTCTTAAGTTTAAAGTTGCATCGTGGTTTAATTGGTTGCTTTGGATTGGATGAAATTTGTTCTAAATCCTGACCCTAAGCATTGTTTATGCCCAAATCACATTTGTAATCGAACTCTAGACGTCCGAAAGCAATCTCCGCGCGATAACCACTTGGCTGATCTCTCCCAGAATTGCTCCTTAGATGCTTCTTCAGTATATCTCCCAAACCCTCAATGGGGTGAGGTCAAAACCTTGTTGTGGTCAATTCAAACGTGTGAGGTCTAAATAACCTTTCGATTATTATTTCTCTCATTTTGCATTATAATTTATGTTTCTTTAAACTAACTATTCGAACTGGTTCGGTTGTTAGACCAATCACCGAGCTAATCAGCATTTTCTGCGTTCCTAAGGTGAAATAGGAATAAGTTTCGGATCGTGAGAGATTCTATGATAGCTAGTAAGATTTCGACGTGAGTGAATTAGAGTGAATTGGAGGCACTAGGATAGATTTGGATGAGCGGAAGTTGGCCGGCAGCCTAGTGGAACTAAACCCACTTAGATACATCTATGACTGGGAGAGTCTAGTATCCTGGGTATGGCTGCAACACGGGGCGAGGCAAAAAGAATATCATTCATAAGCATAAAAACTTTGTAAATCGTCTATGCAGTAATAATTATCACCAGGCCCGTCAAAGATAGTATCTTGTATAATTGTAATTCATTCTGGTCATGTGTAATAACAATTGTTGTTTATGTCGTCAGCTGCTTTAAACAGCCAGCTGAAGTACTTTCTGTAAAATCCACAATAAAATTAGCTTGATTTAAATCAGTGCAGTCCTGTGTTATTTCCCTGGATCGAAAAGTCTAAATATCAAGTACTTTAAGTTAGAGTTATGTCACTTTGTTGGCAGAGATAAGTACAGATATGTAATCCCACAATATAAGTGTATTCATCCGTATAATAGAGTAACCATCAAGAGCCGATGAAGGCAAGGACTCTACAAGAGTAAGGATGAAGCCTTTTGCTCCTTAAACCAATCTTTTGCAATTTTAGGACGACAAATCGTTATACTCCTATGCAGCTGCATTAAAAAAAAAATCTGATGTGGGCATGACTTTCCCTGCAGACTTAAATTCATACTTTCTTTATTTCTTTAATAATTCATTAGATTCAGTTCAATTGCACTAAATAACACTAAATTTGCATTTTCAATTCAATTTTTGTTTTTATTTGGTAATTGGAAATTTTTCCGATCTCTGCGTAACAAAATACAAGAAATCTCAAATATCTTGAGAACGGTTAGTCCTAAAGTATAATGGAGTGTGTTATATTCTTTTCCTCATCAAAAATTGCGTATGAAACAAGAATTTAATTGATATATTTCAGCATACGTAGTCTTTTTTTTTTTTTTATAGATTTTGGCGATTTTTGCAGGCCATTTCGTAAAAAGGGCGGGTTCTTCTTTTCCGAATCGTACCAAATTCAAATCAGCACCAGAGTATCCATTAAGTAACTTATCTACCAAATTTTGTGAAATTTGGCAAATTAGTATTTTAGCAAGAGCGGATAAATGAAATTTTCACTGGCCATTTCGTAAAAAAAGGATGGGTTCTGTTTTTACAAATCGTACCAAAAACTAATCAGCACTAGGGTCACATCCAAGTGACTTGCCAAATTTTATGAAATTCGGTCCATTACTTTTTGAGTTAGAGTGGTTGGTTAGCTGGTCTCGTGTTCACTTTGAAGTCAAATAGATCCATGTACGTGAATCACTGCCCTTGCCAGATCCATTATCCTCTCAGTATAAAGTTCACCCCAGAAAGGGAATTCCCCCAAACTTTGCAGCGCTGCAAGTATAGCCGGACATTGAGTTAGAGTGGATACATACATTGCACAGACACACAGACAGACAGACAGACACACGCACAGACGTCACGCTAAAAATAGTTTTTTCGTATTCTAGAGGTTTAGAAACGTGTAAATCCGTCGAAAACTCAAGTTGCAATTTTTTATATGATTCCAATACTTTCCCTATACATACCCCCCCCCCCCCCCCCCATGTATTACAGTGAAAGTAATAACGAAAAAAACTATTTTCGTTCTCGAGAAAATGTTTCCACTGAAACGGACATTCCTAGTCACCCTCTATGCTAATATAATATATAAGATTTACTTACTTGTATACAAGACCAAACAATAAAACTTTTATGATGAATGACCAATCAAAAGCACTTTTGGCTTGTTTGTTTTTTCTCTCTCAATGATAATGGTAACAAAAGGAGAAACAGTCCACTTGAAATGAAAAACACACTTGAACACCTGAAATGTAAATCATTTAACCATCCAAAATTTCCAAAACGTTATCCAGCGTCATCCCACTTGTGAAGATTGACAATTACTGAAATACAATAATAAATCTTGCGGCTGGTTTCCCTAATGGCATAGCATGATAAGATATGGAATGCAGGTTCAACATCCCAAATTTATAAACTTCCACTGCGTGTAATCAGTTTCGATTCAACGTTGAGATATATTTTGTGGTACAAAAGCACGAAAAAATGTATCTAAACTGATAACCGTTCTTTCGATCTGACAACAAGAAAAAATCCGATAAGTGCACTTGCACCTATTTGAGTAAATAGATAAGTGTTTACAGGGTTCCTTGGGTTCTTAGAAAAATCCTCACGCACCTCAATAATTTTGTAAGGAAAAGTTAATGAGTTGAGACATAAGCTCTATCTATAACAAAGTCGCCCTAACCTATGGAATAACAAGAAAGATCAAGCATTTTAAAGCATTGATTATGAAACACTTTATAATTGAAATGCAATTTTATTTACATTTTAGGTTGCTTCAAAAATTGCCATCGACAAAATTAATTTTAAAACTCCATCGAAAAAACAATGCGAGTTACTCAAAATGAACTCTATTCAAATGACGTCATCGAAAGTATAATTTGCGAAGCGTTTACGATACTTTTGCTGTTAATATTCCGTCTCTATAATATTTCATTATTATAGAAAATATCTCGTTTGCCTATCTCATATTAAATTAGTTCTTCGATATTGTTGTAACTAAGACAGATCATTTCATTTTATAAATCGCCTGCCTCTCTATGTAAAATCAATGAATATTTCATTCGTATCACTTATATTCCAGACTCCAGAGCTAAATAATTTTACGTGAAAAAAAATCAGCAATTCTTATACAACTGATCTTATACATTCCTTACGATCGCTTGATTTGTTTACATTCTGCATGCTATAATTTGGCGTTAAAAGTTAAAATTAGGCTTCGTTGTCGGAATAATGAAAATTTAGAGATCATTTAAAATCAAAAATATTGCAATTACTTTGGCACAGACTTTAGATACACAGATAATATGCAAAGAACGCTTCAAACATCCCTGAACTCGAATCGATATTTTCTCGGGTATCGTATGTGTGTGTGTGTGTGTGTGTGTGTGTGTGTGTGTGTGTGTGTGTGAATCGACACATATGTTACAATCGACTGAAAACCTATTGATTTTAAATGTAATCGAATGTTCGGAAGACCCCCCTAATTTTTGAAAAAATCATTAAAGAATCAAAACCTTCCAAAATCAGAACCATTCTTTAGATATTGCACTTTTTTTTTTCAAATAAATTTATCAAAAAAATTACATAAAATAAAAGTGTAAAATGTTGTGAAAAATGTTCACTTTTCATATGTGATATTATGCGATAAATGTGTTAATATAATCGTGACTCTAGTTCGTTTCATTCACAAAAGAAGATACTTTGTGTAATATTTTTTTATTTTGACACCTAACAATTAGCTAACAGTTATTTATATATAAGAAATGCTCTTTTCTCTATGTGTTATAACGCTTGGCGATAAATTCGACGAACATGATGAGTAATTACTATATAAACTATATATTGCTTATTGCAGATGTTAGCAATATTGATAATTTCCAATTTAGAAATGTGTGAAATATAAAAAATTGGGTTTTTCGAAATAGTTTTACATGTGATCATCCGGAGGAGCGCCTAATATACAATTCAGCATTTAAAGCAATGTGCCATAGATCTTATACGTCATTTTTTTTCACTGTGAAAAAAGTAAATTCATGTTATTGTATAAAGAAAATCATGTGCTGCACATATCAGTTTTTTTTTTTATTTTGTTTTGTTTTTCTGCTAGTAATTCGTGTTTTACGAGTCTAAATAAATACTAAATGCCATTATTATTATCATCTTATTACTTTCAGCCTTTTCATTTCATTACTTGTTTTAGTATCATGTGAAAAAGTAGTCAAAACCAAATATTAAAAGAAAGACATCTGATGTGAACAGCACATGGATCAAATTTATTTTCTTTTTAACTCTTTCATAATTCACTAAATTGAGTTTAATTGCACAAAATTATTTGAAACACGGGTTGAGCAAATTATTTGAATTGCACGGGTAATTATTTGAAATTACATTCCATTTGCAATTTTAATTCAATTTTCGCTTTCATTTGGCGTTTTTCCAAAGGTGATGCTGCAAAAAAATGCTAAAAAAATTTTAATATCTCGAGAACGGTTAGTTCTAGAGTAATAGGTTTGGTCTTATTCTTTTCATAGCAAAAAATTACGTATAAAACAAGTATTTAATTCTGATTTTTCTTTTTTTTTTTTTCTCCAAGTTCGTCATCTCTCGTCACACACTGGTATCTCTGGTCTCTTTTTTTCAGATCGATTATTGAAATTCTGTGAATAATAGTGCAGCGATAAGTCAGTCTCATCTTTAAGGACAACTATTACATTTTGATTTCAAAATACACATTTAAAAAAGATAATCGATTGAGTGCACAACGCAATGCCATACTGATAAATGGCTTACCCAGCAGTCTATTTATTTATTTATTGTTATTTAAAAGTATGCAAGATGCAGAACAAAGTTCCAGTAACAGATTGCAAGATAAAAAAATCTGATGTGGGCAACACATGACTTTCCTTATATAATGCAATGAATTTACTACTCTTACAGTTAAAAAAATGTTATTCTTATAGTAGGTACTTATATTCTTTCCAAGATATTGAATTTTCTTCAATAAGTGAAAATTTTCATTGATTTAGCGTCATTTTTATCCATTTGGCGAGATTTTTGTTAATTTGGCAACAATTAAAAATGTCGCCAAGTTGGCGATATTCCGACAAATTCGTCGCCAAAATCTCGCCAAGCGTTATGGATGGAGAAAAAAGTTATTCTTACAGCAGATAAATGACAACTGGCGTTTAAATACAAAAGTACTACTCAAAGTATATTTTTACATGAATGGAAAGAGCTAGATCCACGAGAATGATGTCACCAAATTTATCGCATGGTATTATATATGAAAAGTGAACATGTTTCTCAATAGGAAATATTTTTTTTATTTTATATCACTTTTTGATAATTTTTTTTAAAAATGTGCAATATCTCGAGAACGGTTCATGTTAGCGTTCTAATATTTATGTCAATAGTTTTCTAATGAAAAATTACATGAGAAATGTCTATTTGCGTAACTTTATTAGCGGTTTTGATTTTTTGACGATTTTTTTAAAATTTCACTCGAAAATTTTGGGGGGTTCTGAACATTCGATTGCGTATAAAAACAATAGACTTCCAGTGTTTACGTATTGTTATTTTGTACCAAATTTCGTTCGAATCGTTCGTCAGTTATCGTCTCCACAGACTCACTGACATACACACATACACATCACTTCAAAAATTTTTGATTCGTGATCAGGGATGCTTGAAACGTGCTCACCCGTCGAAAACTCGAATTCGAATTTTCGACCCCGTCACAATACTTTCCTTATACATTATGTATATAAGGAAAGTAACAATGCAGAATATACAGATTAAAATGCAATAAAATACATTAAAATACAAACTACTGACAACAAATGATTTTAAAAGCACTTGCAAATAAATAAATACATTAAAATATAAAATATTTACAACAAATGATTTTTAAAAGCCATTTCCGATGAATAAAAAACATCAAGATTATCGGGGAAGCTGTCGCAAGGTTTACTGAAATTATTAATTGCACAATAACACCCAATATTGGGACTAAAATTCTTTTCAGCAAATAACTCATGATTCTGACAGAATAACGGAGAACATGAAACCCGATCCCACCCAAGGCGGAGGAACAATCATTTCTGTTATTGAACAGACTCCTGAGGAAAGAAAAAAAAATCTGATGTGGGCAGCACATGACTTTCCTTATATAATGCAATGAATTTACTACTTTTACAGTTGAAAAAATGTTATTCTTATAGTAGATACTTATATTCCTTCCAAGATATTGAATTTTCTTCAATTAGTTGTCATTTTCATTGATGTAGAGTCATTTTTATCCATTTGGCGAGATTTTCGTTAATTTGGCAACATTTAAAAAAGTCGCCAAGTTGGCGACATTCCGCCAAATTCGTCTCCAAAATGTAGCCAAGCGTTATAGACGAAGAAATAAGTTATTTTTACAGCAGATAAATGGCAATTGGCGATCAAATGCAAAAGTATTATTCAAAGTATCTTTTCTCGTGAATGGAACGAGTTAGATCGACGAGAATGATATCACTAAATTTATCGCATGATATTACATATGAAAAGTGAACATGTTTCTTAAGAGTTAATATTTTTTTTATTTTACTTGATTTTTTGATAAATTTATTTGAAAAATGCGCAATATCTCGAGAACGGTTAATCCTAGTGTCCTACAGTTTGTGTCAATCGTTTTCTAATGAAAAATTACATAAGAAATGTCTATTTGCGTAACTTTATTAGCGGTTTTGATTTCTTGACGGTTTTTCCAAAATTTCACTCGAAAATTTAGGGGAATTCTGAACATTCGATTAAGTTGAAAAACAATGGGCTTCCAGTGTTTACGGATTGTGATTTTTGTACCAAATTTCGTTCGAATCGGTTCATTCGTTCGTCAGTTATCATCTCCACAGACTCACTGACACACACATACACACACACACACACACATACACACACACACACAGACATCCCTTCAAAAATGTTTGATTTGTGATCAGGGATGCTTAACATGTGCTCTCCCGTCGAAAACTCGATTTCGAATTTTCGACCCCGTCACAATATTTTCCTTATACATTAGGTATATAAGGAAAGTAAAAATCTGATGTGGGCAACACATGACTTTCCTTATATAATGTAATGAATTTACTACTTTTACAGAAAACAAAATAGGTTTTTCTTATAGTTGATACTTATATTCTTTCCAAGATATTGAATTTTCGACAATTAGTCGTCATTTTCATTGATTTAGAGTCATTTTCATCTATTTGGCGAGATTTTCGTTAATTTGGCAACATTTCAAAAAGTCGCCAATTTGGCGACAGTCCGCCAAATTCGTCGCCAAAATCTCGCCAAGCCTTATGGACGAAGAAATAAGTTATTCTTACAGCAGACAAATGACTATTGGCGTTCAAATACCAACGTATTACTCAAAGTATCTTTTTTCATGAATGGAACGAGCTAGATCCACGAGAATGATGTCACTCAATTTATCGTATGGTATTACATATGAAAAGTGAACATGTGTCTCAATAGGAAATATACATTTTTATATGACTTTTTGATAATTTTTTTGAAAAATGTGCAATATCTCGAGAACGGTTCATGTTAGCGTTCTGAAATTTATGCCAATCGTTTTCTAATGAAAAATTACATAAGAAATGTCTATTTGCGTAACTTTATTAGTGGTTTTGATTTTTTGACGATTTTTTGAAAATTTCATTCAAAAATTTAGGGGAGTTCTGAACATTCGATTGCGTATAAAAACAATAGACTTCCAGTGTTTACGTATTGTTATTTTGTACCAAATTTCGTTCGAATCGATGGATTCGTTCGTCAGTTATCGTCTCCACAGACTCACTGACACACACACACACACACAGACATCACTTCAAAAATGTTTGATCCGTGATCGGGGATGCTTGAAACGTGCTCTCCCGTCGAAAACTCGAATTCGAATTTTGGACCCCGTCACAATACTTTCCTTATACATTATGTATATAAGGAAAGTAAAAAGGACAGTTAAGTCCAATCCCCATGAGGATGACGTCAAAGAAAACTATGATGAGACTTGATTTGCATAGAGTCGAGAATGAGTCGCCAAGCAATTCGTATCTTTCCTTAGATAATCGAATGTTTATTTACTAATTGTATTTATACAAATTTGTCATCTTTACTGGTCTATATATGAACGATCCTTTTTACTTTTCATGTAGCCATTGATGAAGAGCGTATTAACGCTCGAAAGCGCTCTGGCCTTTTTCCATCTTATACATCTTACAAGAAGTATAATAAAAGACCTTCTTTCAAAGTTGTGTGCTTAATCTTTTTTATGTTTATATATAGCTTGTAAATAATTGAAATCATTTAATAAAAGATGTACTGTACGGTAATCCAAGTAATTCCTTACGTGGCCAGGGTGGTGTAGTAGGTAGCACATCTAGGCGGGAGAAAACCTCAGGCTATGGCCTAATGTTATTTTTCGATACGAGTTAGGTCCAAATACTCTACAATCGCGTTCAAAGTAAGGCACGAGACCGAACAGCAGCCAAATATTGTTCAAGAATTTTAACATACAATACTCAAGGCTCTAACGGATACCATTTCCAGGAGCTATCAAGTGGATTTTTTACTCTTCTGTATTTAAGAAACTAAAAGGTGTAGAATGTTGATTTTTGAATTTCCTGAAAGGTAGACTTGATGAAACAAGACATTATTATTTTGGTTTGTTTCACCCCAGCCACAGGGGCATATCCAGGAATTTTGTTCAGGGGGTACATTCGACACAAAAAGCCCCAACCAGAACTTTAATGCGAGCAACTTCAGTCGTTCATTACCGTCACTTGTCAACATTATTATTTTCCTTATATACATAATGTATAAGGAAAGTATTGTGACGAGTCGAAAATAAGAATTCGTGTTTTCGACGGGAGAGCACGTTTCAAGCATACCTGATCACGAATCAAACAATTTTGAAGTGATGTCTGTGTGTGTGTGTGTGAAAGTATGTGTGTGTGTGTGTCAGTGAGCCTGTGGAGACGATAACTGACGAACGAATGGACCGATTCGAACGAAATTTGGTACAAAAATCACAATTCGTAAACACTGGATGCCTATTGTTTTTATACGCAATCGAATGTCCAGCACCCGCCTAAATTTTTGAGTGAAATTTTGAAAAAATCGTCAAAAAATCAAAACCGCTAATAAAGTTATGCAAATAGACATTTTTTATGTAATTTTGCATTAGAAAACGATTGACATAAATTTCAGAACGCTAACATGAACCGTTCTTGAGATATTGCACATTTTTCCAAAACATTATCAAAAAGTTATATAAAATAAAAAAAATATTTCCTATTGAGAAACATGTTCACTTTTCATATGTAATACCATGCGATAAATTGGGTGACATCATTCTCGTGGATCTAGCTCGTTCCATTCATGAAAAAAGATACTTTGAGTAATACTTTTGTATTTGAACGCCAATAGTCATTTATCTGCTGTAAGAATAACTTATTTCTCCGTCCATAACGCTTGGCGAGATTTTGGCGAAATGTCGCCAACTTAGCGATATTTTTGCAAAATTAACAAAATTGCCAAATTAACAAAAATTTCGCCAAATTGATAAAAATGACGCTAAATCAATGAAAATAACGACTAATTGAAGAAAATTCAATATCTTGGAAAGAATATAAGTATCTACTATAAGAATAACATTTTTTTAACTGTAAAAGTAGTAAATTCATTGCATTATATAAGGAAAGTCATGTGTTGCCCACATCAGATTTTTTTAAATGTTTTCAATGAAATTAAGTAAATACATTTTATAAGAGATAACATAAGTTTGATATAAATCATTCTTTTATTAATAAATCATTTAAAATTGACAAATTTAGTAATAATTCCCAAGACAAATGAAATAATATTAATGAATAATAGAAATGAAAACACTTCTCATAAAAAAAATTACAAAGATTAAAAAACACAAATTATTAGTAAAATTTTATGCGTATGCGTGTCTTTTTCATTTTTGAAAATATGTCAGATACTTCATCCACATTTAAGTTTGGGGTCAAATCTCGTTCAATACTGAGCAATGCTAAGAACGATAGACGCTCTTCGATTGTGTTGCGTAAGTAATTGTTGAAGTGAAACTTCTATGGACGCAACTCGACACGATACCATTACGAAA
Organism: Amaurobius ferox; assembly: GCA_951213105.1. Taxonomy (NCBI): domain Eukaryota; kingdom Metazoa; phylum Arthropoda; class Arachnida; order Araneae; family Amaurobiidae; genus Amaurobius; species Amaurobius ferox. The sequence goes on from OX578138.1 coordinate 87,640,458, forward strand.
GTTTGTAAAATCAACTAGTCACGGAAGTGAAAGTATGTAAAGGAAGTGACATCATATTGTTACGAATACATAACAGAAAATCATTTTAGGGGGGTGGAGGATTGTAAGTATTTTTAGTCTTCTGCAACTTCTTTCAACAGATGCACTCTTTATCGACAATGTCATTAAAATGCTATACAATATAAATATAATACAATATATATCATTTAAATTATTAACTAGCATAAAACTAATCATTTCATTCAGTACAATTTCATTTTTTTTTAAGTAAAAAATATTCCCCAATAAATGATTTGAAGTATTTAAGTTCTTCATCAACTTCATTTTCACTCTGAAGATCATTTTCATAAAATATGCTTAGGACAGAAAGGCATTCTCTCATCATCAGAAATTGCTTTCCTTGATCTTAGAAAAATATTTACGGATTTAAGACATTAAACATGTGAGTATGTAGTTGATATAAAATCTTTAAATATTTTTATTGAACTTCAAATAATATTGTCAAGAATAACGTTAAATACTTCAATTTGGAATTTTTGCATACGATCATGTATAGGTTTATCTTTACTGATTTCATCAAAAAACATTTTTTTTTTCTAAGTCTACCCTCTGAAAATTCAGGATTTAAGTCACATAATGCAGCTGGTTGTGTTACTTCACCAAAAATTTTAACAAAGATATCACCACATCGTAAATCAGACATAATCTTTTGACACAAAATATGAGAGATCTAAATTTATCATATTCGATATGGCAATATTTAAATTTATCATTTACGATTGTAACAATATTACTAATGTATTGGTAGTAGTTAGAATTGAAATATACATAGTTAATAATATGTAAAATTTGAATGTATCCATATATGACAAAATCCCACGTCCTAAAACCACCAAATTAACAGGTAAATTTATTTCTCCATTAACACAGCGTCTTGCTGCATTATAAATTGCGTGTAAATTTTTTTATTATTATTATTATTATTATTACTATTATTATTTATTTTTTATTTTTTATTTATTTATTTGTTTATTTATTTTTAGATACTATGTATATTCTTGACCATAGTCGAATATCTCTGAAAATCTTTGTCAAATGTCGAGACATGTTATGACAAAACTTTTGTTTTTCTTTTAAAATATTTAAGGAATATTTATTAATGATTATTAATAACTAATTATAATGCTAATTATAATTAGGCTACTATTCAAAAGGTATATAAATAGCTTCAGTACAAAAAATGATTTTGCTTCAACGCAGCTTTGCACGGATTCAGTTATAATTTCCCGACAAAAGTTTCGTATATAGAAGCTTGCTCCGATTTTAGGTCAAAAGGAGTAGGGCGGGGGCCCTTTTAATAATCCTCGTTTTCAAAAAGTTAATTATTAAGCGACGCTTGCACCGATTCTGATCACGTTGTCTTTTCTGCTATGCAGCTCATTCTGAACTCTGACCCAATTTTAACGATTTTTCCAATCGCACAAGAAGGTAAAGCAATGAGAAGGGAGCTGTGAAAGGGTGGGGACTTTCGCGGTCACACAGTGAGCGATTAACTTGCTAAAAATCAGATTGCTATGAAAACTGGCTGCTATATTTAGTGACCGCTGATGTACAAATCCCGCCAGTTAAATTTAAATTAAGGGCACAACAATGTACATACACAGCAGTCGGCACAATAGCCTTTTTTACTTTCCATATATACATAATGTACAAGGAAAGTATTGTGACGGGGTCGAAAATTCGAATTCGAGTTTTCGACTCGAATTCGAATGGTTCGATTGGCGATTAGTTCGATCAGGGATGCTTGAAACGTGCTCTCCCGTCGAAAATTCGAATTCGAGTTTTCGACGGGAGAGCACGTTTCAAGCATCCCTGATCACGAATCAAACATTTTTGAAGTGATGTCTGTGTGTGTGTGTGTGTATAAGTGTGTGTGTCAGTGAGACTGTGGAGACGATATCTCACGAACGAATGGAGCGATTCGAATGAAATTTGGTACAAAAATCATAATCCGTGAATACTGGAAGCATATTGTTTTTAACCGTAATCGAATGTTCAGAAACCCCTAAATTTTTGAGTGAAATTTTGAAAAAATCATCAAAAAATCAAAACCTTTAATAAAGTTACGCAAATAGACATTTTTTATGTCATTTTTCCTTAGAAAACGATTGACATAAACTTAAGAACGCTAGCATGAACCGTTCTCGAAATATTGCACATTTTTCAAATGAATTTATCAAAAAATCCCATAAATTAAAAAAAAAGATTAACTGTTGAGAAACATGCTCGCTTTTCATATGTAATATCATGCGATAAATATGGTGACATCATTCTCGTGGGCCTAGTTCGTTCCATTCATGAGAAAAGATACTTTTAATTATACTTTTGTATTTGAACACCAATAATCATTTATCTGCTATAAGAATAACTTATTTCTCCATCCATAACGCTTGGCGAGATTTTGGCGACGAATTTGACAGAATGTCGCCAACTTGGCGAGTTTTTGAAATGTTGCCAAATTAATGAAAATCTCTCCATCTGGATAAAAATGGCGCTAAATCTATGAAAATGACGACTAATTGTCGAAAATTCAATATCTTGGAAAGAATATAAGTATCTACTATAAGAAAAACCTATTTTTTTTTTACTGTAAAAGTAGTAAATTCATTGCATTATATAAGAAAAGTCATATGTTGCTCACATCAGATATTTTTTTTTGACATCATAGCCCTGTCTTCTACAATCTTTTATATGTAATTCTAAATCACTCAATGATATCAACACCAAATCGTAAAAATTTTTCAACCCGGAAATTCGAAAGAACATGGAATTTTGTGAAACTTTCCATAACCGAACCTATATGGCTGATGTTCCTTAAGTATTAGAGCAAACCTGGGTTATACCTTTCGTTTAATCAACAATAATGCTGTACTATTTTGCTTGGTTAATTTCAGCAATGACAGATTTTAACGTTTCCTGTCCAAATCTGTTAATAAAACCGCTTTGAATCTGGGGACTTAGATATATTTCTTTACGATTACAGTTGCGTAAATGAATTGCAAGATATGTATTATAATGAAGAAAAATTTTTACTAATTCTAAAAAATATCCCTTCCGTTTTCTCCGTTAGTAGGTTTTCCGTCGTGCTCATAACACTTAAAAGTAAAGATTGACGATGAATCAGAAAAGAATCAAGTTTAACATTCTCAAAATATTATAAATATTTAAAATGCTCACCTCATAAATAATGGTACTCCAATTCAACTTCGAACACTGCTGTTATATGAAGAAAAAACGAAATACTATTTCCAAAGTACAGTTACTAAAGTGAGAAATATAGAACAATGCTTGATGAATGTACAGCAGATGTTTGTGAAATGTACAGCAATATTTTATTAGATAAACATTTTCATTAGATGGGAGATTATAGTCGCGTTTGCAAGCTCAGCAGATTGGACATACCGTTATGACCAGATTCCTGATTGTTTCTTCGATTATCTGGTTACTCAGCAAAAAAAGAAACGTAGTGGTTCTGAGTAGAAGTTCTAGAGGTTCAATTCCCTATGCGCATCTCTCTATGCGCATTTCCTGACTACATACACGCAATGCCAAACGAACCGAAACGAGTTTTTCTTTTAATTGTTTATCTATAGGCCATTTAATTGGCCATTATCCATTATCCATTTATTTCCTACTGTTCCTACAAATTCTGTCAGTGTCCAAATACCATTTTTTTATGAGCTCCCCACGGTTTTATTACTTTCCTTATATGCATAATGTATAAGGAAAGTATTGTGACGGGGTCGAAAATTCGAATTCGAGTTTTCGACGGGAGAGCACGTTTCAAGCACCCCCGATCACGAATCAAACATTTTTGAAGTGATGTCTGTGTGTGTGTGTGTGTGTGTGTGTGTGTGTGTATGTGAAAGTATGTGTGTGTATGTGAAAGTATGTGTGTGTGTGTGTCAGTGGGCCTGTGGAGACGATAACTGACGAACGAATGGACCGATTCCAACCAAATTTGGTACAAGAATCACAATCTGTAAACACTGGAAGTCTATTGTTTTTATACGCAATCGAATGCTCAGAACCCCCCTAAATTTTCGAATGAAATTTTGAAAAAATCGTCAAAAAATCAAAACCAATAATAAAGTTACGTAAATAGACATTTCTTATGTAATTTTTCATTAGAAAACGATTGGCATAAATTTTAGAACGCTAACATGAACCGTTCTCGAGATATTGCACATTTTTCAAAAATAATTATCAAAAAGTCATATAAAATAGAAAAAAAATATTTCCTATTGAGAAACGTGTTCACTTTTCATATATAATATCATGCGATAAATTGGGTGACATCATTCTCGTGGATCTAGCTCGTTCCATTCATGAAAAAAGATACTTTGAGTAATACTTTTGCATTTGAACGCCAATTTATCTGCTGTAAGAATAACTTATTTCTTTGTCCATAACACTTGGCGATATTTTGGCGACGAAATTGGCGGAATGTCTCCAACTTGGCGATTTTTTGAAATGTTGCCAAATTAACGAAAATCTCGCCAAATGGATAAAAATGACGCTAAATCAATGAAAATGACGACTAATTGTGGAAAATTCAATATCTTGGAAAGGATATTAGTATCTACTAGAAGAAAAACCTATTTATTTTACTGTAAAAGTAGTAAATTCATTTCATTATATAAGGAAAATCATGTGTTGCCCACATCAGAGTTTTTTTAGTCGGACATGACCAAGAATATTGTGTTAGCTAAAAATTATTCTTTACTTTATAGTGCATTTTTGCTAAAACCGTGCAACTTAAAAAAATTTTATATATTTAATTTCATACTTCATAGTCTTTTTCGATTTTGCAATCAAAGTTTTCCTCAGATATCTAATCAAACCTTTTTAACACTTTACAACAAAGTTGAAAAGTGTTTACGACTTTGTTCATTCTGTCCGTCTGTCTCACTGTCTGTCTGTCCTTTAGCACGATAACAGCCGTATAAATTGCTTAATCAGAATGAAATTTTATTATGTTGTTCAGACGGTCTGTAGGACCAATGGGAATATAAATGAATAATATCACCCAATTAGTTTTGGATTGAACCCGGGTTGAAAAAATGAAATACATTAAACCCTATGGGACCTAATTTTTCAAACATTTTTTAAGCGGATTTAAAATTCACAAATTGTTTCGAAAATTTTAAGTAATATTCAAATTATTCCATAAAATATATAAAAAAAATCAGCAAAATATAGTCAGTAGTTTTTTAAATAAAAATTAAAATAAAAATTACACCTCTTATATGAAGCGATCACGCGACCGTGATATGAAAAAATCACGTGACCCACTTCAAAATGAAATATGGCATCCATCTTGTCTCAAAATCGTGATTTTTAAAGTTCTTTTTAATTCATATTGAGTGTTGTATCCGTACGAAAACCGCTTTATTTTTGCTTAAATTCTATGCATCTACATACTGAAACAACGCAATTACAATGTATTTGAGTTTAAATGATCATCCATATTTGATTATTTCTACAACGAAGCCTATTTTTCACTTATGTAAAATGTAAACAGCAAAATATGTAGAATGAGTAGTATAAGAATTGCTGTATTTCTTTAACACAAAATTATTTAGCTCATGAAGGCTGCATAGCTGATATGAATGTAATATTCATTATTTTTACAGAGAGAAGGACGATTTTTTTCGATGAAGTTTTAAGCATAGAGTTTGATTACTTGTAGCTCCATGGTCTTAATTTTTAAATAAAATAAATTATTATAGTATTGTGATGAATGAAATGAATGGGAAAATGTCATGAATGAAATGCTGCTTTTATAGAGAGAGCCAGGCGTGTTAATTTTTCTATGACGTCATTTGAATAAATTTCGGTTGTTTTCGATTAAGTTTTCAAATATAATAAATTATCGTAATATTAAGATAATTTTTTAAATATTACCGAGGAATGTATCGCATTTTAGAGATGTTTAAACCAGGCAATTTATATTTCAATGCCGTTATTTGAATGAAGTTCATTTTTTCGATGAAGGTTTAAGTTTTCAAATATAATAAATTAATGTTTTATTGTGATAAGTTTTAAAATATTACCGAGGAATGTATTGGATTTTAGAGATGTTTAAATAAAACTGCATTGAAGTTGGAAAGTGTTTCATAATCAATGCCTTAAGCATGATTGATCTTTCTTGTTAAAATATTTTATTGAATTCGTCATAGCTGATAATTGTCTATCTGGATGTCTGTATCAACTTCTTTGATGGCATTTTTAACATACTTTCTTAATGATCTGAAATTTTGTACACAGCTTAGTCCAGTGGAACATTTTAATCTATTAAAATTAGACCATATTCATGTTAAAATTTCGCCAATCGTGATGTACGGATAAATAGGTTATTCTTATAGTAGATACATAACTGTAATAATGTCCAAATAAAAAAAATTCTCAAAGTACTTGCTCTCGTGAATAGAACAAACAAGATCCATGAGAATGATGTTAACAAATATATCGCATAATATTGCATATGAAAAGTGAACATATTTCACAATAGTTAATATATTTTAATTTTATAGGATTTTTTGATAAACTTATTTGAAAAATGCGCAATATCTCCTGAACGGTTCGTACTAGCATTCTAAAGTTGACGCCAATCGTTCTCTAATAAAAGAAATTACATAAAAAATGATTATTTATGTAACTTTATTAAACCTTTTGATTTTTTAAAGATTTTTAAAAAAAAAAAACTTCATTTGAAAATCTGGGGGTGTTATAAACATTCGATTACGTTTAAAAACAATAGGCTTCCAGTATTCACGGATTGCAATTTTTTTACAAAATTTCACACGAACCGCACCAATCGTTCATATGATATAATCTCCACATTCTCACAGACACACACACACACAAACATCAATTCAACAGAAAAGATCAATCATGCATAAAGCATTGATTATGAAACACTTTTCCAACTGCAATACAATTTTATTTAAGCATCTCTAACATGCGATACATTCAGCTGTAATATTTTTAAAATTATCACAATACTACAATAATTTATTATATTTGAAAACTTCATCGAAAACACGTAACTTTATTCAAATGACGTCATTGAAATATAAATCGCCTGGCTCTCTATGAAAAAGCAGTAAAAATTTCATTCAAAAACTTTGAATCTATTCCTTTCATTCATATAATACTACAATAATTTATTTTACTTAAAAACTTAAAACCATGGAGGTAATTTAACTCCGTGCTGAAAACTTCACCTAAAAAGTCTGCTATAAAATTGTCTGTTCGCTATGTAAAATCAATGATTGTTTCATTCATATCAATTATATTGCAGACTCCAGCGCTAATTAATTTTACGTTAAAGAAATTCAGCAATTCTTATGCAACTCATCTTACAGATTGGTGCGTTTACAATCTCCATAAGTGAAAATTAGGTTTCATTGTAGAAATAATTAAAGTTTGATGACCATTTAAACACAAATATATTATAATTGCGTTGTTTCAGAACACTAATGCGCAACAATTAAGCAAAAATAAAGGGGTTTTAGCACGGACACAGCACTAAATATAAATTAAAAAGAACTTTAAAAGTCACGATTTTTATACAAGATGGGTGGCATTGATCATTTAATCTCAAATATACTGTAATTGCACTGCTTTAGAATATAGATGCACAAAAATTAAGCAAAAATAAAGGGCTTTTAGGACGGATACAACACTAAATATAAATTAAAAAGATCTTTAAAAATCATCACCTTAACACAAGATGAATTAGGTCACATGATCTCTTCCAATAATGGTCACGTGATCTCTTCATATAATGGGTATAATTTTAATTTTAATTTGTATTTAAAAAAACTACTGAATACACTTTTCTGAATTTTTTTTTATATATTTTATGAAATAATTTGAATATTCCCTAAAACTTTCGAAGCAATTTGTGAATTTTAAATTCGCTTAACAAATGCTTGAAAAATTAGGTCCCATAGGTTTCAATGTATTTCATTATTTCAATCTGGGCTCAATCCAAAACTAATTGGGTGATATTATTCACTTGCATTCCCATAGGACCCACAGACCATCTGAAGAACATACTAAAATTTCATTTTGATAAAGTCATTTTAAAGGAAGTTATCGGGCTAACGGACAGACGGACAGACAAACAGACAGACAGACAGACAGAATGAACAAAGTCATAAACACTTTTCAACTATGTTGTAAAGTGATAACAAGAAAGATCAATCGTGCATAAAGCATTGATTATGAAACACTTTCCAACTGCAATGCAGTTTCGTTTAAACATCTATAAGATGCGATACATTCCTCGGTAATATTTTTTTAAATTATCACAAAAATACATTAATTTATTATATTTCAATACTTCATCGAAAACAAATGAACTTTATTCAAATGACGTGATTGAAATATAAATTGCCTGGTATAAACATCTCTAAAATGCGATACATTGAGCGATAATATTTTTAAAATTATCACAATACTATAATAATTTATTGTATTTGTAAACTTCATCGAAAACAAATTAACGTTATTCAAATGGCGTCATCTAAATATAAATCGCCTGGCTCTCTATATAAAAACAGCATTTCATTTATAAACTTTCTTCCATTCCTTTCATTCATCACAGTGCTACAATAATTTATTTTTATTTAAAAACCTAAAACCAAGGAGGTACAGGAAATTTAACTCTATGCTTAAAACTTCACCAAAATAGTCGTTTGGTTCTCTATGAAAAACCAATGAATGTTTTATTCATATCAGCTGTATTGCAGACTCTAGAGCTAAACAGTTTTGTGTTAAAGAAATGCAGCAATTCTTATACAACTCATTCTACATATTTTGGTGTTTACATTTTCCATAAGTGAAAATTATGCCTCGTTGTAGAAATAATCAAAGTTTGATGATCATTTAAACTCAAATATATTATAATTGCGTTGTTTCAAAATACAGATGCACAGAAATTAAGCAAAAATAAAGCAGTTTTAGGACGGATACAACATTAAATATAATTTAAAAGAACTTTAAAAATCACGATTTTGATACAAAATGGATGCCCTATTTTATTTCGAAGTGGGTCACGTGATCGCTTCATGTAAAAGGTGTAATTATTATTTTAATTTTAATTTTAAAAACTACTGAATATATTTTGCTCAAATTTTTTTATATATTTCATGGGATAATTTGAATATTTCTTAAAACTTTCGAAGCAATTTGTGAATTTTAAATTTGCTTAAAAAAATGTTTCAAAAATTAGGTCCCATAGGGTTGAATGTATTTCATTTTTTCAACCCGGGTTCAATCCAAAACTAATTGGGTGATATTATTCATTTATATTCCCATAGATCTCACAGATCGTCTGAACAAAATTAATTAAAAGAAAAGAAAAAAAACTAAAAACTACTAAAATTTCATTTTGAAAAAGCCATTTTTGCGGCAGTTATCGTGCTAACGGACAGACAAACAGACAGACAGACAGAATGAATGAATAAACAAAGTCAGAAACACTTTTCAACTATGTTGTAAAGTGTTAAAACGTTCAATTCGTGGCCAGTGATGCTTGAAGCGTGCTCAGCTGTCAAAAACTCGAATTCGAATTTTCGACCCCCCCTCACAATACTTTCGTCATACATTAATTATACTATGTATATAAGGTAAGTAAAAATTATCTGCTGTAACTATAAATTAAACAAGAAAGATCAATCATGCTTAAGGCATTGATTATGAAACACTTTCCAACTTCAATGCAATTTTATTTAAACATGTCTAAAATGCAATACATTCCTCGGTAATATTTTAAAACTTATCACAATACTACATTAATTTATTATATTTGAAAACTTAAACCTTCATCGAAAAAAATGAACTTCATTCAAATGACGGCATTGAAATATAAATTGCCTGGTTTAAACATCTCTAAAATGTGATACATTCCTCGGTAATAATTTTAAAATTATCATAATACTACGATAATTTATTATATTTGAAAACTTCATCGAAAACAACTGAAATTTATTCCAATGACGTCATAGAAAAAATAACACGCCTGGCTTGCTCCATAAAAGCAGTATTTCATTCATAAATAATTTCCCATTCATGTCATTCATCACAATACTATAATAATTTATTTTATTTAAAAATTAAGACCATGGAGCTACAAGTAATTAAACTCTATGCGTAAAACTTCATCGAAAAAAAAATCGTCCTTCTCTTTGTAAAATCAATGAATATTTCATTCATATCAGCTACGCAGACTCCATGGACTAAATGATTTTGTGTTAAAGAAATACTACAATTATAATACAACTCATTCTACATATTTTGCTGTTTACATTTTACATAGGTGAAAAATAGGCTTCGTTGTAGGAATAATGAAATTTGGATGAGCATTTAAACTCAAATATATTGTGATTGGAAATGTATGTAGATGCACAGAATTTAAGCAGAAATAAAGTGGTTTTAGGACGGTTACAACACTGAATATGAATTAAAAAGCTATTTAAAAATCACGATTTTGAGACAAGATGGATACCATATATCATTTTGAAGTAGGTCACGTGATTTTTTCATTTCATGGTCACGTGATCGCTTCATATAAGAGGGGTTATTATTATTTTAATTTTTATTTAAAAAACTACTGAATATATTTCGCTAAATTTTTTTTTATATATTTTAGGGAACAATTTGAATATTACCTAAAATTTTCGAAGCAATTTGTGAATTTTAAATTTGCTTAAAAAATGCTTGAAAAATTAGGTCCCATAGGGCTCAATATATTTCATTTTTTCAACCCGGGTTCAATCCAAAACTAATTGGGTGATATTATTCATTTATATTCCCATAAGTCCTACAGACCGTCTGAACAACATACTAAAATTTCATTTTGATTAAGTCATTTTTACGGCAGTTATCGTGCTAACGGACAGACAGACAGACAGACAGACAGAATGAACAAAGTCATAAACACTTTTCAACTTTGTTGTAAAGTGTTAAAAAATCTGATGTGAGCAACACATGACTTTGTTTATATAATACAATGAATTTTCACCTTTTACAGTCAAAAAAGACTGTATAAGATCCACGGTACTGTGTTTTTATTAACACTTTACAACAAAGTTGAAAAGTGTTTATGACTTCGTTCATTCTGTCTGTCTGTCTGTCTGTCTGTCTGTCTATCTGTCTGTCCGTTAGCACGATAACTGCCGTAAAAATGACTTAATCAAAATGAAATTTTAGTATGTTTTTCAGACGGTCTGTAGGACCTATGGGAATATAAATGAATAATATCACCCTATTAGTTTTGGATTGAACCCGGGTTGAAAAATGAAATACATTGAGCCCTAAGGGACCTAACTTTTCAAACATTTTTTAAGCGGATTTAAAATTCACAAATTGCTTCGAAAATTTTAGGTAATAGTCAAATTGTTCCATAAAATATAAAACAAAAAAATTCAGCGAAATATATTCAGCAGTTTTTTAAATAAAAATTAAAATAATAATTACACATCTTATATGAAACGATCACGTGACCATGACATGAAACGATCACATGACCCACTTCAAAATGATATATGGCATCCATCTTGTTTCAAAATCGTGATGTTTTAAAGTTCTTTTTAATTCATATTGAGTGTTGTATCCGTCCTAAAACTACTTTATTTTTGCTTAAATTCTGTGCATCTACATACTAAAACAACACAATGACAATATATTTGAGTTTAAATTCTCATTCAAATTTGATTATTTCCACAACTAAGCCTATTTTTCACCTATGTAAAATGTAAACAGCAAAATATGTAGAATGAGTTGTATTAGAATTACTGTATTTCTTTAACACAAAATAATTCAGTCCATGGAGTCTGCATGGCTGATATGAATGAAATATTAATTGATTTTATAAACAGAAGGACGATTTTTTTCGATGAAGTTTTAAGCATAGAGTTTATGAATTGTAGCTTCATGGTCTTAATTTTTAAATAAAATAAATTATTATAGTATTGTGATGAATGAAATGAATGAAATCCTGCTTTTATAGAGAGATCCAGGCGTGTTATTTTTTCTATGACGTCATTTGAATTTATTTCTGTTGTTTTCGATGAAGTTTTCAAATATAATAAATTATCGTAGTATTATGATAGTTTTAAAAATATTACCGTGGAATGTATTGCATTTTAGAGATATTTAAACCAGGCAATTTATATTTCAATGCCGTCATTTGAATGAAGTTCATTTTTTTCAATGAAGGTTTAAGTTTTCAAATATAATAAATCAATGTAGTATTGTGATAAGTTTTAAAATATTACCGAGGAATTTATTGCATTTTCGACTTTTTTAAATAAAATTGCATTGAAGTTGGAAAGTGTTTCATAATCAATGCTTTAAGCATGATTGATCTTTCTTGTTAACGTTGAATTGTACATTTGGTGATTTTCTTGATGACAACATGTGAAACTTTTGACGACAACATGTGAAGTTGATGACAACATGTGAATGTCTTGACAACATGTGAATGTCTTGATGACAACATGTGAAGTACTTATCTTTCGCTCAACTTTAAACAAACAATCATCAATATTGATAGCATCCTCAATAAGCGATTTAGTCCATATATTAAAATATTCTAATAATTCAGCAATTAGGCATCATTTTCATTAATTTAGAATCATTTTTACAATGTTGATGAAATTTTTGTCGATCTGGGCAAAATATCGCCAAGTTGGTGATACTTTGCTAGATTATTCCCCCAAGTATGCCAAATGCATCACCATGTGTTACAGACAAACGGAGCAAAGAGCATTTTTTATATACTAGAAGTTATGCCTGTCATATGAAGAAAACCAGAATTTCAAAATCATTACTTCACATTTGCATCATTTTTATCAACATGGCAATATTTAAAATAGTCGCCAGGTTGACGACGCCTTGTTAAATTTCTCGCCAAACGTTACAAACAATCAGACGGAGAAATGGCTTATTCTTATTGTCGACTCTCATGTTCTTTCCAAGATATTGAACGTTCATCAATTTGTCATTATCTCATTTATTTAGAGTCGGTTTAATAAATTTGAAGAATTTTTATCAATTAATTTTTTTTTACATTTTCGTCAATTTGGCAACATTTAAAAGTCAGCAAGTTCAATATATTTCGACAAATTCGTCACCAAAATTTTGCCAAACGTTACAAATGGAAAAGTAGGTTATTCTTATAGTAGATTCTTATATTATTTCCAAGATATTGAGTTTTCGAGAGTAAGTCGGCATTTTCATTGATTTAGCATCATTTTTATCAAATTGGCGACATTTTCGTTAATTTGGCAACATTTAAAAAGTCGTCGATTTGGCTATATTCCGCTAAATTCGTCTCAAAAATCTCGCCAAGCGATATGGATGGAGAAGTAAGTTATACTTATAGCAGATAAATGACTATTAGCGTCCAAATGCAAAAGTATTACCCAAAGTATCTTTTCTCATGAATGGAACGAGATAAATCCGCGAGAATAATGTCACCAAATTTATCGCATGATATTACAAATCTAAAGTGAACGTATTTCATAATAGCTAATACTTTTTTTTACTTTATGTGATTTTTTCATACATTTATTTTAAAAATGTGCAATATTTCGAGAACGATTCATGCTAGCGTTCTAAAGTTTGTGTTAATCGTTTTCTAATAAAAAAATTACATAAGAAATGATTATTTACGCAACTTTATTCAAGGTCTTGATCGTTTGATGATTTTTTTTCAAAATTTCACTCCAAAATTTAGGAGGGTTCTGAACATACGGTTGTGTTTAAAAACAATAGAGCTTCAGTATTCATGGATTGCAATATTTGAACGAAATTTCGTTCGAATCGCTCCATTCGTTCATGAGATATTGTCTCCACAGACTCACTGACAAACACACACAGACATCACCTCAAAAACGTCTGATTCGTGTTCAGGGATGCTTAAAACGTGCTTTCCCGTCGAAAACTCGATTCCGAATTTTCGACCCCTGTCACAGTACTTTCTTTATACATTAAAGTATGTATATAAGGAAAGTAATATCTCAAGCGATTGATTGTACACCAATAGAAATAATTAATAAAATTTAGGATATATATATATATATATATATATATATATATATATATATATATATATATATATATATATATATACATATATATATATATACAGGGTCTGTCCGGAAAATAATGTCAATGATTTTATTCCAAAGCGACTGTACGTTCCAGCGCGCTCGACCGCTGTGGGAATTGTGGAGGGGGATCTCGGGAACGAATGCAGCCGGTCACCAGTAGTCTCCGAGCAGCCCCAGAGTTCGGACAGATTTTTTCGTGAGAGTCGTTTCGGTAACCCATACAATTGATAAATGCAGCGTTCGCTCGAGCAATGCACGGCGATCAAGTTTTGCGTTAAACTCGGCAAGACCGCTACTGAAACTGTTCCGCTGATGAAGAAGGCCTTTGGCAATGTTTGCCTTTCAGATCGACAAGTTTACCGGTGGCACAAGGCCTTTGCAGAAGGTCGTAAGGAGGTGAGTGACGAAGCCATCGACGACCAACACCGAAGAAAATGGGACTCTTGTCTGGGATCTTCTGAATTCTGATCGTCGTTTAAGTGTTTGTTTAATTTCAGAGACATTAGGTATTCCAAAAACTAACGTCGAAGTGCTCCAAAGGCTCAAGCACAGGGTTCAACCGGGGCTATCGTGATTCCTCTTCTCCTCTTCCGGCGAAGGGGAAAAGAGAGAATCCCGAGGGTTCCGGTTCAACGCGTCCGGCGCAACATCGCCACGGATTGGAAGCTCCATCATGACAATGTGCCTGCGCACACATCCTTTGTTGTGACGGACTACCTGGCCAAGGCAGGCTTGCCAACCATTCCCCGGCCTTCCTACAGTCCCGACTTGGCTCCCCCAGACTTTTTTTTTGTTTCCACGACTCAAAACTCTGATGAAAGGATTGCATTTCGGGATGGTCGACAACATCAAAGCGGCTTGCACCAGGGCTTTTAAGAACATCCCGGAGAAGGATTACAGTGCCGCCTTCGATGCATGGACATCCCGCTGGACCCGCTGTATTGACGCAGGAGGAATGTATTTTGAAGAATGTTGATGGGTTGTAACGATCGGATTAATAAATTCTTTGTTCTCGAGACATTCACATTACTTTCCGGACAGACCGGAGACAACACTTTCCAACTACAATGCAATTTTATTTAAACATGTCTAAAATGCGATACATTCCTCGGTAATATTTTAAAACTTATCGCAATATTACATTAATTTATTATATTTGAAAACTTAAACCTTCATCGAAAAAAATGAACTTCATTAAACATCTCTAAAATGCGATACATTCCTCGGTAATAATTTTAGAATTATCATAATACTACGATAATTTATTATATTTGAATACTTCATCGAAAACAACTGAAATTCATTCAAATGACGTCATAGAAAAAATAACACGCCTGGCTCTCTCTATAAAAGCAGCATTTCATTCATAAACAATTTCCCATTCATTTCATTCATCACAATACTATAAAAATTTATTTTATTTAAAAATTAAGACTATGGAGCTACAAGTTATTAAACTCTATGTTTAAAACTTCATCGAAAAAAATCGTCCTTCTCTTTGTAAAATCAATTAATATTTCATTCATATCAGCTATGCAGACTCCATGAGCTAAATAATTTTGCGTTAAAGAAATACAGCAATTCTAATACAACTCATTCAACATATTTTGCTGCTTACATTTTACATAAGTGAAAAATAGGCTTCGTTGTAGAAATAATCAAATTTGGATGAGCATTTAAACTCAAATATATTGTAATTGCGTTAAGTATGTAGATGCACAGTATTTAAGAACAAATAAAGTGGTTTTAGGACGGACACAACACTCAATATGAATTAAAAAGAACTTTAAAAATCGCGATTTTGAGACAAGATGGATGCCATATATCATTTTGAAGTGGATCACGTGATCTTTTCATATCATGGTCACGTGATCGTTTCATATAAGAGGTGTAATTATTATTTTAATTTTTATTTAAAAAACTACTGAATATATTTCGCTAATTTTTTTTATATATTTTATGGAACAATTTGAATATTACCTAAAATTTTCGAAGCAATTTGTGAATTTTAAATCCGCTTAAAAAATGTTTGAAAAATTGGGTCCCATAGGGCTCAATGTATTTCATTTTTTCGGGTTCAATCCAAAACTAATTGGGTGATATTATTAATTTATATTCCCATAGGTCCTACAGACCGTCTGAACAACATACTAAAATTTCATTTTGATTAAGTCATTTTTACGGCAGTTATCGTGCTAACGGACAGACAGACAGACAGACAGAATGAACAAAGTCATAAACACTTTTCAACTTTGTTGTAAAGTGTTAAAAAATCTGATGTGAGCAACACATGACTTTGTTTATATAATACAATGAATTTTCACCTTTTACAGTCAAAAAAGACTGTATAAGATCCACGGTACTGTGTTTTTATTAACACTTTACAACAAAGTTGAAAAGTGTTTATGACTTCGTTCATTCTGTCTGTCTGTCTGTCTGTCTGTCTGTCTATCTGTCTGTCCGTTAGCACGATAACTGCCGTAAAAATGACTTAATCAAAATGAAATTTTAGTATGTTTTTCAGACGGTCTGTAGGACCTATGGGAATATAAATGAATAATATCACCCTATTAGTTTTGGATTGAACCCGGGTTGAAAAATGAAATACATTGAGCCCTAAGGGACCTAACTTTTCAAACATTTTTTAAGCGGATTTAAAATTCACAAATTGCTTCGAAAATTTTAGGTAATAGTCAAATTGTTCCATAAAATATAAAACAAAAAAATTCAGCGAAATATATTCAGCAGTTTTTTAAATAAAAATTAAAATAATAATTACACATCTTATATGAAACGATCACGTGACCATGACATGAAACGATCACATGACCCACTTCAAAATGATATATGGCATCCATCTTGTTTCAAAATCGTGATGTTTTAAAGTTCTTTTTAATTCATATTGAGTGTTGTATCCGTCCTAAAACTACTTTATTTTTGCTTAAATTCTGTGCATCTACATACTAAAACAACACAATGACAATATATTTGAGTTTAAATTCTCATTCAAATTTGATTATTTCTACAACTAAGCCTATTTTTCACCTATGTAAAATGTAAACAGCAAAATATGTAGAATGAGTTGTATTAGAATTACTGTATTTCTTTAACACAAAATAATTCAGTCCATGGAGTCTGCATGGCTGATATGAATGAAATATTAATTGATTTTATAAACAGAAGGACGATTTTTTTCGATGAAGTTTTAAGCATAGAGTTTATGAATTGTAGCTTCATGGTCTTAATTTTTAAATAAAATAAATTATTATAGTATTGTGATGAATGAAATGAATGAAATCCTGCTTTTATAGAGAGATCCAGGCGTGTTATTTTTTCTATGACGTCATTTGAATTTATTTCTGTTGTTTTCGATGAAGTTTTCAAATATAATAAATTATCGTAGTATTATGATAGTTTTAAAAATATTACCGTGGAATGTATTGCATTTTAGAGATATTTAAACCAGGCAATTTATATTTCAATGCCGTCATTTGAATGAAGTTCATTTTTTTCAATGAAGGTTTAAGTTTTCAAATATAATAAATCAATGTAGTATTGTGATAAGTTTTAAAATATTACCGAGGAATTTATTGCATTTTCGACTTTTTTAAATAAAATTGCATTGAAGTTGGAAAGTGTTTCATAATCAATGCTTTAAGCATGATTGATCTTTCTTGTTAACGTTGAATTGTACATTTGGTGATTTTCTTGATGACAACATGTGAAACTTTTGACGACAACATGTGAAGTTGATGACAACATGTGAATGTCTTGACAACATGTGAATGTCTTGATGACAACATGTGAAGTACTTATCTTTCGCTCAACTTTAAACAAACAATCATCAATATTGATAGCATCCTCAATAAGCGATTTAGTCCATATATTAAAATATTCTAATAATTCAGCAATTAGGCATCATTTTCATTAATTTAGAATCATTTTTACAATGTTGATGAAATTTTTGTCGATCTGGGCAAAATATCGCCAAGTTGGTGATACTTTGCTAGATTATTCCCCCAAGTATGCCAAATGCATCACCATGTGTTACAGACAAACGGAGCAAAGAGCATTTTTTATATACTAGAAGTTATGCCCGTCATATGAAGAAAACCAGAATTTCAAAATCATTACTTCACATTTGCATCATTTTTATCAACATGGCAATATTTAAAATAGTCGCCAGGTTGACGACGCCTTGTTAAATTTCTCGCCAAACGTTACAAACAATCAGACGGAGAAATGGCTTATTCTTATTGTCGACTCTCATGTTCTTTCCAAGATATTGAACGTTCATCAATTTGTCATTATCTCATTTATTTAGAGTCGGTTTAATAAATTTGAAGAATTTTTATCAATTAATTTTTTTTTACATTTTCGTCAATTTGGCAACATTTAAAAGTCAGCAAGTTCAATATATTTCGACAAATTCGTCACCAAAATTTTGCCAAACGTTACAAATGGAAAAGTAGGTTATTCTTATAGTAGATTCTTATATTATTTCCAAGATATTGAGTTTTCGAGAGTAAGTCGGCATTTTCATTGATTTAGCATCATTTTTATCAAATTGGCGACATTTTCGTTAATTTGGCAACATTTAAAAAGTCGTCGATTTGGCTATATTCCGCTAAATTCGTCTCAAAAATCTCGCCAAGCGATATGGATGGAGAAGTAAGTTATACTTATAGCAGATAAATGACTATTAGCGTCCAAATGCAAAAGTATTACCCAAAGTATCTTTTCTCATGAATGGAACGAGATAAATCCGCGAGAATAATGTCACCAAATTTATCGCATGATATTACAAATCTAAAGTGAACGTATTTCATAATAGCTAATACTTTTTTTTACTTTATGTGATTTTTTCATACATTTATTTTAAAAATGTGCAATATTTCGAGAACGATTCATGCTAGCGTTCTAAAGTTTGTGTTAATCGTTTTCTAATAAAAAAATTACATAAGAAATGATTATTTACGCAACTTTATTCAAGGTCTTGATCGTTTGATGATTTTTTTTCAAAATTTCACTCCAAAATTTAGGAGGGTTCTGAACATACGGTTGTGTTTAAAAACAATAGAGCTTCAGTATTCATGGATTGCAATATTTGAACGAAATTTCGTTCGAATCGCTCCATTCGTTCATGAGATATTGTCTCCACAGACTCACTGACAAACACACACAGACATCACCTCAAAAACGTCTGATTCGTGTTCAGGGATGCTTAAAACGTGCTTTCCCGTCGAAAACTCGATTCCGAATTTTCGACCCCTGTCACAGTACTTTCTTTATACATTAAAGTATGTATATAAGGAAAGTAATATCTCAAGCGATTGATTGTACACCAATAGAAATAATTAATAAAATTTAGGATATATATATATATATATATATATATATATATATATATATATATATATATATATATATATATACATATATATATATATACAGGGTCTGTCCGGAAAATAATGTCAATGATTTTATTCCAAAGCGACTGTACGTTCCAGCGCGCTCGACCGCTGTGGGAATTGTGGAGGGGGATCTCGGGAACGAATGCAGCCGGTCACCAGTAGTCTCCGAGCAGCCCCAGAGTTCGGACAGATTTTTTCGTGAGAGTCGTTTCGGTAACCCATACAATTGATAAATGCAGCGTTCGCTCGAGCAATGCACGGCGATCAAGTTTTGCGTTAAACTCGGCAAGACCGCTACTGAAACTGTTCCGCTGATGAAGAAGGCCTTTGGCAATGTTTGCCTTTCAGATCGACAAGTTTACCGGTGGCACAAGGCCTTTGCAGAAGGTCGTAAGGAGGTGAGTGACGAAGCCATCGACGACCAACACCGAAGAAAATGGGACTCTTGTCTGGGATCTTCTGAATTCTGATCGTCGTTTAAGTGTTTGTTTAATTTCAGAGACATTAGGTATTCCAAAAACTAACGTCGAAGTGCTCCAAAGGCTCAAGCACAGGGTTCAACCGGGGCTATCGTGATTCCTCTTCTCCTCTTCCGGCGAAGGGGAAAAGAGAGAATCCCGAGGGTTCCGGTTCAACGCGTCCGGCGCAACATCGCCACGGATTGGAAGCTCCATCATGACAATGTGCCTGCGCACACATCCTTTGTTGTGACGGACTACCTGGCCAAGGCAGGCTTGCCAACCATTCCCCGGCCTTCCTACAGTCCCGACTTGGCTCCCCCAGACTTTTTTTTTGTTTCCACGACTCAAAACTCTGATGAAAGGATTGCATTTCGGGATGGTCGACAACATCAAAGCGGCTTGCACCAGGGCTTTTAAGAACATCCCGGAGAAGGATTACAGTGCCGCCTTCGATGCATGGACATCCCGCTGGACCCGCTGTATTGACGCAGGAGGAATGTATTTTGAAGAATGTTGATGGGTTGTAACGATCGGATTAATAAATTCTTTGTTCTCGAGACATTCACATTACTTTCCGGACAGACCGGAGACAACACTTTCCAACTACAATGCAATTTTATTTAAACATGTCTAAAATGCGATACATTCCTCGGTAATATTTTAAAACTTATCGCAATATTACATTAATTTATTATATTTGAAAACTTAAACCTTCATCGAAAAAAATGAACTTCATTAAACATCTCTAAAATGCGATACATTCCTCGGTAATAATTTTAGAATTATCATAATACTACGATAATTTATTATATTTGAATACTTCATCGAAAACAACTGAAATTCATTCAAATGACGTCATAGAAAAAATAACACGCCTGGCTCTCTCTATAAAAGCAGCATTTCATTCATAAACAATTTCCCATTCATTTCATTCATCACAATACTATAAAAATTTATTTTATTTAAAAATTAAGACTATGGAGCTACAAGTTATTAAACTCTATGTTTAAAACTTCATCGAAAAAAATCGTCCTTCTCTTTGTAAAATCAATTAATATTTCATTCATATCAGCTATGCAGACTCCATGAGCTAAATAATTTTGCGTTAAAGAAATACAGCAATTCTAATACAACTCATTCAACATATTTTGCTGCTTACATTTTACATAAGTGAAAAATAGGCTTCGTTGTAGAAATAATCAAATTTGGATGAGCATTTAAACTCAAATATATTGTAATTGCGTTAAGTATGTAGATGCACAGTATTTAAGAACAAATAAAGTGGTTTTAGGACGGACACAACACTCAATATGAATTAAAAAGAACTTTAAAAATCGCGATTTTGAGACAAGATGGATGCCATATATCATTTTGAAGTGGATCACGTGATCTTTTCATATCATGGTCACGTGATCGTTTCATATAAGAGGTGTAATTATTATTTTAATTTTTATTTAAAAAACTACTGAATATATTTCGCTAATTTTTTTTATATATTTTATGGAACAATTTGAATATTACCTAAAATTTTCGAAGCAATTTGTGAATTTTAAATCCGCTTAAAAAATGTTTGAAAAATTGGGTCCCATAGGGCTCAATGTATTTCATTTTTTCGGGTTCAATCCAAAACTAATTGGGTGATATTATTAATTTATATTCCCATAGGTCCTACAGACCGTCTGAACAACATACTAAAATTTCATTTTGATTAAGTCATTTTTACGGCAGTTATCGTGCTAACGGACAGACAGACAGACAGACAGAATGAACAAAGTCATAAACACTTTTCAACTTTGTTGTAAAGTGTTAAAAAATCTGATGTGAGCAACACATGACTTTGTTTATATAATACAATGAATTTTCACCTTTTACAGTCAAAAAAGACTGTATAAGATCCACGGTACTGTGTTTTTATTAACACTTTACAACAAAGTTGAAAAGTGTTTATGACTTCGTTCATTCTGTCTGTCTGTCTGTCTGTCTGTCTGTCTATCTGTCTGTCCGTTAGCACGATAACTGCCGTAAAAATGACTTAATCAAAATGAAATTTTAGTATGTTTTTCAGACGGTCTGTAGGACCTATGGGAATATAAATGAATAATATCACCCTATTAGTTTTGGATTGAACCCGGGTTGAAAAATGAAATACATTGAGCCCTAAGGGACCTAACTTTTCAAACATTTTTTAAGCGGATTTAAAATTCACAAATTGCTTCGAAAATTTTAGGTAATAGTCAAATTGTTCCATAAAATATAAAACAAAAAAATTCAGCGAAATATATTCAGCAGTTTTTTAAATAAAAATTAAAATAATAATTACACATCTTATATGAAACGATCACGTGACCATGACATGAAACGATCACATGACCCACTTCAAAATGATATATGGCATCCATCTTGTTTCAAAATCGTGATGTTTTAAAGTTCTTTTTAATTCATATTGAGTGTTGTATCCGTCCTAAAACTACTTTATTTTTGCTTAAATTCTGTGCATCTACATACTAAAACAACACAATGACAATATATTTGAGTTTAAATTCTCATTCAAATTTGATTATTTCTACAACTAAGCCTATTTTTCACCTATGTAAAATGTAAACAGCAAAATATGTAGAATGAGTTGTATTAGAATTACTGTATTTCTTTAACACAAAATAATTCAGTCCATGGAGTCTGCATGGCTGATATGAATGAAATATTAATTGATTTTATAAACAGAAGGACGATTTTTTTCGATGAAGTTTTAAGCATAGAGTTTATGAATTGTAGCTTCATGGTCTTAATTTTTAAATAAAATAAATTATTATAGTATTGTGATGAATGAAATGAATGAAATCCTGCTTTTATAGAGAGATCCAGGCGTGTTATTTTTTCTATGACGTCATTTGAATTTATTTCTGTTGTTTTCGATGAAGTTTTCAAATATAATAAATTATCGTAGTATTATGATAGTTTTAAAAATATTACCGTGGAATGTATTGCATTTTAGAGATATTTAAACCAGGCAATTTATATTTCAATGCCGTCATTTGAATGAAGTTCATTTTTTTCAATGAAGGTTTAAGTTTTCAAATATAATAAATCAATGTAGTATTGTGATAAGTTTTAAAATATTACCGAGGAATTTATTGCATTTTCGACTTTTTTAAATAAAATTGCATTGAAGTTGGAAAGTGTTTCATAATCAATGCTTTAAGCATGATTGATCTTTCTTGTTAACGTTGAATTGTACATTTGGTGATTTTCTTGATGACAACATGTGAAACTTTTGACGACAACATGTGAAGTTGATGACAACATGTGAATGTCTTGACAACATGTGAATGTCTTGATGACAACATGTGAAGTACTTATCTTTCGCTCAACTTTAAACAAACAATCATCAATATTGATAGCATCCTCAATAAGCGATTTAGTCCATATATTAAAATATTCTAATAATTCAGCAATTAGGCATCATTTTCATTAATTTAGAATCATTTTTACAATGTTGATGAAATTTTTGTCGATCTGGGCAAAATATCGCCAAGTTGGTGATACTTTGCTAGATTATTCCCCCAAGTATGCCAAATGCATCACCATGTGTTACAGACAAACGGAGCAAAGAGCATTTTTTATATACTAGAAGTTATGCCCGTCATATGAAGAAAACCAGAATTTCAAAATCATTACTTCACATTTGCATCATTTTTATCAACATGGCAATATTTAAAATAGTCGCCAGGTTGACGACGCCTTGTTAAATTTCTCGCCAAACGTTACAAACAATCAGACGGAGAAATGGCTTATTCTTATTGTCGACTCTCATGTTCTTTCCAAGATATTGAACGTTCATCAATTTGTCATTATCTCATTTATTTAGAGTCGGTTTAATAAATTTGAAGAATTTTTATCAATTAATTTTTTTTTACATTTTCGTCAATTTGGCAACATTTAAAAGTCAGCAAGTTCAATATATTTCGACAAATTCGTCACCAAAATTTTGCCAAACGTTACAAATGGAAAAGTAGGTTATTCTTATAGTAGATTCTTATATTATTTCCAAGATATTGAGTTTTCGAGAGTAAGTCGGCATTTTCATTGATTTAGCATCATTTTTATCAAATTGGCGACATTTTCGTTAATTTGGCAACATTTAAAAAGTCGTCGATTTGGCTATATTCCGCTAAATTCGTCTCAAAAATCTCGCCAAGCGATATGGATGGAGAAGTAAGTTATACTTATAGCAGATAAATGACTATTAGCGTCCAAATGCAAAAGTATTACCCAAAGTATCTTTTCTCATGAATGGAACGAGATAAATCCGCGAGAATAATGTCACCAAATTTATCGCATGATATTACAAATCTAAAGTGAACGTATTTCATAATAGCTAATACTTTTTTTTACTTTATGTGATTTTTTCATACATTTATTTTAAAAATGTGCAATATTTCGAGAACGATTCATGCTAGCGTTCTAAAGTTTGTGTTAATCGTTTTCTAATAAAAAAATTACATAAGAAATGATTATTTACGCAACTTTATTCAAGGTCTTGATCGTTTGATGATTTTTTTTCAAAATTTCACTCCAAAATTTAGGAGGGTTCTGAACATACGGTTGTGTTTAAAAACAATAGAGCTTCAGTATTCATGGATTGCAATATTTGAACGAAATTTCGTTCGAATCGCTCCATTCGTTCATGAGATATTGTCTCCACAGACTCACTGACAAACACACACAGACATCACCTCAAAAACGTCTGATTCGTG
Source organism: Amaurobius ferox (assembly GCA_951213105.1). Taxonomy (NCBI): domain Eukaryota; kingdom Metazoa; phylum Arthropoda; class Arachnida; order Araneae; family Amaurobiidae; genus Amaurobius; species Amaurobius ferox. The sequence goes on from OX578138.1 coordinate 87,665,276, forward strand.
TTCAGGGATGCTTAAAACGTGCTTTCCCGTCGAAAACTCGATTCCGAATTTTCGACCCCTGTCACAGTACTTTCTTTAGTTATTAAAGTATGTATATAAGGAAAGTAATATCTCAAGCGATTGATTGTACACCAATAGAAATAATTAATAAAATTTAGGATATATATATATATATATATATATATATATATATATATATATATATATATATATATATATATATATATATATATATATATATATATATATATATATATATATATATATATATATATATATATATATATATATATATATATATATATATATACATATATATATATATACAGGGTCTGTCCGGAAAATAATGTCAATGATTTTATTCCAAAGCGACTGTACGTTCCAGCGCGCTCGACCGCTGTGGGAATTGTGGAGGGGGATCTCGGGAACGAATGCAGCCGGTCACCAGTAGTCTCCGAGCAGCCCCAGAGTTCGGACAGATTTTTTCGTGAGAGTCGTTTCGGTAACCCGTACAATTGATAAATGCAGCGTTCGCTCGAGCAATGCACGGCGATCAAGTTTTGCGTTAAACTCGGAAAGACCGCTACTGAAACTGTTCCGCTGATGAAGAAGGCCTTTGGCAATGTTTGCCTTTCAGATCGACAAGTTTACCGGTGGCACAAGGCCTTTGCAGAAGGTCGTAAGGAGGTGAGTGACGAAGCCATCGACGACCAACACCGAAGAAAATGGGACTCTTGTCTGGGATCTTCTGAATTCTGATCGTCGTTTAAGTGTTTGTTTAATTTCAGAGACATTAGGTATTCCAAAAACTAACGTCGAAGTGCTCCAAAGGCTCAAGCACAGGGTTCAACCGGGGCTATCGTGATTCCTCTTCTCCTCTTCCTGCGAAGGGGAAAAGAGAGAATCCCGAGGGTTCCGGTTCAACGCGTCCGGCGCAACATCGCCACGGATTGGAAGCTCCATCATGACAATGTGCCTGCGCACACATCCTTTGTTGTGACGGACTACCTGGCCAAGGCAGGCTTGCCAACCATTCCCCGGCCTTCCTACAGTCCCGACTTGGCTCCCCCAGACTTTTTTTTTGTTCCCACGACTCAAAACTCTGATGAAAGGATTGCATTTCGGGATGGTCGACAACATCAAAGCGGCTTGCACCAGGGCTTTTAAGAACATCCCGGAGAAGGATTACAGTGCCGCCTTCGATGCATGGACATCCCGCTGGACCCGCTGTATTGACGCAGGAGGATTGTATTTTGAAGAATGTTGATGGGTTGTAACGATCGGATTAATAAATTCTTTGTTCTCGAGACATTCACATTACTTTCCGGACAGACCGGAGACAACACTTTCCAACTACAATGCAATTTTATTTAAACATGTCTAAAATGCGATACATTCCTCGGTAATATTTTAAAACTTATCGCAATATTACATTAATTTATTATATTTGAAAACTTAAACCTTCATCGAAAAAATTGAACTTCATTAAACATCTCTAAAATGCGATACATTCCTCGGTAATAATTTTAGAATTATCATAATACTACGATAATTTATTATATTTGAATACTTCATCGAAAACAACTGAAATTCATTCAAATGACGTCATAGAAAAAATAACACGCCTGGCTCTCTCTATAAAAGCAGCATTTCATTCATAAACAATTTCCCATTCATTTCATTCATCACAATACTATAAAAATTTATTTTATTTAAAAATTAAGACTATGGAGCTACAAGTTATTAAACTCTATGTTTAAAACTTCATCGAAAAAAATCGTCCTTCTCTTTGTAAAATCAATTAATATTTCATTCATATCAGGTATGCAGACTCCATGAGCTAAATAATTTTGCGTTAAAGAAATACAGCAATTCTAATACAACTCATTCAACATATTTTGCTGCTTACATTTTACATAAGTGAAAAATAGGCTTCGTTGTAGAAATAATCAAATTTGGATGAGCATTTAAACTCAAATATATTGTAATTGCGTTAAGTATGTAGATGCACAGTATTTAAGAACAAATAAAGTGGTTTTAGGACGGACACAACACTCAATATGAATTAAAAAGAACTTTAAAAATCGCGATTTTGAGACAAGATGGATGCCATATATCATTTTGAAGTGGATCACGTGATCTTTTCATATCATGGTCACGTGATCGTTTCATATAAGAGGTGTAATTATTATTTTAACTTTTATTTAGAAACTAATGAATATATTTCGCTAATTTTTTTTATATATTTTATGGAACAATTTGAATATTACCTAAAATTTTCGAAGCAATTTGTGAATTTTAAATCCGCTTAAAAAATGTTTGAAAAATTGGGTCCCATAGGGCTCAATGTATTTCATTTTTTCGGGTTCAATCCAAAACTAATTGGGTGATATTATTAATTTATATTCCCATAGGTCCTGTGCCGATTATTATTTTTGTTGATTAAAATTAATATTGTCAAAAATGCATTTTACTTTAAATTAATTATTTATTAGTATATTAATTATACATGTAATCTGTTCTAACTTACTGCTGTGTACATTGCGTTGGTGGCCGCAAAACCCACCTATTTCTGTGCTTAACGGGATACTAAGTTAACAAACTAAAAATTAAGGTTAATAGTAAAGGAACAAACATTTATTTATCACATACTCAATTTACACTCTTTAGTTTTACAAATTAAATAAATATCACACATAGTGGAATACATCTCAATGGTAGTTCGGGGGGTGTAATGCCAGATGAATTGATATTTGGTTGGAGCACGTGGTGGGATGCATTAATTAGCTTTTCCTTAAAAACACAAATTTAGACAAAGCGGTTATCCTCATATAGTTTAATTGTACGGTACCTGATCTTCTTTCATATAACTTGGGTAACACCGATGCTTTGTCACACTTTACACTTGCAATACCAGATGAACATGAGCTCTCCTTCGAATTCCTATATCAGAGACGCACACACAACTCTTAACTCTGCTACCGTCGCTTCTTCTTGACTAGTCTAACTCCAACAGCCTGCCTTGACCAATTCTGACTCCCACTTCGAGCAACTCTCACTTATATCCCTTTTTCGGTCGGCGGTCCACGTGCTGAAAACTAGAGCTGAGGGCTAATCCGTAGACATGGCGTCGCCGTCTCGGTTGCCGCCAAACGGCTTAACGTGGTATGTAAACATGGGCGTGGTATGTAAGATATGGGGCCACCTGTATATTATCGCCCATCTGCTTAGCGTGGGGATAATCCGCCCGCATTCCTGGTTCCATTATTTTTTAATCCTTCCAAATATTTATTACTTTACATTTCTGGCATTACATTCTCACCCCCCCGCGAAAAAAAAAGTCCAAAAGTTACTCTCCCACAGTTTCACCCCAGTGGTAAGAAATTAAGTTCACAATGGTTCCTCGCAAACACATAAGTTCATCCATCGTGAGAAAGGCTGAGTTCCACTTCTTAGCCTCGTACAACTCATAGCTTTGATAGTTCTTTGTAGTTTCTTGATAGTTCCCTGTCAAGTTAGTCCATTATTCATAATTGACATAATGTACCATAAATTACATGAGGATTACCAACATTCACATTATTATTAAATTGTAAATTTTGATATATATTATTTGCAATGCATAATTTTCATTTCTCCTTTTACATAATTATTTACATACGACATATCATTACATAACAGCATTCATTACTTTATTATTATTATACATTTTCTTGTTATCATTTCATTTTGTAACATATTGTAGTAGTGCAACTATCAACTTCCGATTCTTGGTTATGGTTGAATTCCATACCACCATATTATTTATAAATTACTTTGTTATTTCACTTTTTTTTTTTTTTTTTTTTTTTTTTTGAACTTGCCATATATGTAATGTCAGAAATACATAACATACTTTTTGAAATATACTTATATCCACAATTTAAAACATAAAAACATATACATATACACTCAATTATCACTTTCTATTTATGACATTAATTACAAACTTTTTACATATTTTTCATATTCTTTGTTTTATGAAATTACTATTTACAACAATTCGAGGGCGAAAATTATACCCTCTGGCATTATAACAAACCTCATCATCATTTCTATTATTTTCACAGTTTAATTGCTTTTCTTTAGTGACCTTCCCTTCCTTAATCTGACTTTGATCATTATTTCTAATCACTTTCTCATTTTGATTTTTTTCTTTGTCCTGTGTGTGTGTGTGGTTTGATTCGCTTTCGTCACTATCTTTCAAATATTGTTTTCGCTCCGCTGCCATGTATAGTTTATTTATGTGCACTTTATAAGTTTTATTTTCATCACTTTTAAGACATATTATAACATTATTATTTCGGACTAATTTCGTAATTCTAAATGGTCCATCATATCGATCCTCTAATACCCTTGGTTTTAGGAACTTTTTTAGGTACACTGTCGCTCCTATAAATATATCGTTTTTTCTCACTATTTTATATTTCTTTATTTGTTTGTCATTTATCAGCTTTTGTTGTTCCGATGCGTCTTTCACGACTTTATCTATATTTTTTAAATGCTGTGCCACATAATTTTTATAATTATTTACATCACTATACATTATATCTATTTCTTCCTTACTTGGTATGTTTGTTTGTTTAATATTTTCAAATGGCAATGATAAATCTCTAAGATAGAACAGGAATGAAGGCTCAAATCCTGTATTACTGTTAATAGTGTTATTCACATAAAACTTAAACCATTTTAAAGATTCATCCCATTCAAACGTAGTCTTTGACAAACACATTATACATTGTTTCATGTCTCTGTGTATTCTTTCACAACGACCTAAAGAACTTGGGAAATAAACCGAACTGTATCGCCTTTCAATATTTAATGCATTTGTAAAATCTATGTATTCTTTACTTTTAAAAATTTGAGCATTATCGCTTTGAATAATAATTGGAACTCCATAAGTTGTCACGAAGTTTGTTAGCTTATTCACTATTGTTTTAGCAGTAATGTCTCTGACTGCATAGGCCTCAAAGTATCGTGAAAACATGTCTACAATTGTAATTACAAAATTATTTCCTCCATTACTGCGCGGTAGTTTTCCTACGCAATCCAGTTGTAAATATATTCTTGGTTTTAATATTTCTGGCATAGCCTGAAGTCTGGCTGGTGGTATATTTTTGTGTTTTACTAATAAGCATTGATTACAAGACTTACAAAAATTTTCCACGTCTTGGAAAGCCCCTATCCAAAAATATTTTCTTGAAAGTAATTGGTATGTCTTTTTTACTCCGAAATGAGGGAAATGTGCTATCTCTATTATCTTTCCCTTTAGCGAGTGCGGTATTACAATCTTATTCTCATTTATTTTCCTATACGTTTGTCTTTTATTTTCCTTCTTTACCATTAACAGTTTATTTTGGCTATCAATATAGTATACCTTGTTATTGTGATATCGGTTTCTTCCTTTTTGTAATTCCTCTCTAATTTTACTTAATTTTTCATCTACCATTTGTTGCTCTAATATTTTCTCCACATTTATCTCATCATTTTTAATTAAAGTATTTACATATTTGATTTGGTTATCATTGTCAAATACATATCTCGAGCAATAATCACTTGCGTTATTTTCACCTTTTTGATATTTGAATTTAAAATCATACTGACTTATGTCAATTAGCCACCTCGATATGATATTTGGCATTTTATCTAATTTTATGTGGTACATAAGGGATTTTGCGTCACTCAGCAAGGTGAAACTCCTTCCGAACAGATATTCTCTGAAGTGTTGTAAGGATGCGTGTATAGCTAGCAATTCTAGCTTTATTGCAGGATAACGCTTCTCTGCCGGGTTCACAGGTCTTGAATAAAATTCGATAACATGATCGACTCCATTTACCCTTTGCATCAAAATACTACTAATTCCCTTACCTGAGCCATCCGTAGTTAAGACAAACGGGTTTACTTCATCAGGCTGTCTTACAACTGGTTCTTTAAAAATTGCATTTTTTAATTTTTCAAAAGCTTTTCTACATTCATTATTCCACTCGAACCTAACGTTCTTTTTTGTCAAATTTACCAACGGTTCTGCAATTTGTGCATAATTTTTTATCAGACCTCTAAAATAGTTTGTTGTCCCAAGAAAGCTTTTTACTTGTTTAACCGTTTGGGGTTGTTTGAAATTTTGCACTTTTGCACAGTTTTTTATTGATGGGCTTATACCATTCGCATTTACTTTATATCCTAAAAATTCAATTTGCGATTTGCATATCTGTAACTTCGCCGGGTCGAGTGTTAAATTATTTTCTTTCAATCTTTGGAAAACAATTTTGATTTTCTCTAACATTTCGTCGTTATTTTGTGCGCATATGACTAAGTCATCTAAGTAAAAGTATATTTTTAACTCTGATAGATCTCCTAACACTTTGTTCATTAAAAGTTGAAAATATGCTCCTGAGTTTTTAAGACCAAACGGAATTCTTTTAGGATTAAAATTTCCCATAAAAGTTGTGAACGTTAAGGCCTTTCTATCTTGTTTTCTTAGTTCGATCTGAAAAAACGCCGCCTTCAAATCCATAACTGTATAAATTTTACTACCAGCGATATTTTGTAATATATCCTTCACCTTTGGTAAGTTTATTGGCAAAAGTGGTAAATACGCGTTTATGGCCCTATAATCAATAGCAAGTCTATATTTAGGTTCTTCATTTGGTTTACTTGGTTTCTTTACAAGAATAATGGGACTAGCGTACGTGCTTTGTGAACTTTCAATAATGTCATTTTCCAATAATTCCCTAATTTCTTTTTGCGCAATTTCTCGTACTGCTCTCGGAATTGGGTATGGTCGACTCTGAATAGGATAATTGTGCATAAGTTCGATTTTCGGTACTATTGCTGATGTTTTACCTAGGGTAGCATATGACTTTGAAAAAACCTCTGTATTGGTCATCATTAATGCAATAACTTTATTTCTATCTTCCTTATTTAAGTGCTGTACTTGAAAATCGTCTGGAGATATTTCTTTCTTTCTTAATTCCCGAATTTGTTGATAATCTGTTTTATTTAAATTTTGAATATTATTAATTTCCAACGTGGGTTTACTGCTTTTATTTTTTGTATCAACAATTTCGATTTGTTCTGTTATTATACCCACGTTCATATTTTTATTAAGTGTAATTTGGCAATTTTTTTCATTGTATAACAACATTCTAATCTTATTTTTATTTTCTATACTTTGGATCGCTTCATCCATGATTAATGTTCTTGCCATTTTTATTGGAGAAAATAAAACATCCTGTCCCTCATTTAATTCCTGTGACAAAATCAATTGGACTATTTCTGACTCCCCTGGCTTTAATGTTATTTTTCTTTTCAATTTAGCGAAAATCTGCTTTTCCTCTTTCTTTTTAACATTCTTATTCTTATTACTTTCATTAGAACTTGGTAACCATTTTTCATCATTTACATTATCGCGAGTGCTACAATTTTGCATATTAGCGTTTTTTCTATCGTTATCGCTTTCATTATCCTCGCTTATTCTACCTTCATTCTCATTATTGAATTCATTACAACAATTATTTATTTCCTCATATTCGTCGTCATCATTATCATCGCTTATTCTATCTTCATTCTCATTATTGGATTCATTATAACAACTATTTATTTCCTCATATTCGTCGTCATCAGTATTATAATTTTCATAATTACTATTATATCTATTTTCATCGCGAATTCCCTGGCTTTGTGGTTTTTGTTTTGAATTCTGTATTGGGTTTGTATTTTCACTTTTATACAATTTAATCGCAGTATTCCCAAATTGTACTTCGTTATCTTTTGTATTTAAAATTGCTTTATGTGAGGATAAAAAGTCGTAGCCTAAAAGCATTTTATATTGCCCCTGAAAGTTCTGTTTTGTCACGAAAAAATAATTTTTGCATGCCTTTTCCCCAATTCTAAATGAAAATTGAATGCAATTTAAAAATTTTATATTTTCTTTAGTAAACGTCTGAAGTATTACTCTTCTGGTTATGTATTTTATTTTTACATTTCTATTCTGTTTTAGTTTTTGAAATGTTTCCAAATCTATAATACTAACTTGAGCCCCACTATCAATTACACTTATTATTTTTATTCCTTTGCAATCTATTTCTACCATCGGTAATTGTGGGCTAGATACGTTCTCACATTCGCTTGAAAGGATACTTTTGGTATCATATTTTGCTTTATCATTATTTTCATAATATTGTCCTCTCTCCAAATTTATATAGTTTTGCCAGTCATCTCCATTTTTGTTATTTCTATATGTTTGTGAACCGAATTTATTTATTTCTCTGGAATTTGTACGATTCGTTCCTTGGTCCCAAATTCCAGCTCTTAGTTTAAATTACTATTATTATTGTTTCTCTCATATGTGTTTGATCTTATATTTCTTCCGTTGCGCCCCCTAAAATATCCTCTTATACTTTGCCTCTCTCTATTTTCTACGTTGGTTTCTAATTGATCGTAATAATTTCTTTGATCATTCTTATTTCCTTGATATTCCCTATTATTTCTATTATATCCTCCTCGTTCAAAATTTCTGAGATTTTCGTTTCTGTTTCCTCTGATATAATTTGTTTGCTCCAACCCATATTGCTGATAATTCATTCGTTTGGGATTCCTTGCAAATGCAGTATTACACTCATTGTACCAGCAATCTGAGAAATAATGTCCATTTTTTCCGCACCCTATGCAAAAAACAGCTCGTTCCATGGATTGATTTGGTATATTTTGCAATTTTAATTTATTAATTTCTAAAGTCAAATCTTGAACCTGTGTTGTAAGTAACATTTCTTTCAGTTCGTTATGTGATTCTTCTGGAGTCCTATCATTAAGAATTATTTCAAACAGTTCGGCATCTTTTATGGCATCTTCAAACCGCTGCGGATCTTTTTTCTTCACTTCAATTGCCAAATCAGGGCGTAATGCGCTAATGAATTTTCCCAACATTATTTTATTGGTTATTTTCTCTACCTCTCCATCTGTTGTATCCTTAAGGTTCAAAAATTTACGCGCTGCGTTTTTTATTTTTAGCACAAGCTCGTCCACTGACATATCAGGCGTTTGTTTTATTTTATTGAAAGCGTCCTGTTCTTGCGTTATCGTTATTCTGTTTGAAAATTTTTTTATTAGTAATATTTTTATTTTATCAAACTCCTTTTCGTTTTGTAATTCAGGGTTTTGAATTAAAAACTGCATAGCCTTATCTTTTAATCTGGTTTTAATGATAGCCACTTTATGCTCTTCCTTCCAACTTGCTAACTCCGCTAATTCATCAAATTGTTTTATAAAGAAATTTATATCTTCCTCCTTACTCCCACTAAATAATGGCAGGATCTGCATTACTGGAATATCCATATTTTTATTATTTCTATCCAATTTACTATAATTTTTATTTGATATTTTTGAATCTTCTTTCAAACTTGAACTCCTTGTTATAATTGAACTTTTCACCACTTTTTTAACTGGTCCCATTCCTATATCCCATTTTTCTAATTATACCTTCGATCTCATTTAGAAGAACCATTTTTTCCATTTCATTGATAAAACTTTACATAATCATACATATAACATAAGGAGAAATGAGAATTGTGCACAATATTTTCACAATCATCTATGTCGCCACCAGTTGTCCAACCTTATCAATATTTATTTTTTATTATTATTATTCCTTTTATTTTTATTAATTTCATAAATCCTTATTTTATTCCCGTTACTGCTAAAGTCACGAGCACCAAATGTGCCGATTATTATTTTTGTTGATTAAAATTAATATTGTCAAAAATGCATTTTACTTTAAATTAATTATTTATTAGTATATTAATTATACATGTAATCTGTTCTAACTTACTGCTGTGTACATTGCGTTGGTGGCCGCAAAACCCACCTATTTCTGTGCTTAACGGGATACTAAGTTAACAAACTAAAAATTAAGGTTAATAGTAAAGGAACAAACATTTATTTATCACATACTCAATTTACACTCTTTAGTTTTACAAATTAAATAAATATCACACATAGTGGAATACATCTCAATGGTAGTTCGGGGGGTGTAATGCCAGATGAATTGATATTTGGTTGGAGCACGTGGTGGGATGCATTAATTAGCTTTTCCTTAAAAACACAAATTTAGACAAAGCGGTTATCCTCATATAGTTTAATTGTACGGTACCTGATCTTCTTTCATATAACTTGGGTAACACCGATGCTTTGTCACACTTTACACTTGCAATACCAGATGAACATGAGCTCTCCTTCGAATTCCTATATCAGAGACGCACACACAACTCTTAACTCTGCTACCGTCGCTTCTTCTTGACTAGTCTAACTCCAACAGCCTGCCTTGACCAATTCTGACTCCCACTTCGAGCAACTCTCACTTATATCCCTTTTTCGGTCGGCGGTCCACGTGCTGAAAACTAGAGCTGAGGGCTAATCCGTAGACATGGCGTCGCCGTCTCGGTTGCCGCCAAACGGCTTAACGTGGTATGTAAACATGGGCGTGGTATGTAAGATATGGGGCCACCTGTATATTATCGCCCATCTGCTTAGCGTGGGGATAATCCGCCCGCATTCCTGGTTCCATTATTTTTTAATCCTTCCAAATATTTATTACTTTACATTTCTGGCATTACAGGTCCTACAGACCGTCTGAACAACATACTAAAATTTCATTTTGATTAAGTCATTTTTACGGCAGTTATCGTGCTAGCGGACAGACATACAGACAGACAGAATGAACAAAGTCATAAACACTTTTCAACTTTGTTGTAAAGTGTTAAAAAAAAAAGGAAGTTATTGCCTTCAGCAGTTTGTAGAGTCCACTTCGAAAAAATAGAGCTTGCAATTTCGTCCCAGTAATTCAACGGTAGAGCATTGACTGGCCAGTTCGAAGATTCAGGGTTCAACTCCTGGTTGGGGCAGCAAAATTCTGCATAATGGTGTCCGAACAACTCAATTCTATAGGTTAGTGCAAATATGTCGGACGTCTGAAAGTGACCCTAGAACGACTAATACGGATTCAGCGGATTTTGAGATCTGAATCATACCAAAATCTAATCAGCACCAGACTCGCTCACAAGTAACTTACCTACCAAATTTTGTGAAATTCGGTCGATTAGTTTTCTAGAGTGGATACAAAATCTGCACAGGCAGACAGACACACAGACACACAGACAGACAGACAAACAGACAGACACACAGACGCACACACAGACGTCACGCTAAAAATAGTTTTTTCGTATTCTAGAGGTCTCGAAACGTATAGATCCGTCGAAAACTCGAGTTGCGATTTTCGGCATGATTCCAATACCTTCCCTATACATTACCATGTATTGCAAGGAAAGTAATAACATCAGGAGGCTAGTCTGAGGTAAAAATAGAGGGCGATGGTCAGTTAGATTCTCAGTTGCACGCCAATCTGACATTAGAGAGTGGAGAATGCAGAGTGCACGTCAACAATAAAGAGCTTTTCGTCCCAGCAGCTCAACGGTGAAGCGTCGGCTGGTAAGTTTGAAGGTTCGATTACCGGTGAGGGTAGCAATATTCTTTACAAGTTTAGGCTTTATATTGATTCTTTTGTCAGTCAAGCAGTGTTACTCAACTATATGTATATGATAAAGCGCATATTTTTACTAAATATCCACAGCCATGGAATTAAAGAGTTCCCTTTTCCTTCATGTCCACAACTTATGCTGCTAGTCTCTGAAATATCATGCGATTTCTACCCACCTTTAATTCAGTAGAGATCTCTCTTAATAACTAAAGAGCAATGCTGGATGCTTGCGTCTGAAAAAATATGATGAGGGCAGCACATGACTTTCCCTGCAGACTTATATCCACGTTCTCTTTATTTTAATTAAATTTATTTCACTTTTAATTCAATTTTCGTTCTCATTCGGTAACCGAACTTATTTTCAAAGGTGTCGTAGAGAAAATACGAAAAACTAAAATATCTCGAGAACGGCTAGTCCTAATGTAATGGGGTTGGTCTTATTCTTTTCTTCTCTAAAAATTACGTATTAAACAATGGATATATTTGAGCATACGTAGTCCTTTAGTTTAGATTTTGACGATTATTGCGGGCCAGTTTGCAAAAAAAGGCAGGTTATTTTTTCGCGAATCATACCAAAATCTAAGCAGCACCAGGGTGATCCACAAATGCCTCATCTGCCAAATTTTGTGAAATTCGGTCCATAAGTTTTTTAGTTAGAGTGGATACAAGCTTTTGCGGGCTATTTCGCAAAAATAGGCGGGTTCTTTTACCCCGAATTGTGCCCAAAACTAATCAACACCAGACTCGCCCACAAGTGACTTACCTACTAAATTTTGTGAAATTCGGTACATTAGTTTTTTAGTTACAGTGGATACAAAATCTGCACAGACAGACAGACACACAAACACACACACAGACGTCACGCTAAAACTGGTTTTTTCGTATTCTAGAGGTCTCGAAACGTGTAGATCCGTCGAAAACTCGAGTTGCGATTTTCGACATGATTCCAATACTTTCCCTATACATTACCATGTGTTGCAGGGAAAGTAAAAAATCTGATGTGAGCAGCACATGACTTTCCCTGCAGACTTATATTAACGTTCTCTTTATTTTAATTAAATTTATTTCACTTTTAATTCAATTTTCGTTCTCATTCGATAACCGGATTTATTTTCAAAGGTGGCGTAGGGAAAGTACGAAAAACTAAAATATCTCGAGAACGGCTAGTTCTAGTGTAATGGGGTTGGTCTTACTCTTTTCGTCGTTAAAAATTACGTATTAAATCAGCATTTAATGGATATATTTGAGTATACCCAGTTTTTTATTTTAGATTTTGGCAGTTTTTGCGGGTCATTTTGCAAAAAAAGGCAGGTTATTTTTTTCGGAATCGTACCAAAATCTAATCAGCACCAGGGTGACCTATACGTGACTCATCTACCGAATTTTGTGAAATTCGGTCCATTAGTTTTTCTGCTACAGTGGATACAAGCTTTTGCGGGACATTTCACAAAAAAGGCGGGTTCTTTTATTCCGAATCGTACGCAAAACTAATCAGCACCAGCCCCGCCCACAAGTGACTTACCTACAAAATTTTGTGAAATTCGGTCAATTACTTTTCTAGTTAGAGTGGATACAAAATCTGCAGAGACAGACAGACAGACACACAGACACACAGACAGACAGACAGACACACAGAAACACACACAGACGTCACGCTAAAAATGGTTTTTTCGTATTCTAGAGGTCTTGAAACGTGTAGATCCGTCGAAAACTCGAGTTGCGATTTTCGACATGATTCCAATACTTTCCCTATACATTACCATGTATTGCAGGGAAAGTAAAAATCAGAGGGAAACGATATTGGACTCATTTTACTTTCCCTGCAATACATGGTAATGTATAGGGAAAGTATTGGAATCATGCCGAAAATCACAACTCGAGTTTTCGACGGATCTACACATTTTAAGACCTCTAGAATACGAAAAAATCATTTTTAGCGTGACGTCTGTGTGTGTGTCTGTGTGTCTGTGAATCTGTGTGTCTGTGTGTCTGTCTGTGCAGATTTTGTATCGACTCTAACTAAAAAACTAATGGACCGAATTTCATAAAATTTGGTAGGTAGGTCACTTGTGGGCGAATCTGGTGCCGATTAATTTTGGGTACGATTCGGGATAAAAGAACCCGCCTTTTTTTTTTTTTGCGAAATGGCCCGCAAAAGCTTGTATCCACTCTAGCTGAAAAACTAATGGACCGAATTTCACAAAATTCGGTAGATAAGTTTCCTGTGGGACAATATGGTGCTGATTAGATTTTGGTATGATTCGGAAAAAAATAACCTGCCTTTTCTTGAAAAATGGCCCGCAAAAATCGCCGAAATCTAAAATAAAACACTACGTATGCTCAAATATATCCTTTAAATACTTGTTTAATATGTAATTTTTGACGAAGAAAAAAATAAGACAAACCCCATTACACTAGGACTAACCATTCTCGAGATATTTAAGATATTTTAGTATTTCGTATTTTCTCTACGCCACCTTTGAAAAGAAGTCCAGTTATCAAATGAAAACGAAAATAGAATTAAAAGTTAATTAAATGTAATTAAAATAAAGAGAACGTGAATATAAATCTGCTGGGAAAGTCCTGTGCTGCCCACATCAGATTTTTTGATTTATTTACAACAATGCTGGAGCTTTACGTTGCATACGAGGGTCACACTGAAACCTTGCATACTGGAAACGAAGCCGGATGGACTCAATTTAAATTTATTTACAACAATATCTATTATAATGTCTCCTTTTGTGTTAGGGCAGTATTTTACTTTTCCTGCAATACATGGTAATGTATAGGGAAAGTATTGGAATCATGCTGAAAATCACAACTCGAGTTTTCGACGGATCTACACGTTTCGAGACCTCTAGAATACGAAAAAACCATTTTTAACGTGACGCCTGTGTGTGTGTGTGTGTGTGTCTGTCTGTCTGTCTGTCTGTGTGTCTGTCTGTGCAATGTATGTATCCACTCTAATTCAAAAACTAATGGACCGAATTTCATAAAATTTGGTAGGTTAGTCACTTGGGTATGACCCTGGTGCTGATTAGTTTTTGGTACGATTCGTAGAAACAGAACCCGCCTTTTTTTGCGAAATGGTCCGTAAAAATTCCATGTATCCACTCTAGCTAAAATACTAATTGACCAAATTTCACAAAATTTGGTGGATAAGTTACTTGTACGATACTCTGGTGCTGATTAGATTTTGGTATTTATCGGAAAAGAACAACCTGCCTTTTTTTACGAAATGGCCCGCAATAATGTCATGTATCCACTCTAACTAAACAATTAATTGGCCAAATTTCACAAAATTTGATAGATAAGTTACTTGGGGAATACTCTGGTGCTGATTAGATTTTGGTATTATTCGGAAAAGAACAACCTGCCTTTTTTTACGAAATGGCCCTCAGAAATCGCAAAATCTAAAAAAAGCTACATATGTTCAAATATATCAGTTAAATTCTTGTTTTATGCGTAATTTTTGATGAGGAAAATAATAAGAACAACTCTATTACTCCAGGACTAACCATTCTCGAATTATTTAAGATTTTTCGAATTTAGTTATGCCACTTTTAGAAAAATGTCTAATTACCAAATAAAAACAGAAATTAAATTAAAAATGCAAATTCAATGTTATTTTGTGCAATTAAACTCAATTTGATGAATTATTTAAGAAAAAAAATATGAATTTGAGTCTGCAGGGAAAGTCATGTGCTGCCCACATCAGATTTTTTTATAGTCTTATTAGGTTGTCTTTTATTATGGTAGGATATACCATGAATAAACCCGTTTTATTTTTTAATTCGTTACGGGCAGAATGTCCGCGGATCTCACTAGTTTTACTTAATTAGAAATTCGTTGATTTTTGGTCCTGAAAATTGTGCTTAACTGCAACTGTTGTACTGAAAAGTAAATATAGATGGAAATAAAATTATTCATTTTACTCCTATTGTATGTTTTAAAATTTATTGTTAAAATGCCTTCTGAAAATTATCGATTCATTAGCAAAGAAGAATGCTTTTTGATACTGCTAGCATCTGGGAAGAAAAGTAATCATTTTTTCCTGTTGTTAATTTTACTTCTTCCATTAAGATATTGTTAGAAAACTATGTCTGCTATTAGCCTGTAGATTTCATGCAAATTCCTATACGTAGAAATGCAACAAATCGAAATTTTACCACTTAAATGTTCTTTAAATTCATCCGTAGGCCTAATGCAATTCTAACATACGCAGATTACTTACTGATTGGTTAATTATCACTTATCTTTTTTGGTATTACTGCTTCAATTTCAGAATTTAAGGATTTACTTATTGTTAAAATGAATATCCGTCAGTGATGATAGGCAGGATAATTTACTTTTTTTCGATATTTGATGTTGAATGTCAAGTAAAAATTTATATGTTGGAAGACTTTAAAAAAAAACTTAAGTTCATATATAAATTTTCAAAACATCAAGAATAAAATATTTTCTTTTTAAATGCGGCTCAAGTTTCGCTTGGTAACCGCTTGATATGATTTGGTAAAAGTCGTTAAATTTAATATGAAAAAATCATTTCGGAACTATTTAGACATTTGAAATTATTTTTAGCATTACATTATTTTTAATACTAAAAGTGAATGAAACGATTTTAAAATGTGAATGTTCAAATATTTAAAGTTAAATTAATTTAAATTTTAAATGTTTAAAATGAACCACGGAACACCTATTGCACAAATAGCTGTTGCTACGCGTACGACCTCCGATAGCCAGCGGAGCCGTATTCTGCTATGTTTTTTTCGCAGCCAAGCGTAACGAGGTAAGCCCATGAAGCGGGCGTAGACCCATATTCAAATTGCTACATCACTCTATGAGCCTCGGAACACCAGTTGTACAAATAGCTGTTACTACGTGCGACCTCCGACAGCCATCGCGGTCGGATTCTGTAATATATTTTAGCGGGCGTAAATCCATGTCCGAATTGCTACATCACTCTATGAGTCACGGAACACCCATTGCACAAATAGTTGTTGCTACGTTCAACCTCCGACAGCCAACATGACAGGATTCTGTGGTGTTTTTTCAGCGGGCGAGTTTAGTGGGGTACGCCTACGAAGCAGTCGTAGATCCATGTTCTAATTGCTACATTACTCTATGAGCCACGGAACACCTGTTAAATAAATAGCTGTTACTACGTTTGACCTCCGACGGCCAGCAAGACTGGATTATGTGAGAAAAACTCAGATCACATGACTGACCCGAAAGCTTGCAGTAGCTTTTGGTGTGGCTGGGACTGGATTATGTGATGTTTTTTAGCAGGCGATCATAGCGAGGTAAGCACATGAAGCGGGAGTAGATTCATGTTCGAATTACTACGGATCAACTATTGCACAAACGGCTGTTTCCACATAGCGACCTTCGATAGAGAACGACGACTGGCGCGGCACCCCGTTAGCCGGAAAGTACCCAAATTTCTTAGTATCAACCTTTATACATTTCTTCTAAGCTTCGTTTTTCATCAAATTTCAAGTATCGTTTTCTATTAATTTTTTTTTTAAGTTTTAACTTTTTATAAAAAAAATTAAGTCGTGTGTTTTAAATTGTTAGAATATTGTTAAATTTGTAAAATAAATTACCGGAAATGCCTTTCGATAAGCTAAAGATGCATTTTAAAATCACCGGGCGCTGTAGAGAATTGGCGCCAAATTCGGGACAATATCGGTAATTGGGAAAATTCCTAAACTTGCTTTGATTGAATCTTATCGTTATTCTAAACTTGAGATATTTTTCTGTAATTTTAGTCGAAAGGTTTCTATGCTTTATTCATATCTTTTAAAATAATGCCGCCTTGGTATACAATAATTATTCAGTTTCACATGAATAAATTATATTTCATATTCTTAACATGCGTTTCGTTACAAATGAAATAAACAAACCCAGGCTCTAGGATCTACAGAAAAGGCCCTATAAGTAATTTTCCACTACAAATACTGTGAATAAGCTAATGCAGTCACACCTACCTTAAAAGGAATTTCAGAAGACCGGAAGAATTTTCCGTCTTGAAAAGGTTTCCGTTTCAAGCACATTTTACAGGAAAAGCTAAATTTAAGGTTTAGTTGGTGTGAGACCAGAAAGAGTTCTCACATTTGATGAGACAATTTTATGCGAGCATTTATGATGCCTAGAACGGCAAACAAAGCTATAGTCTGGCTGGCGCCGGGGTTTATGACAACTTGAACTTTAAGGTCAAAATACTACAAGTTTAGGGGTGCAATACCAGAGGGGCTGAGCTGGGCCATACTAAATGTGAAATGATGCCATTGGGTTAAGAGGAACCAATGAGCGCCAAAAAGAAGAAAGGCGGAGCTAAACCCCCCCCCCCCCTTCACCACCACCACCACCACCGAAGGAACCACAGACGAAAAGAAAAAGAGTTCAGTTGTGGACGAAATCAGAGATGTACACAACGAGAAGCAGGGATGGAGATCAGACATGACGAGAAGATGATCCAATTTTGACTAGACCACGAGTAGAGAGAAATGAAAAACCTAACAGTTTTATAGAGTGTCCCGTAAAGGTTCCAAAGTAATGGAAAGAGATCTATGTGCGAGTGCATTAAAAGTACGAGTAAGAGCCACACACCACAGAGTTATGGCCGTACGTCAGCACTAAGACTGATGCAAGTCTGTGAGAGATGATAAGTCCAAGACTAAACTGGAAGGTATGTGCTCAGATTATCACAGGTCCTACACACTATCGTAAATCTAATAATTCTGGTCGCATATGTCCCCTCGCTAAAATAATTAATGAAAATTGATGTTATTGATAAATTGATGTTGTTAATAAATGATATTGTTTAAGTTTAAATGGTGTGATCAATTTAGCATTATATTAATTAATAATTCTTTTCAGGACTTACACAAAAGGTAAAAATAGTTGGAGGGTTTATTGAGGCACAACGAGCAATGTACGTTAAATGTTAATTCCACTATATATGAATTTACGGTAATATTAAATTAATATTTAGACTTAATAAATAAATGTTTTTGTAACTTTAAAAATTAAAACTTTAAGCTTTTATCATTTTTAAATTGTGCCCCACAGATGGAAATGCAATATACAGTCCAATTACATATATAGACTATATGTAATTGGTTACCTACACATGACTTTAAAAATTTTGAAAAACAGCTAATTTAATTATTCTAAATATGTATATACGTATATTTTACATACTGCAATCACAAGAATATATGTAATTATAAAAATCTGATGTGGGCAGCACATGACTTTCCCTGCAGACTTATATCCACTTTCTCTTTATTTTAATTAAATTTAATTCACTTTTAATTCAATTTTCGTTCTCATTTGGTAACTGGACTTATTTCCAAAGGTGGCGTAGGAAAAATACGATAAAACTAAAATGTCTCAAGAACGGCTGGTCCTAGTGTAATGGGGTTGATCTTATTCCTTTCTTCGTTAAAATTTACGTATAAAACAAGTTTTAATGGATATATTTGAGCATACGTAGCTTTTTATTTTAGATTTTGACGATTTTTGAGGGTCATTTTACGAAAAAAGACAGGTTATTTTTTCCGAATCGTACCAAAATCTAATCAGCAGTAGGGTAACCCACAAAAGACTTATCTACCGAATTTTGTGGAATTCGGTTCATTAGTTTTTCAGCTACAGTGGATAGAAGCATTTGAAGGTCATTTCGCAAAAAAAGGCGAGTTCTTTTATCCCAAATCGTACCCAAAACCAATCAGCACCAGATTCGCCCACAAGTGACTTACCTACCAAATTTCATAAAATTCGGTCCATTAGTTTTTTAGTTAGAGTTTATACAAAATATGCACAGACAGACAGACACACACACAGACGTCACGCTAAAAATAGATTTTTCGTGTTCTAGAGGTCTCGAAACGTGTAGATCCATCGAAAACTCGAGTTGCGATTTTCGGCATGATTCCAATACTTTCCCTATACATTACCTGGTATTGAAGGGAAAGTAAAAATGGTATACACCATGTCCTTGACTGTTTGCTTATTGCCATACATTAAAAAATGATAATTTTACTTACCAGAAAAATATTACTGCTTACAAATAACTTAAAAAAAAACACTTTTTACTTTTCGTGCAATACATGGTAATGTATAGGGGAAGTATTGGAATCATGCTGAAAATCGCTACTCGAGTTTTCGACGGATCTACACGTTTTGGGACCTCTAGAACACGAAAAAACTATTTTTAGCGTGACGTCTGTATGTGTGTCTCTCTGTCTGTGTGTCTGTCTGTCTTTGCAATGTATGTTTCCACTCTAACTCAAAAGCAAATGGACCAAATGTCATAAAATTTAGTAGATAAGTCACTTGTGTATGACCCTGGTGCTGATTAGTTATGGTACGATTCGGTATAAAAGAGTCCGCCTTTTTTTTGCGAAATGGCCGCAAAAATTGCCTGTGTGGCTGTGTCCACTCTAGCTGAAAAACTAATGGACCGAATTTCACAAAATTTGGTAGATAAGTCGCATGTGGGTTACTCTGGGGTTGATAGGATTTTGGTACAATTCGAAAGAAAAATAACCTGCTTTTTCTTGCGAAATGGACTGCAAAAATCGTCAAAATCTGAAATAAAAGACTACGTATGCTCAAATATATCAATTAAATTCTTGTTTTATACGTAAATTTAAAAATATTAAGACCAACCCCATTACACTAGGACTAGCCGTTCTCGAGACAATTTAGTTTTTTTCCATTTTCGCTACGCCACCTTTGACAATAAGTCCAGTTACCAAATGAGAACGAAATTTGAAATAAAAGTACAAATTCTGAGTAATTTTAAATAATTATGGGTGTCATTTTGTGCAATTAAACTCAATTTAATTAATTATTGAAGAAATAAAGAGTACGTAAATTTGAGTCTGCAGCGAAAGTCATGTACTGCCCACATCAGATTTTTTTCTATTGGGATGTACTTTTAAAATAATTCGATATGTTTTTTTTTTACTTTCCCTGCAATACATGGTAATGTATAGGGATAGTATTGGAATCATGCCGAAAATCACAACTCGTGTTTTCGACGGATGTACACGTTTCGAGACCTCTAGAATACGAAAATACTATTTTTAGCGTGACGTCTGTGTATGTGTCTGTCTGTGTGTCTTTGCAATGTATGTATCCACTCTAACTCAAAAACTTATGAACCGAATTTTATAAAATTTAGTAAGTCACTTGGGTATGACCCTGGTGCTAATTAGTTTTTTGGTACGATTCGTAAAAACAGAACCTGCCTTTTTTGCGAAATGGCCCGCAAAAATGTCATGTACTCACTCTAGCTAAAATACTAATAGACCAAATTTCACAAAATGTGGTAGATAAGTTACTTGTTGGACACTGGCGCTGATTAGATTTTGGTACGCTTCGGAAAAAAATAACCTGCCTTTTTTTTTCAAAATGGCCCGCAAAAGTCGTTAAAATCTAAAATAAAAAACTACGTTTGCTCAAATATATCCATTGAATGCTAGTTTTATACGTAATTTTTAACGAAGAAAAGAATAAGACCAACCTCATTACACTAGGACTAGCCGTTCTCGAGATATTTTAGTTTTTTCGCATTTTCTCGACGCCACCTTTGAAAATAAGTCCAGTTATCAAATGAGAACGAAAATTGAATCAAAAGTGAATTAAATTTAATTAAAATAAAAAGAACGTGAATATAAGTCTGCAGGGAAAATCATGTGCTTCCCACATCAGGTTTTTAATTTCCCTGCAATACATGGTAATGTATATAGGGGAAGTATTGGAATCATGCCGAAAATCGCAACTCGAGTTTTCGACGGATCAACATGTTTCGAGACCTCTAAAACACGAAAAAACTATTTTAACGTGACGTTTGTGTGTGTGTGTCTGTCTGTATGTGTGTCTGTCTGTGCAATGTATGTAACCACTCTAGCTCAAAAACTAATGGACCGAATTTCCTAAAATTAATAGATAAGTGACTCGTATGTGACCCTGGTGCTGATTAGTTTTTGATACGATTCGGGATAAAACAACCTGCTTTTTTTTTTGCGAAATGGCCCGTAACAATTTCATGTATCCACTCTAGCTAAAATACTAATTGACCAAATTTCGCAAAATTTGGTAGATAAGTTACTTGTCGGATACTCTGATGCTGATTAGATTTTGGTTCAATTCAGAAGAGAACAAACAACCTGCATTATTTTACGAAATGGCGCGCAAAAATGGCCACAATCTAATAAAAAAAAAGACTACTTATGCTCAAATGTATCAATTAAATTCTTGTTTTATAAGCAATTTTTGACGAGGAAAAGAATATAACACACTCCATTATACTTTAGACTAACCGTTCTCAAGATATTTCAGATTTCTTGCATTTTTGTTACGCCGCTTTCGGAAAAATGCCCAATTACCAAGTAAAAGCCAAAAATGAATTAAAAATGCAATTTTAGTGTTATTTTGTGTAATTAAACTCAATCTAATGAATTATTAAAGAAATAAGGAAAATATGAATTTGAGTCTACGGGGAAAGTCTGTGCTGCCCACATCAGATTTTACATATGTCTTACTAATGATGAGGCTTTCAGACAAAAATCTTGTATTGATTAATATATCTAACATTTAAGGATTTCCCTGATTACTGAAAATTCTTGAAGTTCTGAAACAGCTTTCATATAATCGCCATGATTTAATAAAAAGTTCCTTTTGAATAGTACCGTTTTCATTTGCAAATAATACTTCGTCATACTCCTGGAAATAAATGTCTAAAATGAATACGTTTTCTATTCTTAGTTTGTTACAACAGGTACTTTATTAATAAATTTCTTTAAATTGGCCATTCGTTTCCACGTTGTGAAGATTCCGTTTCACACGGGGTAAATAACATAAATTTCCTATACGTTTAGACAGGGCTAAAAATGTGTATGATAGTGTTCCGTTTCAATCAGATTTGACTGTATTACATTTGTACTTCTATGCAATATTAATTCAATCCATGTTAGCATAGAAAAAATGTTTTATATAATCTATATAAAGAAGAAAAGTATGTATGTATGTATATATGTATGATCCAACATCACGGGAGAACGGATGAACCGAATTTGATGAAATTTGATGGGTGGTCTTGAAATAGCCCCACTTAAAATTTAGTTCATGTTTCGAGTTTCTAACTTCAGGGGTTGTCGTGATATTAATGAGAAACGAAACTTTCGGTTGTCTCATGATCACGGAAGAACAGCTGCACCGAATTTAATTAAATTTGGTGGGTAGCTTTGAAATAGCCCCCTTAAATTTAGTCCGAGTTTCGAATTTTTAAGATCAGGGGTTGTCGAGATATTAATGGAAAACGAAACTTTTTCCGAAAAGTTCTACTTTCTAACTCCATGGTTCCCAACGATAAAGGTTGGAAATCGTTGGTTTAAAACGTGAAAGTCAATTAAGTCTCAATTAAAAAGAGTTTTGTGAGAGTTTATTGAACATATTAGTCACATTTCAAAATCGCAGGTTTGAAATATGAATTTAAATGGAAACTATCACCATGGTTTATTTTTCACATATTTACTCAACAGCGAAAAGTATTAAGAAATCAAAATGGTTATGTAATTATCAGTATTTTATGAGGTTATTTCTTTCTGAGGAAGATTCTTTCTTATATCATGAGCAATTACCCGGCTTCTATTATTATCTTGCAGCTATTACCCGACGTTGTTCGGGATTTACGATGCAAAACTCTGATAAAAATTACACCGGAACATATAGGGCCGTGAAACTTATACATTGTTTTTTCACTGTGAAAGAAGTAAATTCATTTCATTATGTAAGAAAAAGAAATCATTGTATTATATAAGTCATAGCTGCTTCCGGCGTGCCTATATGTTCCGGTGGCCTATATGCCTATATGTGCCATGTGCCTATATATTCACGGCCCTATAGGTTCCGGTGTAATTTTTATCATAGTTTTGCATCGTAAATCCCCAGCAACGCCGGGTAATCGCTGCTAGTTAATTATAAGCAATGCTACATTTGATTTCTGTTATTTTTCCTCTATCCTGTACGTAATGCCAGAAATGTAAAAGATTAAAGATTTGGAAGGATTAAGAAATGAGGGAGCGAGGAATACGGGGGGAATGATTATCCCCATGCTAAGCACAGTGGCGAAAACATACAGGTGGTCCCATGTCTTACATACCACGCCCCATGTCTACGGATCAGCCCTCATGGTTACATACCAGCACGTAGACCGTCCAACGGAAGGAAGGTATATATATGAGGTCAAGGTGGGGGTCAAGATATTTGCTCGGAGTTGGTCAGCAGTTAGAATCCAGTCAGTCTGTGAAGTTGGACATTTTTGTAGAGCAAGGCAGTATAACAGTTTTGTAAATTGTGTGTCATGAGCTCTCAGGTTGAGATGGTGAAAAACCCGAGGATTCTCCCAAGATGTGAAAGATTATTATCAGGTACATTTAAATTATATGAGGATAATATCAAAATTATGTTTTATTAAAAAATGGCTAATCAATGCGTCCCACCCAGTGTTCCAACCGAATAATACTAAGTCTGGCATTACATCTCGCTAGTTAATTAATTAAGTGTCTGAAGAAGAGTGATAGAATTTGTAATATTAAAAATAATGATGTAACATTGATGATGTGTGTTAAATAAATTGAAGACTGTTCTATTTACCCTTAGATCTTACTTTTGAATGTCTATAAGATATATATATATATTACTTAGTATCTCGTTATGCAGAATTTAGGTGGGTTTTGCGGCCACCAAAGCAATGCACTAACCCAAACTACTAATGGCTGTAGTTAATAAGTTGAATGATGTAGAGTTGCCCCTTTTTGAAGATAAGTAATTAACTAAATCAATACGTTCACAACAAATAATCGGCACACTGTGTATGAGCGGAAATCTGCTTTGATAAAAATTTATCGTGTTCCTACAATCTGAAATTTCGTTGATCTTTATAGGCAACGTCGGAGAAGATGTCCAACGAATGTACCAACTGTGGATCAATTGCAACAGCAGCAGAAGACAAAGATGGAACTCCTGCATGGGCGAGCTTCTTCAAGGCAGCAAAAATCTCCTTTACCAGCAATTAATACGAGGATTCGAAATTTGGGATGACATTCAGAAATTTGAAGGAGCAATAGGATGGAGCGGAGACATTCCAGCTGGAGAACCAATGGAATCAGAGATTTCGAATCTTATGCATGCTATGAGATTGGTATGGAGAATACATGTGAGGAACAAGTTCAACTCACCTGAAAACGTAATACAACGTCATGTAAGTATGAAAATAACATTTGTCTGTTATTTCGAAGATCCAGGCTTTTTATCAGCAGACAGTGCAACTACAAATGTATATCGTTTTCTAAATTTAGTAATTCCCATTTCCTTTCAGTACTGTATGTGATGCCGCAAGATTTTATTCCTAATTAGCAGTGATTATGATTATCTTTTAGTAATTTTCTAAAATTAAGCTTCGTATCAGCAGAAAGTGCAACTCAAATGTATCGTTTTTTTAATTTAGCAATTCCCCTTTTCTTTCAGTACTGTATGTAATTCCTCTATTCTTTCAGTACTTAATTAACAGTGGTTATGGTTGGCCTTTAGTAAGTTTAATTGTTGATGCATTTTCTGTTGAAGAGAGAGCAAAAGCAGTTGTTTATCTAATGCATGGCAATGATAAATATTTGTTATTAAGAACTCTCTAAATTAAGAATACTAAAATTATAGTGAGTATTAACTATAAATCAACTGTTACTTATAACTATTAATCAACTGTTAGTATTAACAATTAATCAACTGTTAGTATTAAGAATTAACCAACTGTTAATATTAACTATTAATTCATCAAAAAATATTAGCCATTGTTACACGTGAATGTCAACTTACATTAATATTAATTTTTTGCTTTAATAGTATTAATATGCAATAATAAATACTAAAACCACTAAATAATACTTAATATTAGCATACAGATACTAATAATTAATAGATAATAGTCAGCCTTACCTCGTTAATATATAAATAACAGCCTTCCCGATAACAGAGAGTACCTACTTAGTTTCTTTATTAACACATATACTTCAATAGTAAAGTGTTTATTTATACTTAGGACGGCCATATTTAAAAAGAAAAGTAATAATATTTATTCTTTACATAAGTAAAGGTAAATTAAATTTCAAAATGTACACATTTTTTAGTGTTATCTCAAAATTCCAATTTGTGATTATACCTTTCTGACACTAAGCTCTCTATTTAATTAAGTCAAGATGGAATCCAATATTCGTAATCTAGAAACAGAAAAAGAAAAATTAATTATGTTAGTACCAAGATGTGAGCATAACAAATGGGAAATGTTAATCTAAGTTAATATTACCGCTAAATATTAATCTTAGTAATTTTTATCTTGTCCATTTATATTAATAGTACAAATCTAATTGTTGAGAATTGTCCTGTGTATTGGAAAATAATAATGTGGAATAATAATGATGTAGATGGCAGTATTAAACACCTCAATCTCTGGAAGTATTATTAACTCAAAATGCTCCCAATGTACGCTTTGTCCCGAATTTTAATCCTCACTCGACTAACTCCAATAAATCGTGCGTAAGAATGTCACAAATCAATGAAAATTACGACGCCGCTATATCACCTCGTCAAACCAATAACGTCTTCTTCCAGGTTACAAGCCAATATTTTCTCTTGGGGCTCAATAAAGCAGTTCAAACTTGTTGGAATATATGCGGTCACTGCCTGGGAGTCCATGTACCCGTTCAAATATCGCTCACCTTTCGCTAGTAAAGGAATATGCAGTGTGTTTATCACAAGGCACTATTAAATGCTTTGAGATGAAAATGCCTTTATCAGGGCCTGACTTAGCCTAAATGGGACCCTGGGCAGACATTCCTTCGGGGGCAGCCCCTCCACCTCTCGACATATATGAAATGAACAGAAATATTTTTTTTCAAAAACATAATTGCATTTTAGAGAAGGGTAAAGAAAATGAAGCTCTTACATATTTTAATAGAATTTAAATTGCTATCAACTTTCTCACCACAGTCAAGATGCCAACAAACTCATATCTCCAAAATGTTTTTTGTTTTTGCTGAGCAAACCTATTCCAATGCCATATTTTTTTTCATAAACCAGATGTTAATTTTAACACTTTACAACATAGTTGAAAAGTGTTTATGACTTTGTTCATTCTGTCTGTCTGTCTGTCCGTCCGTTACCGCGATAACTGCCGTAAAAATGACTTTACCAAAATTAAACTTTAGTATGTTGTTGGGACCTATGGGAATATAAATGAATAATATCACCCAATAAGTTTTGGATTGAACCCGGGTTGAAAAAATGAAATACATTCAACCCTATGGGACCTAATTTTTCAAACATTTTTTAAGCAAATTTAAAATTCACAAATTGCTTCGAAAGTTTTAGGAAATATTCAAATTATCCCATGAAATATATAAAAATAATTTGAGCAAAATATATTCAGTAGTTTTTTTAATTAAAATTAAAATAATAATTACACCTTTTACATGAAGAGATCACATAGCCATTATATGAAGAGATCAGGTGACCCACTTCAAAATAAAATATGGTATCCATCTTGTGTCAAAATCGTGATTTTTAAAGTTCTTTTTAATTGATATTTAGTGTTGTATCCGTCCTAAAACCACTTTATTTTTGGTTAAATTCTGTGCATCTACATACTGAAACAACACAATTAAAATATATTTGAGTTTAAATGATCATCAAACTTTGATTATTTCTACAACGAAGCTTAATTTTCACTTATGGAGAACGTAAACACCAGAAGATGTAGAATGAGTTGTATAAGAATTGCTGTATTTCTTTAACACAAAATCATTTAGCTCATGGAGTCTGCAATATAGCTGATATGAATGAAACATTCATTGATTTTACACAGAGAAGCAAACGATTTTTTCGATGAAGTTTTAAGCATAGAGTTAAATTACTTGTACCTCCATGGTTTTGAGTTTTTAAATAAAATAAATTATTATAGTATTGTGATGAATGAAAGCAATGGAAAAAAGTTCATTAATGAAATGCTGCTTTTATAGAGAGAGCCAGGCGATTTATATTTCGATGACGTCATTAGAATAAAGTTCATTTGTTTTCGATGAACTTTTCAAATACAATAAATTATTGTAGTATAATGATAATTTTAAAAATATTACCCAGGAATGTATCGCATTTTAGAGATGTTTAAACCAAACAATTTATATTTCAATGCAGTCATTTGAATAAAGTTCATTTTATTCGATGAAGTTTTAAGTTTTCAAATATATTAAATTAATGAAGTATTGTGATAATTTTTAAAATATTACCGAGGAATGTATCGCATTTTAAAGATGTTTAAATAAAATTGCATTGAAGTTGGAAAGTGTTTCATAATCAATGCTTTATGCATGATTGATCTTTCTTGTTCCATTTGCAGGTGTTAATTTTTTAACTTTCAGTTGTTAATTTTTCAATATTGCAATTTTTAATTTGGGGCCCCTCTAATACGGGGGCCCAGAGTAGCTGCCAAGCATGCTCCTGCGTTAGTTAGGCCCTGACCTTTATTTCACCTTAATAATACTCACTTAGCACACTTTGACCATTAGTTCGAATCATGACTCAACCATCTCTAAAGAATAATCAAAACTTGGTGTAACATTGAACTCTGTAGCTCTTCGGTGTGTTTTTTATAACCCTACCTTGTAAAGCCATTCGATGTAAAATTTTCGATCACCAATGCATAGACCAAATTATCGAGGCTAAAGCAGAAATGCGATTCCATTTTTATATGTGCTTGTCATATATAGAAGATAACTTTTTATATTTTAATATACATTATACATACCTTATAGGACTCTACTCTTGAAAGTTCCGGCACTGTTGAAGACTCGGAGTTGGATGCTTCCCCCACCTTGGCAGAAAACAATGACTCTGACTTAGAAAAACAGATAAGTCCCTTGATAAGTGACAACGAAACTCCCCATTCAGATTCTATGCTCTAAATTTTATATTTAGAAACTATCACTTCTTAACATTTGTATATCAATATAATCGTCGTCGAATTCTGCATTTGAGACGATGAAAAAAGATAGCACGAACATTTATATCATTTAAAATTCGAAGGTGTGATGACTTAAGCAAAAAATATAATAATATTTAATAAAGAATGTTTTTAATTCTCTGTTTAATCATTTAATTTCACCATTATTGTGTAAAAGCGAACTCCACATTCATTCTAATCCTGCATTGAAACATACCGAAAGTGGTATCTGCCTGTAATAAGTGATAGTCAATTACGGTAGATGCATAAATTTCGTTTTGGTAAGGGGCTTAAATCTTGTTCCTTCGCCACATTTCGTTCTCTATCCTTTATAAGAATATATGGTTGATACGGTGTCAACAAACAGCAAAAGTGCAGTGGCGTTATTTTAGTATTACATAAGAGTGAGTTAAATTTATTCATATCACTTCGCTTCTTGCAAAACATTTTGTTTTTCTCCCTGTGGTAAGACGTTGTAATCAATGGTTTTTTATTACTTTCCTTATATACATAATGTATAAGGAAAGTATTGTGACGGGGTCGAAAATTCGAATTCGAGTTTTCGACGAGAGAGCACGTTTCAAGCATCCCTGATCACGAATCAAACATTTTTGAAGTGATGTCTGTGTGTGTGTGTGTGTGTGAAAGTATGTGTGTGTGTGTGTGAAAGTATGTGCGTGTGTGTGAAAGTATGTGTGTGTGTGTGTGTGTGTGTGTCAGGGGGTCTGTGGAGACGATAACTGATGAACGAATGGACCGATTTGAACCAAATTCGGTACAAAAATCACAATCCGTAAACACTGGAAGCCCATTGTTTTTATACGCAACCGAATGTTTAGAACCCCCCTAAATTTTCGAATGAAATTTTGAAAAAATCGTCAAAAAATCAAAACCACAAATAAAGTTACGTAAATAGACATTTCTTATGTAATTTTTCATTAGAAAACGATTGACATAAATTTTAAAACGCTAACATGAACCTTTCTTGAGATATTGCACATTTTTCAAAACAATTATCAAAAAGTCATATAAAATGAAAAAAAAAATATTTCCTATTGAGGTTCACTTTTCATATGTAATACCATGCGATATTGGGTGACATCATTCTCGTGGATCTAGCTCGTTCCATTCATGACAAAGATACTCTGAGTAATAGTTTTGTATTTGAACGCCAATAGTCATTTATCTGCTGTAAGAATAACTTATTTCTTAGTGCATAACGCTTGGCGAGATTTTGGCAACGAATTTGGCGGAATGTCACCAACTTGGCGACTTTTTGAAATGTTGCCAAATTAACGAAAATCTCACCAAATGTATAAAAATGACGGTAAATCAATGAAAATGACGACTAATTGTCGAAAATTCAATGTCTTGGAAAGAATATTAGTATCTGCTATAAGAAAAACCTATTTTTTTACTGTAAAAGTAGTAAATTCATTACATTATATAAGGAAAGTCATGTGTTGCCCACATCAGATTTTTTTGTTAATATAAGGGTGCATGCCTATTCACTTGTTAGATGGACAAGGATGGCCCTCCCAAGCATTTCTATCCAGTACCGTCATCAAGAGGGAGATGATTGGGCGTCATAACCTTTCCCTTTAGTAATTCATCGGAACCCATTGAAGTTCGGAGAAATGGTATCCAATATCAGCATCATATCAGTTTGTATGAATGTGATTTTTTATTACCTCTTCTCCCTATCCAGCTTTCATCTCGGTCTCTGTAATTATGATTTCTTCTTTCATCTCGGATTTAATTTCTTCTTTCATCTCGGATTTAATTTCTTCTTTCATCTCCGCTTCTCTCATTCTTAGCGCTTCTTTAATATCACCATTTATGGCTTTAATCTCTTCTTTCATCACTTCTTATCTGGCTTTCAATTATTTTATCTCTTGTTTAATCTTGTCTTACATCGTTTCATATTCGGCTCTAATATCTTGTTTCATTTCTTCTTTCACATCGTCTTCCATGGCTTTCATCTCGCATTGTCCGAACCTCATCTTTTCTGCCATCGATTCTTATCAGGCTTGCATTACTCTCATGTCTTCCTTCATATCTTCTTGTCCGGCTTTCACTGCTTACATCTCTTCGTTCACAGCTTCTTGTCCGACTTGGATTGCTTTTATGTCCTCCTTAATAGCTTCTTGTTCGGCTTGCATAACTTCCTTATCCGGCTCTTATTAATTCAATCATCTCGTTTAACTGTTCCTCCATAGTTTTTCTAGTTGGAGGAACCATAACTGCATGTCATGTTTCCAGAAACCCTACTCCTGACAGCAATTTGTTACAACGGAACTCTGGAATCGTTGGTGTACTTTCAGCAGGCCACCACATCCAATTTTAGGCCTATATACCAAGTTGAGCAGCGTGCCCCAGACAAAAATGAAAATGGAAGGGTTACCGCCCCGCCCCTTTTTACTCTCCCTGCAATACATAGTAATGTATAGGGAAAATATTGGAATCATGTCAAAAATCGCAACTCGAGTTTTCGACGGATCTACACGTTTCGAGACCTCTAGAATACGAAAAAACTATTTTTAACGTGACGTCTGTGTGTGTGTGTCTGTCTGTGCAATGTATGTATCCACTCTAACTCAAAAACTAATTGACCGAATTTCACAAAATTTGGTAGACGAGTCACTTGTGGGTTACCCTGGTGCTGATTAGATTTTGATACGATTCGAAAAAAAATAACCTGCCTTTTTTTGCAAAATGGCCCGCAAAAATCGTCAAAATCTAAACTAAAGAACTAGGTATACTCAAATATATTCATTAAATGCTCGTTTAATACATAATTTTTAACGACAAAAAGAATAAGACCAACCCCATTACACTAGGACTAGCCGTTCTCGAGATATTTTAGTTTTTCGTACTTTCCCTACGCCACCTTTGAAAATAAGCCCGGTTACCGAATGAGAACGGAAATTGAATTAAAAGTGAAATAAATTTAATTAAAATAAAGAGAACGTTAATATAAGTCTGCAGGGAAAGTCATGTGCTGCTCACATCAGATTTTTCTAGTTGGAGGAACCATAACTGCATGTCATGTTTCCAGAAACCCTACTCCTGACAGCAATTTGTTACAACGGAACTCTGGAATCGTTGGTGTACTTTCAGCAGGCCACCACATCCAATTTTAGGCCTATATACCAAGTTGAGCAGCGTGCCCCGACAAAAATGAAAATGGCAGGGGTACCGCCCCGCCCCTTTTTACTCTCCCTGCAATACATGGTAATGTATAGGGAAAGTATTGGAATCATGTCGAAAATCGCAACTCGAGTTTTCGACGGATCTACACGTTTCGAGACCTCTAGAATACGAAAAAACTATTTTTAGCGTGACATCTGTGTGTGTCTGTCTGTCTGTGCAATGTATGTATCCACTCTAATTCAAAAACTTATGGACGGATTTTCATAACATTTGGTAGGTAAGTCACTTTGGTATGACCCTCGTGCTGATTAGTTCTTGGTACGATTCGTAAAAACAGAACCCGCCTTTTTTTGCGAAATGGCCCGTAAAAGTGTAATGTATCCACTCTAGCTAAAATACTAATTGACCAAATTTCACAAAATTTGGGAGACAAGTTACTTGTACGATACTCTGGTGCTGATTAGATTTTGGTATTAATCAAAAAAGAACAGCCTGCCTTTTTTTTACGAAATAGCCCGCAAAAATGTCATGTATCCACACTATCTAAAATACTGATTGACCAAATTTCACAAAATTTGGTAGATAAGTTACTTTAGGGATACTCTGGTGCTGATTAGATTTTGGTATTATTCGGAAAAGAACAACCTGCCTTTTTTTTATGAAATGGCCCTGAAAAATCGCCAAAATCTAAAAAAAGTTACGTATATTCAAATATATCAATTAAATGCTTGTTTTATACTTAATTTTTGATGAGGAAAAGAATAAGAACAACTATATTACTCTAGGACTAACCGTTCTCGAGATATTTGAGATTTTTCGCATTTAGTTATGTCACTTTTGGAAAAATGTCTAATTATCAAATAAAAACAAAAATTGAATTAAAAATGCAAATTCAGTGTTATTTGGCTCAATTAAACTCAATTTAATGAATTATTACAGAAATAAAGAACATATGAATTTGAGTCTGCAGGGAACGACATGTGTTGCCGACATCAGATTTTTACTTTCCTTATATACATATAATATGTAAAGAAAGTATTGTGAGGGGGTCGAAAATTCGAATTCGAGTTTTCGACGGGAGAGCACGTTTCAAGCATCCCTGATCACGAATCGAACATTTTTTAAGTGATGTCTGTGTGTGTGTGTGTGTGTGTGTGTGTGTGTGTGTGGAGACGATATCTCACGAACAAATGGAACGATTCGAATAACATTTGGTACAAAAATTACAAGCCATGAATACTGGAAGCTTATTGTTTTTAAACACAATCGAATGTTCAGAACCCCCTAAATTTTCGAGTGAAATTTTAAAAAATTCATCAAAAAATCGAAACCTTTAATAAACATACGCAAATAGGCATTTTTTATGTAATTTTTTCTTAGAAACCGATTGACATAAACTTTAGAACGCTTGCAAGAACCGTTCTCGAGATATTGCACATTTTTCAAATAAATTTATAAAAAAGTCTCATAAATTAAAAAAAATATTAACTGTTAAGAAACATGTTCACTTTTCATATGTAATATCATGCGATAAATTTGGTGACATCATTCTCGTGGATCTAGCTCATTCCATTCACGAGAAAAGATCCTTTGAGTAATACTTTTGTATTTGAACGGCAATCTGCTATAAGAATAATTTATTTCTCCTTCTATAACGCTTGGCGAGATTTTAGCGACGAGTTTGGTGAAATGTCACCAACTTGGCGACTTTTTTTAAATGTATCCAAGTGAACGAAAATATAGCCAAATCGATAAAAATGACGCTAAATCAATGAAAATGACGAAATGTGAATATCTTGGAAGAATATAAGTGTCCACTATAAGAATAACCTATTTTTTTTTTTACTGTAAAAGCAGTAAATTCGTTGCATTATATAAGGAAAGTCACGTGTTGCCCACATCAGATTTTTTCTGTATTATTTAGGGGTAAGGTTGAATTTCATGAAATATATCAAGTAACAATATAACACAGAAGAATAAGTAATTTATAAAAGAATTTTCCTATGAGGGCATGTGGTGCGAGCATTGCATTTTAGAAGAAATATTTTTATACTCTTTTGCATGCATATTTCGCATAGTGATACAAATTTTTCAAACAATCGAAAGTGACACCTCCAGAACTAGAAGTGTGCACTGTTGGTAATCCCTACTCCCTCCAAAAGTTGATGCTGAATCCATATTAGTTATTATATAGGCTATTCCTATAGCCAATCTTGAGATATAAATATTGTAAAAAAGATTGTAATTTTTTTAATAGGAAGTGAGATCTGTAGAATCAGAAGTGGAAATATTTGATAAATTTTCCTAACCCCTAAAACATTTTATACTAAATCCATATCAGTCATCGTCTAAGCTAAATTCATAGCCAATTTCGATTAGAAACGAGCTTTCCCGTCGACAACCCGAATTCGAATTTTCGACCCCATCACAATACTTTCCTTATACATTATATGTATATAAGGAAAGTAAAAATGATGGTGTTGAGAACACACAGCGGGAACATTAAAATTTTCTTTTCTTTTGAAGCATTACAACTACTTACTTTACAGAGTACAGCATAATTTAATAGAACCTTTTCATTTTTCGGATTTTTTAAGTACCATTAGGATGGTTTGATTTCCACCAAAAATCAAATCAGCACCAGAGTAATGCCTAACCAACATAGTTACCAAATTTCAAGAAAATTTAGTGAATATCTTTTGAATTACAATACCTAGACTACACTATTGAATACATAAACTGCCTAGATACTCCCATATTCGGACAATCCGCCAATATAATGGTGATGAAATGAAGTTTATCGAAAACATTTTTATTTTATAACTAACTCTTTTATAAAAGTAATTTTTATAATTACGTTAAGAGAAGTTAATTCAATGTTATATTGCCATGTGTTTCAGACTCATTCATTCTGTTCATAAAATATTTCTTCTAAAATGTATCAATTTTGATGTTTATGCTATAAAATGTCAAATGCGTATCCAGAATTATTTTTCGAGGGAGTGGGGTCACACAAACATGCATGTACAAAATATCCCGTATAATAAAAAATTCATTTTTAATTAGAATTTCGGGAGAAGGGGCAGATCGCCCCACCCCCCACCCCCAATCTACCCCCTCTTCTTCTGGATACGCCTTGGCAAAATATAATATATAATAGAGAATGTATGAATTTTCTCTTTCAATAAGTGCATTTCCTACTACATTTCAAAGTTCAACATAAAATTACACACTATAACATGAAAGTTCAAAGACGCATTATAAACACTAAAACATTCATAAACCTTTAATAATTTAATATTTGACTGAAGTTTTGTACATATATAACTATAGTTATTTTAAAGTAATAAATTTACAAAGCAGTATAGAAATGTGATAAAATAAATTTAATTTATTCTAAGATTAACTTTATTTTAAGATTAAGATATCTAAAATTAATATTTGAAAAATATAAGAAAATTATTTTTTATAAAATTTAGTCCCATGTTCGGCGATGCACTTGCACTGATAACACAAATGAAATTATTATATTATTCCATGAGAAATTAAAATAAACTTGCATTTTGCACTTTCTTTAGAGAAATATCCGTTATTACATCACTGAAATCAATGTGGGAAGCAAGTTCATGCCTTCAAGGAGCAATTTAATCTGATAATAGCTTTTTGGTTCATGTCAAGGCTCCCGCATACCTGCCAACCTGGGAAAATTGGAATGTGTAAAATTTTGCGTGAATGACATTTATAATGATTTTTTTTTAATTACACGCGCAAACGACATTTCTAATGAATTTAACTATGTACAAGTACCTGCATTAAAAAAATAGTGCATTAAATATCAGGCATACTGGTAGAATATTAAAATTCAAGACACCAATTTTATAAAATTTCAGGACAATTAATTATAAAACAAAAAATATATAAAGGTTTTATCCGGTGAAAATTACTTTATAATGAAAGCAAATATTTATGTTTGGTAAAACACAGGTTTTCACTAAAGAGAGTAACAAATATTGATCTTTAATAATAAAAAATATATATATATATATATATAGCACTGAATTATATTTCTGCCAAAATGGTTTCCTTTTTATTTGCCTAAATCATTGCTTTAATACCACTTTTTGGAAAATATCCCTTCAGAGGGTTCATACCCATTTTTCAAAATAGAAAAATTTGTATTATGCAAATGTAATTAAAAAATTAACCTTAATAATTAGTTATAATATGAAAATAAGCTAGTTTAGTCGATCTAATATGCAATATTTAAATGATGGAGATGGATGGGAAAAAATACTGACGCACTCTCGGCAATTCACGCGAAATAACTGAATTACGCAATTGCACTGTTTATGCGAAAATAATTAAGAAATTAACCGTAATAATTAATCAGAATATGAAAATAAGCTAGTTTAGTCGATCTAATATGGAACATTTAAATGGAGATGGATGGAAAAAGATATTAACGTACTCTCGGCAATTCACGCGAAGTAACTGAATTGCGCAATCGCACTGTTTATGCGAAAATAATTAAGAAATTAACCATAATAATTAATTAGAACATGAAAATAAGCTAGTTTAGCCAATCAAAAATGCAATATTTAGAAGATTGAGATGGATGGAAAGAAGATACTTTTGTACTCTCGGCGATTCATAAGAACAAACTGAATAGCGTAATCGCAGTGTTTATGCGAAATTAATGAACAAAATAACATTTTAGCGATTTATGCTGAATTAGACAACCTTTGAAGAAGTATATTTATTACTTTCATAAAATAAGCGATCGAGGTCTTCATTTACATTACACGCGGCCGTAAATCTCCGTTAATTTGATTGGTATTACCCTGCATTTTATTATGGATTTGCTACGATCCCGAGAATGGTAGAAATAAGTGCTAAAAAAGCGGAAAATCGGTGTTTCCGAGAAATTATACCATGTCTGGTTAATTGATAAATTTTAAACAAAAAAAGCCGGAGAATTTCGCCGGAGATTGATTTCCTAGTAATGTTAAAAAATTCAAATAAATGCGGAAATGCGTAAAATATAGCAATATATGCGTAAAAGCATAAAGAGCAGTTAAAATGCGTAAATTTTACGCATAATGCGTAAAAGTTGGCAGGTAGTAGAAAGAAAGTAGAATTTTCCTTCCTACAGCCCTGCATTCAGTCAACTCATAATATCACAAAGGAAACCTGTATACAAAGATCGTCTCTACCCAGCTGACTTGTATATTGAACTAAGGAGACCTCCTTTGAGCCTTTTTCGACTATTTCGAAAATCAGACATTCTGAAGTAATTTAGGAAAAAAATATAAATTCATACACAGATGGTCTATAATAAAAATTTTATCTTTAGCAATGTTCACGGGCCCCTAACATTCCCCCTTTGTGGGGCCCCTAACATTCCCCCTTTGTGGGGCCCCTAACATTCCCCCTTTGTGGGGCCCCTAACTTTCAGAATACAAGAATGAGTCAAAATTTCAGGATAACTAACACTTTTTATAAGCACAAATAAGCGTAATGTAAAAACACGAATAAGCGTAAACAAGAACAATATCTCTAAACAAAAACAACTGTAAAAAAAAATTCCGCCATGTAATGAAGAACGTGAACCAAAGAAAATGAAATCACATATGTTTACGCAACCATTACCGCTTAAAAATGTCGAAAGAAAAGAGGGAATGTTCCATATACCTTAAGAATGAAGTCTGCATAAAGCAAGGTTACTATATCCTAAACTAGGTTGATTTTAGCGATGCGCTCGCTGTCATTGGCTACTGATCGTGACGTCACCATCGAGTAAGTCAGAGCCAAGCTTCAACGGCGAAGCCCAAGAATCGCGTATTTTAAATATCCCAACTTCTTATCACACGTCTCTTCCAAAATATTTTGACAAAATTAAAATCTCTATTAGAAATTTCATCACCACCACCAAAATTGGGCCCTTTATTTGAGCCCCTATCGCTTCTTTTATTTAAAATAAATTGCTTGTAGTCCACTATTGCCGCAAAAATTATCAATTGAATATAGACTACGAATCAGTGGCGAAGTGTTGCCATATTATCAATCATCGGTTGAGCCAATGAATTCGCTAAAGGCAAATACGATTACCTTAAAACTTAGGTTTGCTAACAAACAAGTGGAAAATCCCCCCCAAAAAATGATTTTTTGAAAAAACAATCAGTTTTCAATATTTCTCAAAACATAACAAAATTGCTTCCAAACCTCAAAATTAATTGGCCTACTACATTGTTTCAGTGTTGTTCTTTTCCTTCAATTAAAAAAAAATCTGAAGTGGGCAACACATGACTTTCCTTATATAATGCAATGAGTTTACTACTTTTACAGTAAAAAAATAGGTTTTTCTAATATTAAATACTTATATTCTTTAAAAGATATTGAATTTTCGACGATAAGTCGTCATTTTCATTGATTTAGAGTAATTTTCATTGATTTAGCGTCATTTTTATCCTTTTGGCGAGATTTTCGTTAATTTGGCAACATTTAAAAAAAAAGTCGCCAGGTTGGCGACATGCCGTCAATTTCGTCGCCAAAATCTCGCCAAGCGTTATGGACGGAAAAATAAGTTACTCTTACAGCAGATAAATGACTATTGGCTTTCAAATACAAAAGTATTACTCAAAGTATCTTTTCTCATGAACGGAACGAGCTAGATCCACGAGAATGATGTCACCCAATTTATCGCATGATATTGCATATGAAAAGTGAACATGTTTCTCAACAGTTAATATTTTCTTAATTTTATATGACATTTTGATAATTTTTTTGAAAAATGTGCAATATCTCGAGAACGGTTCATGTTAGTGTTCTAAAATTTATGTCAATCGCTTTATAATGAAAAATTACATAAGAAATGTCTATTTGAGTAACTTTAATAGAGGTTTTGATTTTTTGGTGACTTTTTCAAAATTTCACTCGAAAATTTAGGGGGGGGGTTCTGAACATTCGATTGCGTATAAAAACAATAGGCTTCCAACGGTGTTTACGGATTGTGATTTTTGTACCAAATTTCGTTCGTCAGTTATCGTCTCCACAGACTCACTGACACACACACAGACATCACTTCAAAAATGTTTCATTCGTGATCAGGGATGCTTGAAACATGCTCTCCCGTCGAAAACTCGAATTCGAATTTTCGACCCCGTCACAATACTTTCCTTATACATTATTGTATTTTTTTTTTTTGGTGATATGCTAGTAATTGTAGAAAGAGCTCGTTTCCTCACTTCTCTGGATACACATCTCGTTCTTCTTTCCGATTTCGTGTTTACAATACAATTTTCTTCGAAATTTTTACTTAAAAAAATCAAAACTATTATTTGCTGGAGTGCTTGGCCTTGGACTAGAAATATTCAATTTCTGAGATGGAGCAGCAGTGAGGTTCAATCTTCTTGACGGGGCTAATTGTAAAAGTTCAGCTCTTATATCTCTAGCATAATCCTCCTCCACAAAATGCTCGGAACATACATTCAGAACATGCATTTGAAAAATTCACTTTATCCAATCTTCGGCATTTTTTTCGCATAGATTCATTCATCTTTAGGGAAACTATGAAAAATAATTCCCATGCCTTTTGTGTTGCGATTTGTGTTCTTACATGTAGTAACTGCACAATTCGGCATGATGTTGATGAAATTATTAAGTACTAAATAAAAGTAAAATAGCTACACTTGAATGTGTAAAAGAAATCAAACGATACAAAACAATATGTAAATCCAAGGTCAATATAAATAACGAAACGGCGGGAAGAGCAGCAAGCAATCGAGAAATTTTGACTCGATGATGACGTCATGCGCAGATTCCGAAAACAGGTGTCGCGTTGCGCATCGCTTTTACGGTCCCCCCTGGCATAAAGTTCCTTCAATGCAAACCGGCTATACCAGGGGTCGGCAACCTATTGAAACGGAAGAGCCAAAAGTTACAATTTACAAAATTTCCCAATTTTTAAAGAACCACTAGAAATTTTCGTTTCAATATTATAGTATTTGCTTATATATATTGGATTTTGATTTAAAATAAACGGCTTTAAATACGGAATAATATTTATTCATATAAAAACACAAATATAGATAGTTACATCAATGGGAGCATTGGCTTTGCATGCCTTTTGAAAGTTTGATTAAATCTGGCTTATAACTTGTTATTTTAAGTTTCAAGCACGACTCTAGATTTTTATTTGTTAGTTGACTTCTAACTTTACTTTTTATTATATTCATGCAAGAGAACGCTTGCTCGCACGAATATGTCGACTCGAAGATCGCCAGCACTCCATATGCCAACTTCTTCACCTCACTGTAGCATTCTGGAAGACTATTCCATGCGCCGAATATGAGGGCCTCAACTCTAGGAATTTCTTTTAGAGCTGTCCACTTGTGCTGCGCGATATGCATGCATTTCTGGATCCCTAACTCTTCCAACTGGCTCTTGAGTTCTGTGAACTTGCCACTCCAAAGTCTTTCCTTTTCAAATCTAGCAATTGCATTTGGAGCGATCCAGCATCAATTCCAAATGGCTCAATGTTGATCTCATTTGCATTTGTGTTGAGAGGATTTACTATGAACGCGAGAGTACTTTTGTTTGTTTTGAATTGCTCGAATCTCTCAGCGAATCCATCCTTCATGTTTTTTAAAGCTAGGCTGAAGTAATTCGTGTCAATAGTTTCGTTGGTCTCATCGCGATATTGCTTCAGATTTTCAAAATGAAGTAATTTACCGCTTCCCATGTTTCAGCAAAAAGAAGTCATTTTTTTCGAAACAAACTACTTCAAGCAAGGCGTAGGCTGGGTTGCCCTTTCCTTGCAGTTTTAGATTTAGTTCATTTAGTTTCATTGTGGTATCTACCATGAAGTTGATTTTTGCAGCCATTTGTCTTCTTCCAATTCGGGATGGTCAATGCTTTTTTCATTGAGGAATATTTTTATTTCACTCAAGCACAAAGCAAAACGTTGCAATACGTTACCTCTGGAAAGCCATCGCACTTTATTGTGCAGAAGTAGGTCAGAAAACTGGCTATCTATTTCTGCAAGGAAATCTTTAAACTGGCGATGGTAGAGTGCTTTTGCCAAGATGCTGTTAATAATCTTAATTACCAAGTTCATGACCTCAACTATTTCGGCCGGAAATGTTTGGGCACAAAGCGCTTCTTGATGAATTATGCAGTGAAACGTTAGAATTTAGTGGTTTATTTTTTCTGAAGAATTGATGTTACCCCTCTATATATTCCTGTCATACTTCTGGCTCCATCAGTTGCTATAGAAACGATTTTATTTATATCGATTCCATTGTCTTCCAGGCATTTTTGCACAGCATTTGCTGTATCTTCTCCACGAGTTTGCCCTGAGAGCGGTAGCAATCCTAGCAGTTCTTCTTTTGGACCTTAGGACGACATATACCTGACGCAAAGGATAACTTGTGCCGTGTCTTTTATGTCGCAAGACTCATCTATAGCAAGTGATAAGGCAGAAGCCAGTTGAATGTCTTCCACTTGCATATGTGTTACATTTGAAGACATTTTAGCAGTTCTATCTTGTACTGTTTTAGCAGATAATGGCAAATCTTTGATTTTTTTCATGATTTCAGCTTTGTTTTTAAAATCACGAAACAGTTCTCCAGATGCACGTATAAAACAATCTTTGACGTGCTCACCATCTGTGAATGGTTTTCCTCTTTTTGCAATTTCTAATGATACTGCAAAGTTTGCCAGATTTACATTATTGGAAGATTGCGCCCAGTTACTTAGCATGCAACTTGACTGTTGTTGTTTTTTTGGAGCTCTTCAACAGCTTTTTTTCGTGCGTCACCGGTTGGATATTTACCAGCAAACTGGGTATGTTTTGTAGTGAAGTGTCTCTCCAAATTTGACTTCTTATTGTGTGCGAGTTTTTCGTCGGCAAATGAGACAAGTCGGAAGGCCATCTGTGTTGCATATGAATGCAAACGACTCCGTCCAATCCTGATTGAATTCTCGGTTTTCTTCTTCAGGTCTTCTCTTTCCTTTACCAGATGCCATGATGGCGCGGAGCTGAAAAAATGACTTTTTAAAATTTTACTTAGCTATCTAAAACGGCAAACAATTTATTTACCATTATTACTTCGTTAGCACGATCCTCAGATATGTAATTCAATTCTGTTACTGATTTTATTATATTATACGCGCACATACATTTAAGAAGATAATTCGCATCTAAATCGTATTCTTCTTGAAACAACAAGCGAATAAACACGCAGAAACCGCAAGCGATTAAATTAACACACATGCAACATAACGTCGACCGCGATATCCGAGGATGACTGACTGACAACACGTCTAGAGCCTAGACGTGTTGTCTAGACTCTAGACGGTGGCTGTTTGGGTGAGACGGAAATGAAATTCAATTGGCTGAAAGATAAACATGGTCACGGAGTCTCATCTCTAAGAGCAAAACAATAGTTCAAATTTATCTCATTACGGTCATGTTAAGCGTAGCGATTTGTAATTAACGATTATGAAAATAGAAGCTATTGAGAAATTAGGTACTTAAAAATATATTTTCTTATTTTTTAAGGGTTTTGATAATAAAATATTAATTTTTTCGTATGGAACTGGAGAGCCGCAACCTTACATCAAAAGAGCCACATGCGGCTCGCGAGCCGCAGGTTGCCGACCCCTGGGCTATACCATAGGTTCTCAACGTGGGCGATAACGCCCCCTTGTGGGCGTTTGAGACTTTCAGGGGGCAGTAGAAGACCCAGAGAAAATTAGGGGGCGTTGAGATGGTTCGGAGGGGCGGTGAGCAGATTAAAAAAATATAGTTTAAAAAAGACAAAAAAAACACGCTAATCACGTACTAACTAAAGTAAACTTTAATATTGGTTAATTTTTGTTATTGTATGTATTTTAATCATTTTTATCACGTATGCGAAAATTCCCATATTTCGGTAGTTCGGGAAGTGGATGAAAATTGAACTTAAAGATTCCATTACATTCAGATCTACATTAAATTGGATGATATAAAAAATTTTAATTTCAGATTTGAATTAAAAATTTTCAAATCTTCCAATTTCACGTGAAATATCTCATATATAAATACAGATAAAGTTAACAAAAGCCTGTAAAAAATAGCAAAAAATATGCTTGTAGCAATTCAGTTATAACAAGTTTTTGTTAAAAAACGAGATTTTTCCAATCCTGCAAGAATTGACAGTATTATTTGTGCTTGTTCTAACCCGCACTCTGCTCCCGCATCACCCTTGCCCCCGCGCTTTACTTCGGCGCCTGGTGTTATAAACAAGTCACTGCATGTTTATCTTATTCCTGTCGATGCGTGTTATATGTCTCCAACCTATATAAAGGCAGTGATTGTTCATTTTATTTTCATTAGCATTATCGCGCGCAATTGATGACAGGGTTTTAAAAGTACACTAATACTACTCACGTATCTGTAAAGTAAAAAGCATGTCGGAAGCAAAAAAGAAGAGGCGGCAGTAAACTGTGGATTATATTAAGTACGGATTTATCGAAAATCCCACAAATCCATCATCGCCAATGTGCTTTATTTGTCAAAATACATTTTCAAATGAAGCGATGAAGCCTTCTAGGCTTC
The DNA here is from genome assembly GCA_951213105.1 of Amaurobius ferox. Classification (NCBI taxonomy): domain Eukaryota; kingdom Metazoa; phylum Arthropoda; class Arachnida; order Araneae; family Amaurobiidae; genus Amaurobius; species Amaurobius ferox. The sequence goes on from OX578138.1 coordinate 87,708,665, forward strand.
AAGATCATTTTAACAAAATACACCCGGATAAGAAAGACAAAGATGTGACCTATTTTCAAGACATTAAAAAGAAGTACGAAATTCAGCCAACTGTATCAAAACTTTTTTCATCATCTTCTAGGCAAGACGATGACGGACTTCGAGCTTCGACGGAGAAACCATATTTTATACACTGAAAAAGTTTTGTGACGAAAAGGAAATTCCTTTTAATAATATTTTGTCAGTTACTACGGATGGCGCACCAGCTGTGACAGGGCGTAACAAAGGCTTCACAACGTGCTTAAAAAATAAAGTTCCTAACGTGCTTGCTGTGCATTGCGTAATTCATCGCCAGCATTTGGTTGCGAAAAATTTGAGTGAACGCCTCCATACATCACTGCAATATGTTATCAGAGCAGTTAATAAAATCAGAAGTAACTCGTTGAATGACAGATTATTTAGTCAGTTTTGCATTGCCAATGATGAAGATTTCAACCGATTGCTGCTTCACACAGAGGTGCGCTGGCTGTCAAAAGGTATTTGTTTGACTCGATTTTACAATCTGTTTGGATCTGTGATAGAGTTCCTAGGAAACAAAGACACGGAATTGCGCGACAACCTTATCTCATCAAAGAACGATATTGCGTACTTGACAGACCTGTATAAATTGTTTAATGATGTCAATCTCCAACTTCAAGGCGACGACTTAAACTTGATTAAGACAAAAAATAGCGTTGCTGCTTTCGTGACCAAACTGCTATTATACAAAAGAAATATCGGCAGACACGAATTCAATAACTTCCCAAACTTATCAGCAGTATCATTCAAGCGCGACGATTTGCTTGTCTACTGTCAACACTTAGAAAACCTCCACAGTGATTTCAAGGAACGATTCCAGGACATTTTAAACATGGACATACCAGACTGGGTTTTGAATCCAGTTTCAAATGTCAACACAGCAGGATCATTCCAGTTAGAAGAAGAACTAATAGAATTGACGACAAATGAGGAACTAAAAATTAAATTCAAGAAAGGCTACCAAGAATTTTGGCTGCAGAAGCCGATTTTGCAACTGTACCCAGGATTATGGTCGCTTGTTCAACAATTTCTGATAGCATTCCCATATTTAGCTGAACATGGATTTAGTGCTATAGCAACGTTGGTAACTAAAAAGAGAAATCGGCTCCATGTTACTGAACGCGGCGACGTACGGTTGTTTTTAAGTAAAATCGAGCCTGATATTAACAAACTCCATAAAATGCATCAAATTCAACCTTCTCATTAGATAAGTTATAAATTCAATGTCTTTTGAATGTTAATAAAAATACTTTTCAATATAATTAAGTATGCGTTTTAATTGTTCTCATTGAAACAGTCTTCTTTAAGCTCAGAAATAGGATAGGGCCATATCCTATCTTACGACTATAGTATATAATATTACACGTTTAAATATAATCGTGGCAATAGCTGTTTCAGATTCGCAAGTAAAAAAAATTGGAAGGGGCATTAGGAAAAAAATATTCTCAAAGTGGGCGGTGGGCAAAAATAGGTTGAGAACCTATGGGCTATACTAAAGTATTTCGCGTGGTGATTGTAAGTAACTGAGTTCTACAGATTGAAATGGCACTTTTCGATATTCATTATTACTTTCCCAAGCCAATGGAGGAATGTTAGGCGAAAAAAGGAATTAACATTCCATACCAAACCGAAACATGAATTAAAATGCCATATACAGACAGACGACAGGTTGGTCGAAGAAAAGACCAGACGCAGACGCCAATGTATGGACAAACAACCCTCCTTAGTATTTTTACACTTTTCTAATTTCGATCACGAGATAGAAGCTAAAGGAGCTGGATTTTCGATTTCTCCTGCGGAAGTACCGCCGATAGAGAATGGGTGGGGGGTAATGATTCATTGCATAGAAGCCCAAGTCGCATAGACAGTTTATGAAAAGGTTACTGGGGACAGTAGGGGGCTCTATTAGTATGAGGAAGTTTCTTCAGATCCCCTCTAATTCGTTAATTTTGATTTTCCAAATAAGTGAAAATTCAAACAAAATAGAGAAGAAACTCCGACAATTTGACGTCCACTGTCCCCAAATCGTTTGCTACCTTGGCTACATATTTCAAATATCCTCCTCTAAATCGATTACAGAAAAATTCGATTAGAATAATATTCAGTCGATTCTTATGCCATCTGATGAATGTTGATTGAGGAATTTAATTCTTGTATTGGTTTATTATTTAAAATGGCCAATGGATTTCTTCCTTAAAATCTGATTGTGATGATGGAAGTTTGTAAATTGTTTGTCATTTGTGGAAGTTCTGTTACTTAAATGCATCAATAATTTTAACAATTAATATGCTGCCTGGAGTTGGTGTATTTGGAACCGGAAAGATTATTCGGGTTCTAGTACCTTGTTTACGTGCTCGAGGATTTAAAATCGAAGCAATTTGGGGTAGAACTGCAGAAGCAGCTGAAATTATTGCTGCAGAACTTGATATTCCATTTTCCACAAATAAAGTTGATGAAGTGCTTTTACGAAAAGATGTTGATTTGGTTTGCATCATATGCCCTCCGCACTTGCACTCTCAGATAGCTGTTAAAGCTCTTGGAATTGGTAAACATGTGTTATGTGATCGACCAGCGGGTTTATGCCAGAACGAAGTGCTCAAAATGGTAAATGCAGCACAATACTACCCATCTCTTATATCTATAATTTTTCATAGTTTACGGTTTTTACCTGCATTTATACAAATGCGGAAAGTAGTTAATGATGGCTATATAGGTGATTTAACTATCTGTGATGTTCAAGTTAAATGTGGTAGTATCTTACACGAACGTTATGACTGGACTTGTGATGAGCTTATGGGTGGAGGCTTGTTAACTAATATTGGTAGTCACATAATTGATATTATTTCTTATACAACTGGTCGTCGGGCATTAAAAGTACATGGTATGGTAAAAACTTTTACTAAAACTACACGTCATGTAAAAGGCATTCGGCAGATCACAAGTGATGACTTCTGTTCTTTTCAAATGGAACTTGAAGGTGGAGCTTGTGCTACAGTTACTTTAAATGAACATTTACCTGGCCAGTTTACACAAGAAGTTCTTTTATGTGGTACTGAAGGGCACGTGTCGGTTCGAGGTGGTGACCTTTATGGACAAAAACTGGCATCAGTAAAAGAAGATGTTTTATATCTTGATATAGAAGATTTAAAAAAGTCTTCTGTTATTACATCAAATAATATAACTTCAACAGAATCATCTGAACAAGCATTGCAGAATTATCTTAATGCTCTTTTGCCTAAACCATATATGAAAGGCTTACTAAAAATGGTTGGTGCTTTAAAAGAAGCATTTGCTTCCCAAGAAGATCTTCAAAGTTGGGTCAAAGAGCCTGTTGCAATGGCTGCATCATTTGAAGATGGGCAATATATTCAAACAGTTATAGATGCCATTCGTTTGTCAACAAAAACCAGAGAATGGGTTAAGATTGAGGTATTGTCTGAAGATAGTGATTTACAACAATCTATTTTATCCTCCGTATCTTAATGTTCTCTGCATTCTCCTTGTTCATATTGTAAATAACCTTTCACTATCATTCTCTCTCAACTTAAATTGTAGATACATTCTCTTGTACATGTACCTTATGAGATATTGGTCTTGCATTTATAAAAATTTTCTAATTCCTACTGAACAAGTAATATTAATATGTACCACAAAATCAACCCGAACTTCTTTAAATTAATGAGTAGAGTTCAAATGAAAAAAATGTTTTTGTTAGTTATTAAAATATATTTGTGCATATACAAAGTAGTACTAAGTCTTTACAGTGATAATGCCTTGAATTTAAGCAAAATGTCTGTCAGCATCTTTAATGGCTATTAGCAATTGTCTTTTATTTTAATGTGTCTATGTTGCTACAATAGCCATTATGTTTTTAAAATGCAGTTTACCAAATATACAGTTCACCAAATGTTCTTTCAGAAGAAATCCTAAACATCTATGTGTGCAACAACTGAAACACTGAACAATAAAATTATAATTTTTCAAAATAATGTTCATAGGATGCCTAAATAGCCATATTACCTGTTAACAGGGTTCAATCACTATTAATAAAAATGTAAACACCCTTCTAAAAGTAAATGTACAAATTGATTTGAAAAGCCTTTAAACAAAAAGAGAAGTAAAATCACCGAATACAACAGTAAGCTTCATTAAGAATAGCAGCCATCTAGTAGCTGAACAGTGAACTTTAGGAGCTTCTTGTGTTGAAGTGGAAATGAAAGCATAATTTATAATGTAGCAATTTTGTTTATTATCATTTTCAATAGTTAAAAACGTAAACTTTTAAGTTTTGAAAAGCCCATATAACTCTAGCATTTTATATTACACAAAAATGTTTGTTCTTTTTTCTGCCAGCAATGTTCATATACACTTTACTGTAGACTTCAATTTACTGGGTTAACAGTTGATTAATTATAATAGTGTCTTTTACTGTGTTACTGGATATACTTGCTGCGCTGGACATTTTGATCAATGATTTTATTCAAAGGCTCTGTCCAATTTGTATGTGTAACTTTGTTTAATTTGATGTTTACATATAACTAAACTAGCAGATATACCTAGCATTGCTTGTATTTTGAAATATTTGCGAATTTTAAAAGTATTCATATTGCTGTAAAAATAAAATTCAATTAAAATATTTAACATTTAATTCCCCTGTAAATTGAAAATCTCTGTTCTTATTATGCAAAATTATCTGTGCAGATAAATTTAGCTAATAATAATTAAAAAAAATTAATAAATAAAACATCTTGGTCATGTTTGTAAACCTTTTTTTTTTAATATGGAGTTAAGGTCAATATATGTTAAAATAAGAGTACTGAAATGGTAGCAAAAGTTATTCCTATACCATTTTTATCCTGTTGCGCAATCATTTAAGCACATTTGAAAATTTATCAATTTAAAAAACTTTTTGTTAAATTAAAGCAAGTGACTTAAAAAGGCCATAACAAACTGGTATAAAACAATCAAAAATATAATACCATTCACTTATTTTTATACCAGTTTTATTATTATCTCATAAATTGAATTAAAATTGTTTACCTTACATTTGATTGTTTTGTACATTGAAGATAATTTAATTCTGTTGCTGAGCAACATGATATAAATTTCTTCAAATGATGTTTTGGAACATGATTGTTGGCACAATATAGTTCTATGCAAAATTTCATTTTGTATTTTTTATTAATATCTCAATAACAGAGTTAGGAATTCTGAACATTAAAGGGGTCACCTACATTGATATAAGGGATAAATAGGTTTCACATTAGAGACGGAAATCTTGTGGTCCAAAACTACCACCTATGTCAGCATTTAGTGGTTTAAAAAGTAAACATGGAAGACAGAAGTTAAAATTACCATATATCCGTACCTACATTTTACTACATCAGGGTTCCCATTTCAGCGCGAACCCGCGAGATTCTCGTGCAATCCATGAAAAATCTCGCGTAAAAATTTAGACTGCGCGAGAATTTCTCTCTCTCCAGTTCCGGCCTAAAGTTATTTTTTCCTTCAAATTGGATACCGAGAAATCCGATGCCCGATCCCGATCGGGAATCGGCCGAAGCAATCGGCCCGATTGCTTCGCGACCGCAAATCGCGATCAGTTGCCTCGTTGTTGCGAATCGCGGGCCGATTGCCGAGCGGTCACGGACCGCGATTTCGTAGCTACGTCTGAATCGCAGTCAATCGCAATTTGGGTACACTAAAGTACTAAGTGTTTCTAATTAGAGAGATATTTTATAGAAAACTATAAGTGTCCCCTCAGCTTGCGCGGGTGGCAAATTCGATCAAATAAAATTTTGCTTTTTTTTTATAGGATTCTTTCACGGATTTGAATTATGCTCTTTCCGCGTACTTCCCGCATTTTTTGTGTTTTGCTCGAGAAATTTTCTTCTTTCCGCAGACGAAAATCCTTTCCCCCGTACACAGTATGTCTACAGGTTACAAAAATCCCGAAAATGTCGTGAAATTGGCCATATATGCCCAAAAAATGATACAAAATTTGAACAAAGCAACGAATTTTTTATCAGAGACATTCCTTTCTTATATGATCTGAAAATCTGTTTCTCCGCGATTGCGAAAACGGCGTTCGCATACGGCGATTCCCACATTTTCTGAGGAGAGATGACCAATGAATATCTTTTTGCCATTTTCACAATATATTTGCATCGACTGAATTTTTTTATAATTATGTCGTTTAATATACAAATAATAAAAACCAAACCATTTTTCTACCGTATTATTAATAAAATGAAAGGTTATTTTGCAGCAGCATCACGAAAATCTGCATTTGTACGCTATCCTCGGCATACCCCGTTTAATTTGAAAAATATTTCCCACTTTTCCAATCTGTTTGCATCGACTACAGTGTTTGTAATTGTTTCGCGTTTCATACAGAAAAATTATTTTACAAACGTATTATTTATGAAATAAAGGGCTATTTTGAAAACAAAAAGAAAAAAGTCGAGTCAAACAAAATGGCTAAAATCACATGACTGGCTTGAGATTCAACAAAAGGACGATGCAATCCTTATGTTCTGCAAGTTTTGCAAAAAAAAAAAAATTCCATTTTCAAACATAAAGTCAAATTTATTACCTAATTCTATTTGCCTAGGGAAATAGTTTTCGGCGATCAAAAATCGTTAAAGTTTTTAATTGCTATTGCTGCATGCAAATTGATCATAATATGATTTGAAAAATCAAAATATAAAGTAAATACAGTCGGCCCTCGACTTTTGCAGTTTACAGACAAAAAAATCGTAAATTCACATGTGAGTCATTTTACATAAAATAACCCAAGTAGACGTTTTTATGTCAGCAAATAAAATCATAAAGTAAGCATGGGGGAAGTCAGGAATTTGAGTATTTTTGCTAACAAATGTGGGGGGGGGGGGGGGGGAGCTATGAAATTACCAAAAATGTGCTTACTTAATACTTAAACGACTCCTAATTAATTTTTAAAAAGAATGTTAGTAAGAATGTTAAAAGAATGTTAGTTTTAAGATTTAAAAAATTTAAATGTCGAAGAATATGAGTTATAGTTAATGCTTTCTTTTTTATTACTTTCTAAATTAGCATGTTAAAAAAAAATGAAATTTTAAGTGTCTCTCCTTATAACAGAAATTCTCTCCCAAAATTTTTTGGAAGGAGAGAAATTCTCCCCCTCTTTTCCTGACTTAGTGGGAACCCTGCTACATGTTCTTATTACTCAGTTTCAGTAGATTTTATTTTACGTTATCTTCAAACAAGTGCTTGATCTTTTCATTTTTCCATCTTAAGACAGTTTTTTTGAAGAAAAAGACAAAGTGCTGGTCCTTCAATGCAAATTCTAACAAAACTATCGACAGTTTCATTTGATATCTTTTTTCTCAGTTTTATTTTGATTTGATTTTTTAAGCTACATTATGATTCAATATTTAAACGACGGCCTATGTATATTTTTCTTATGAAAAAGAAATCTAGTAACTTGTATCAATGCATTTTGATTACTGATCATTGGCTTCTAGAAGATTTTCGATTAAAACAATGCACATTGTGTTTCAGGCGACAAATTTGTCTAATGATGATTGGTTACGATTTGGCAACAATTGTTGCTTTGTCACCATACTGCCACGAATCCTAAGACTAAACATACCAAAGTTGAAATAAAAATAATCTGTCAAATGCTGGATTTGTATACAAAACAGACAGATAGCCATCCTATTTGGATTACAACTTTATTTTGATTACAACTTTGTGTTGATATGATTTAGAAAAAATCTTGGTGATAATATCTTCCCATGGTTAAAGCATAATTATAAATTTTTATCAATTTTTCGAAATTATGTTTCAAAGACACAGCAAAATACTTAGGATTTGCACTGAATTTTAGATAAAGGTCCCTGATAAGAATCTTTAAATATCCCAGAAAACTTATAGATGGGATTTTTCAAGTTCAGGATGAAATAAAAATTGAATGTGTCCTTTATATGTTGATATGTTGAGAGGATTTCTGATAGATTTTGAAACATTTATTTTCACTCATTTATATTATATTTAGAACCTGTATTATAAGTGTAAAATTTAGCAGTGATGATTTTGTTGGTTAAAATTCCCTTTATCTTACTACAAAAATTCATATCTAAATGTCATTAATATTTAATTAATACCATATGAAATTTAACAATTGTCATCAGAACACAAAATTTTTACGAAAGATGTTTTCTCTCATAAATGGAACATGTTATCTGCACAAGAAATATGCTAATTGAAGTAAAAGAAGTTTTGAGCGTAACTTCTTTAACACTGACTCAAATTCAATTGTTTGTGAAAGTTTTGTTGACTTAAAAAAATTCATGGCTGCCAACTCTCCGTTTTTTCTCTATGTCTACCAGGAAAGTCTCTCAATATCCTGGTTTTCACTCAGTTGCCCTTATTAGGCAGGAATAACACGAATGCAAGTCGTGTGACTTTCAGTTGTTTTCCCGCATGCCAATTTTCTGCTACCTCAATGTAGGAATGGATCATAAGTGATGTTTTATTTTTTTATGCAAATCTGTATAAGAGTATCTACAGGTCACAAAAGTAAAAACATCAGAAATAGATCACGAATGTTCTGAAAATGTCACGAAATGAGAAACAAAGTCACAAATTTTAAGATCGAAGTTTTGCTGTTCTTTCATCTAAAAATCCGTTTCCCAACTATCGTGTAATCTGCACTCGCAAACGGCAATTATTCCTACAGCATCACGAGAGAGAGAGAGATGACCAATGATTATTTAATTGATATGAGAGAAACACACTTGCATCGACTAAAATTTTATTAAATTATTTTGTTTTATATACAAAACTATTTTTAACGTATTATTAATGAAATGAAAGGCATTTTACAGCAGTTTCGCTGAAAATGGCTTTTGTGCGTGATCCCTCTTATATTTCTTTTTATTGTGAAACTATTTTCCACTTTTGCAATCTATTTACCTCACCAAAATTTTTTTATAATTCGTATTTTATACAGAAAAACTATTGTTCAAACATATTATTAATGAAATGAAAGGTTATTTTGAGAGCAGTTTCACAAGAAACGACATTTGTGCATGATCGTCCTTATATTTGGTTTAATTGTGAAAATAATTTCCACTTTTACAATCTGTCTACATCGTCTAAAATATTTCATGTTTATACAGAAAAACTATTTTTCAAACTTATTATTAATGAAATGAACCATTTTCAGAATAATGTTATTAAAATAATAATTTGGGTATTTAAATACACAACCATTTCAAAAGCGTAAATTAGAATTTGATGAATTTGTATTTAAATTTACAAATTTTTAGAATTTTAACTAAAAATTAACATTTGTTTCATCCTGTAGTTCAAATGCAAATAGCGTAATAATGTTAGTTTAAATGATTTTTGAGAATAACAAAAATTCAGAAAATATAGGTTCAAAGTTATTAGAGCATGCTGAGGAAATCCAAATCAGCTGCAATGAATTTTCGCACTTCAAAATAATATTTTGAAATTGTCTAAAGATAGTGAATTTGAATATGCTTTTTACTCAATCTGTGCATTGGGCTTCAAGCGTTCACAGTGGAAGAGGGTATATTATTGCCCAAGCCAAAAGCAAAAGGCATGTGGACAAAAAAATTTCATTTAAAGGAAATGCAGACATCAAATTACATTCTTTGCTATTGGAAATAAAAGTGTAATACTTGCTGAATGATATAATCATTACATATTTTAGTTTTATTTGTTGAAAAGTTGTCCTTTTATGTTTAGATTAAGTATAACAGTAAGAAATATAGATTTTATCACATTTTTTCGCACAAAAATCCCCCAGTTTTTCATATTTGGAGGTTGGCAGCTATGAAAATTTTACCGATTAGGATAAAATTTTATACATAGCTTGAATGAATCATGTCTTAGGTTGTGCCGAAGATCGAATTTTAAATTTTAATCTATGTACTGAGATAGCTGAGATGAAAGGTTAGATAATGTTAAGTCTTATGTTGGAAAATTAATTAAAAAAAGAATTGTTCACTGAACAGAATTTTTGATTTGTTGTACAAGTTAGTAGGCTGTCATGTACATTAATTTAATATTTTGAGTTTTTACTACTTTCATGAAATAAACATTTCAGTTATTAAATATGTAGCTAGATACATACCCTACTTTGCTTCAGTTAATGGGTCATGAAAACCAGTCTAGTAAATAGATGTGTATAGTTTTTATAGTAATTTTTTTAAATAAAAAAATTTCTGCATCATTATTTTGTGGCACACTTACACTCCATTTATGACATACCGGTTGGTAAGCACTTTAGATTGTTAAGAACTAATCTAATTTGAGAGTGAAATTTAAATTGGATGATTAAAGTTACATTTGGCAAATAAAAATTGCATTTAGGGATTGTGTTGGTAAAAAATTAATGAAATGGATTGCATTTTGTCATTTTTAAAAAAATTATCTTTTGTACATTTTTGTTTTTTATGATCCAATTCTCAATATCATAAGAATCTCAAAATAATTTGCTGATTTCAGGAAAATTGCATTTATTTCATATCTAATTTCTAACAGTAACATGATATATGCCATTTCTGTCTAGATTTTTATTACAAGGTCCTATTTTGTAAAAAATATTTTTAATTTTGTGAAATGAAATTTTAAAATTATATTAAAAAATGTACAGTAAGAAACATCAGTTTTGAGGTTTAAGAAAGATTATAAACAGAAAAAGCTTTAAAGTTTGGTGCAGTAGTATGCCAAATATAAAATAACATGTAATTGCAAGCAGCAGATAATATTTTGTGGCTATAGTGAGTGAGTTAAAATTCTGTGATGATTCAAGGTTTTTGTTTTTTAAGGAAGAATTCTCAGAATAACATAAGTCAAGCAAAAATTTGTTTTAGAAAATGCTAAGTGAAATATATAGGTATTTAATTTATTAAAATATGTATCATGTTTTTAAAAATATGATTTCAAGCATCACTAAATATTTTATATTTAAAAGGTTATTCAACATTTTAAAGTAATTACAAAACTGTTACGTTATTTTATTAAACTAATTTACATTAAAAATATTTTGATACATCTATACCAGAGCTGCCCAAACTTTTTGTATTAGCAATCTACTTTATTTTGTATATCGCCATTGCAATCTGCATATAAACAGGGAAAATAAGATATCGATAGTACATAGCTGCCATGTGTTCCAATTTTCTCGCATTTGTTCCATTTTTTTTTAGTCTTGTTCCAGTCTCTGATTTTTCATCTCCATAATGCATCTATCTTTTTTAATGCATATCTGCATTTTTTTGCATCTGCATTAGGGTGTCTACCAATCATGAAAGTCATAAAATCAGAAATCTGTCACAAATATCATGAAGTTGGAAACAAAGTCACAAATTTTGAGATCAGAGTTTTCCTATTTTTGCATCTGGAAATCCATTTTCCTGCAATTGTAATGATTCGTACAGCATCACGATGTGGGAGAACCACATTTGCACCGCGACTAAAATTATTATAATTATTTCAAACTTATATATAAGAAAACTATTTTTCAAATATAATATTAATGAAATGAAAGTCTATATTGCAGCAGTATCACAAAAGACTGCATTTCTGCATGATCCTCCATATATTTTGTTTAAATGTGAAAATATTTTCCACTTTTGCAATTTGTTTGCATCATCTAAAATTTTTGTAATTTTTTCACATTTTATACATAGAAACTATTTTTCAAATGTATTATTATTATTAATGTAATGTACAATTTTCTGAATAACGGTATTAAAATAATGGTTTGGGTACTTCGAAATGCAACCATTTCAAAAGCATACATTAGGATTTTTAGCATTCGCATCTAAATTCACATCTTTAGAGTTTTAATTAAAAATTTACATTTATTTCATTTCTTAGTTTAAATAAAAATAGAAATCCTAGTAACTTTAGTTTAAATGAGTTATGAGAATAATAAAAATTTAAGAAAATATAGGTTCAGAATTATTAGAGCATGCTAGAAAAAGCTAAATTAGCTATATTTCTAGTACTACTTAAAAAACATAATTAAATAAATTTTTCTATTTCTTTGTTGAGTATGTGTTAAATAAGATCAGTATATGTGAGTATCAGTTGATTTGCAAGATTTGAATGATTGCATTAATGTACCATGCTAGTGCAACCAAAAATCTTAATTTTTTCCTTATGCAATGTATTCCTAAAATTTTTCCTTATATGTTGGCAGCCTATGTATACATAACGGTTACATATATAATATTTATTAATCATTTCAGTGAAACAAATATTATACAATTTATAATATGATCATTTTGTAAAGAAACAAAAGTAGGGACATAGTAAATACTAATTTAAGATAAAATAGTATGAGATTGTTAATATTGACCAGATTTGGCAACATTTTCTAAGTCTGAGTTTTATCCATAAAACCGGGAGAAAATACTGAGTCAATTCTATGAAATAACCTTGTAAATTCAGCGAGATTTTAATTACCCAAACACTGAGCAGCACTCAGGTACTCAAATAGATACAACAGTCGTACACTCACACCAAGTATTTTGATTGAGTTCAGAAATGTTCGGATTATAGTTCAAAGAATCTACAGTGTTTTACAGCAGCTGTTAACAAATTAATAGATATTCTATATTTTATGTTCAAAACACAACTAATATCAATTTTAAAATTCGACTTATTTTTTGTTAGAGTCAATTAATAAAATGTTTGAGGTACATGAAATGGAGGGTAAAGATTTACTCAAGATCAAATCGACTGGTTGGGTACCCTTGATCTATACTATGCATAAGCATATTTCATCATTTCATGGCTTTAATGAATGAAAGATGTGATGAGCAGTCCAAAATATCTCATTATAACAGAGTTTGACTTTATTGTATGTTAGCCAACTTAACTGTATTTAAATAGGTGAATAATACTTTGCTTACAATATTTTATTTTTAATATATGTATGTTTTATATGTAATTATTATGCATTTATCTTATGTATTATATTTTTATATATTTAGGTCTTTAATTCACAAGACTGGTATTTAGTCTTAAAATACTAAAAACAAAATACCAGTAATGAAAGTATTTTCTGGTTGGTCTCTTCAGTTTTGACTGTGTGATAAACATTTTTCCTTATGTGAATATTCTTAATATCCATTTCAGAACATGTAGACAGTTTTTATATTAAAGAAATGATTCATTTTATATAAAATTGTTCAGAATATATAATTTTTATAGTGCTAAAAAGCATTGCATCACCCCAAAAATTTCGGTATTTTCAAAATAAATCTGACATAATAAAGGAGGATATCTGTGTCTTTCTTTCTGTCTGTCTGTATGTGCATCTAAGTATCATATGACCATGAAATTTTATATACGAGTGCTTCAGGACCCAAATAGGTACACCTTATTTTTTTTAAATTTTGAATTAGTTTTTTAGTTAGTTTAAGTTTTACCCTGATTTAGGCCGATATTCACACAAATGGATTCCTTAGCGACGTATAATATCACAGAGTTTCCATCTTGACACTATCAGGACGATTGAAGAACATTCTTTCCAGCAATGTTTGAACTGAAACTGTGGGACAATTCCTTCATATTTATTATTATTATTTTTCAAATATATCAAAATTTGCATTTTTTAAGTGATTTGGTATATACAGGGTGTCCAGTGCTATAGGTGCCCAATGGCTATTTCATCAACCTTTAGTCACAAAGATACACTTCCAATTGCAAAAATGTTTTAAATTTTGAAATCTATTATCTTAGAAACAGTTTAAATCAATAAATGCATTTCATATAAGTTTTTATAGTATATACAACTATATTTAGGAAAATCATCTTCATACAATTTTAGGCAAAATAAAAAAGAAATCATCCTTTTACGACCAAAATTGACCGGCGTATAGCTGTTTAAAGTTGGAGCACTTTTTGTGCTGAGAAATGGTCAATACGGTCCCTGATTGGTTGGTTGCCTGGAGAAATGGTCAATACTTTCTTTAATTGGTTGGTTGGAGAAATGGTTAATACGGTCCCTGATTGGTTGATTGCCTGAAACGGGACATTTTTATGCGCGGAAAAGCGACTTAAGTCATAAAGTTTAATGCTTCATAACTCTGTGAATTTTGATCATAAAAACATTTTTTTTTTTATTTATCATGAAATTGTATGAGGATGATTTTCCTAAATATAATTGGTAGGACCGGGGGACCGTATAAAAATTTATATTTCGTATTTCTTTCAGAAATGTATTTATTGATTTAAACTGTTTCTAAGATAATAGATTTTAAAATTTAAAACATTTTTGCAATTGGAAGTATATCTCTGTGACTAACGGTTGAGGAAACAGCCATTGGGCACCGATAGCACTGGACACCCTGTATATTGTCACATGCAAAAAACTAAGATTAGCCCAATTCTATAATTTGACTCATCCTCATATATATGAGCATTCTAACAACAAAAAATAAAAATTGATTTCAAAAGTAATTATAATATTTTAAGTTCAGTCACATCACAATGGACCATCAGCACTTCCGGTTCCCCCTCTCTGGATCAAATCCAGTTTAAAGAGGGGTATGCGGTTGCACATAATGGGTGGGTTCTTGGCATTTAGGAAGAACTTCCGAAGCGAGGCTATGAATCTTTTATTTTTTTCCCCCTACTTTGCAGAGGTAGGAAATGTCCTTATGCATGATCATAGGTGGGAACCATATAGTTCTTTCAAGTTTTCATAAGTGGTCAAAATGGAGTATTGCAATAAAAATTACATTGTTTGCAGAAGATATAGGCAATTATGATTCTCATTTTGTGATTTGGAGATTTTAATTGTATTGTGAGAATAATTTTAGTTCAAAACAGGCAATTTGAAATAAAGTAGAATATTACCTGTGTCTATATTATTTAAGTACCAGGCACATATTTAGGACCCAGATAATGCTGGGTGATTCTTTCTAGTACATAATAAGAAAAAATGTCTGTAGCAGGAAATCTAAGTATATTATGACCATGAAATTTTATACACAGGTACTTCAGGACCCAAATAGGTGCACCTTGGTGTTATTTTTAAAAAAATTTGAATTAGTTTTTTAGTTATTTTATGTTTTAGCCCGATTTATAATGATTTTGGGAGATACTCACACAAATAAATTCTATGATGACCTAACATATTATCACAGAGTTTTCATCTTCACATCATCGGAAATATAAAAAATTTTTCTTTTAAGCAAGCTTTGAATGAAATCCACATGATTAATAAAGGAATTTTCGTGAACTTTTAAAAACTATACTTTTCTTGAATTTTAAATCTCCCCAATTTCTATATTACGATATAAAAAACTGACATGCCATCCGATGTTTGTAATTTAACAGCAGCTCCTGAAAATAACAAAGACTGCTCTAGAAAAAATAATTTCCTCAACCCATCAGTTGATTAATTATAAATTTTTTAACAATAACAAACTCCTCAAATTTTTGAAGCAGCAGAGCGATTGCTATAGTCCCGAGCCTTTTTCTCCTACCCGAGTTTGGACTCCTAGCACCATCTGTTAACAAGCACATTTAATAAGGTTTCTCTCCCATTGAGATTTTTTTTTTTTGCAGATAGATTTTAGAGCATGAATGTATTATTTAACCAGTGGCACTTATTTAATTATTTATAAGGGCCATTTATTTAGGGTGTATTATATAAGTTGCAGGTGCTTATTTAATTATTTATAAATAGTGGCTGCTTATTATTTATAAATAGTGGCCACTTATTTAGGACCCGGGCAATGCCAGCTAATTGGTTCTATTTGAAATATAAAAATTACGTTCCTTTCTGAAAATATGGCCAATATATATATATTGATTTAATTGTGTTGAAATTAAGATATAAATTATGTCTGTTAATGTGGAGTATCTGCAAGTGATGGATTTCGATTTTGTGATTGTGTATGTGTTGGGGGGGGGGGGGTATCATGCTCATTGTGCCAATGTACATGGATTGCATGCAATTTTCACTGTTATTTATACAAATTCAATTTTTTTTTTTTTTGTTATTTTACATAACTACACTACATTAACTCCTAGGCAACACCGAGTACATAACAAAATACTTTTTTATTAATTTTGAAGAATTTTGTATTATTAAATATTTAATAAAATAAGAATGTTGCATATTTCTCACATAGGCATTCCCAAATAAATAATCTTTGTGCATTACTGCATACCTTTCTCTTCAATGTACCGTTTCATCAATATTAAATGCTTTAAATGTATTACCCTTTTTCTCCATCAAAATCATAGAAATATGTGGGTGATGCACTGTTTTTCAGCACCACTGTATATGATGTTAGTTTTGATAAGGATTATCATTTGTATTTCATTATTGTTTACAGGAATTGTATACAGGAATATATTAATTACATTTACTTTCAATACATTGTATAAGTAATAACCCAATAACTATTTTTAATTTAGATTTTTTTTAATGTAATATGTTTTAGTTATATATTATAAGAAGTAGAGAAATGAGATTGTATAATCAGGAGTTTTCAAAATATGGTTGTGCTTTTTTTAATATTAAACTTTTGTTAGCTGTTGAAAATGATGTTGTTTTATTAAAGATACATGTTAATAATAAACTGGTTTGCAATGTAAAATGCAGCACAAATTAAGATAAATAAGTGTTGCTTATTTATCTTGATTTGCACTGCATTTTACATTGCAAACCAGTGTTTATTATTCATTCTGCACAAAGTCACATGCTTTACATACACATTAATGTTGTAGTTTGGTGTCCTTCTATTTGAAGTTCTTATTTAGTCTATTGTTACATACAGCGACATTATTTATTGATAGATTGGTGATATAAAGTAGCCCTGTAAGATCTGGTGATATTATCTCATAATGAGCAACCTTTAATTCTCTACTAATCAACCAGTCTCATGGCAAAGATATGCAGCAGAATGTAAAATAATTGGAAAAAACTAGGTGAAAAAACTTTTTTAATTTTCTTCAGCAAGGATCATACAAAAATGCACTGCATCAATCTATGATCTTTACTTCTTTAAAGCCTTCCATATCCAAAAAATTGCAGTAATTTAATTAATGACTTGTCCAGTAATTCATTTTTGGCTTTGGTCTGGCGGAGTGCCCTGCAAATTTTTTCACTTTCTTTTCTTAACCTTTGGGGCTTTTATATGTTGTTTTAACGTATTTTTTGTCTTATTAAACCTCATTTATCCTTTTCGGATTTGATTTGTCCTGTCGAGATATTCCTGTTGTGTTTTGGTGCACACCAATCTTGTATGTTAATTCTTGTTTTGGATTGGCTGGACTATTCTTTATGGCTTTCTCAAGTGAACTTTTAATCCAGGCCTTGGGTATTTAAACCTCTCTGTTTCTTCTATTCGTGCTCAATTTGTCTTTTTGATTTTGGGTTTGTTGGTTCCCTTACACTGACAAACTGGAAAAAGTGTATCCTCGAAAGAGCTGTATGCTGCTTTTTGTCTTATTTGAGCTTAAATACATTGCTCAAGTTTTCCTAGTACCAAAGTCATTTAAATAGAGAAATAAAACACCCCAGTAGGGATACAGTATATATAAAGAGCTCTCACTCACCTAATCTTAAATCTCACTAGATAAACTTTCGTCAAAGACACCATTTTTGAGCTCTTTATCCTTTAATTGTTTAGCCCCCCCTCCCCCATTAACCATCAACTGATTAAAGGTGATTTCATTATTTTCCAACATACAGTCTGACAGATTTAACAGATGGTGAATAATAAACAGTGTACCACTTTACTACACAACACTTTCTAGCATAGAACAATAGAACCCATTTATCAAGTGTTTGACTTCAAATAAGATTTCAGACATCTGTTAGTAGTAATTTTTTAGTAATAAAATGTGATTGTCTTTGATTCTGAAGTTTTTATCAACATTTTGTAATAGTTTGGAACCTTGGCCGGCATTGCACTGAGTATCGTTGAGCTCGAGCTGGGCCCATCTTATCTCTACCTCCCGTTCTGTTTTACTTAAAAAACTGCCCAGAATTTTACTAACTGTGCATTTCACTCCTCACCAATTCTCATGTGTATATATATGATATACAGGGTGTCCCAAAGTGATTGAAACACGCTTTAATTCTTTACCTGTTGGAGATAAGTGGGCAATGTAAATTGCAAAAATGCTGAAAGTAAGGTAGGACATAAGACTACATTAATGAAATAGTCCTCCCATTAATTTTCAAAAAGTTACACTTTTTAAATTTTTATACGACCATTAGACAAATTTGGTCAGTCAGAAAATTTTTATTTTTAATGCAACAAGATCATTAAAAAAACCCACATATCTGTACCTTTATAATCAACTGAATTATGATAAAGGAAAAAATTTGACTTATGCCACTTTTCCGTACCATGTGAAAGGCTGTTTCATCAGTGAAAATAGGGATCATAAACAAATTGATGGTGAAAATTGTTTAGATCAAAAATATGTTAATATGTGTCAACATTATTTATCACAAATGCATCTAAATAAAGCATTACACAGACATGAGATCATATAAAGCAGTGGTATACTTACTATGCGGTTGGGGCACATAATTAAAATATGCATACATTGATAGAAGAGCACTGACATAAAGGGACAAATTTTGTGATTGAACCCTGGGAGCTGAATGACATTTCTGTCAAGTGCCTGCTTATTTTCGCATCGGCTACTGGTCTCTTTTCTTCGAGATCTTTTTTCTTCTGGGGTAGTACAATAGACCTCTGGTCGATGTGCTGGGCTCTTCTGGAGCCACCCACCTTCATTTCATTCATTCATTCAAGGGACAAATTTTGTTACAAATACTAGAAATACAATTCACATCTCATTCTCAAAATATTTTCCTTCAACTCCCGTACATAACTGAGCTCTTCTAATAATGCTTCTGTAAATATTTTGGAGTTCTTCATCACAAATATTGTTGCAAGCATAAATTATGTTTAGGGTCAATTGCATTTAGTGGGTGAGTATTAGACACTAGTGTTCGAAGATGACCCTATAAGTAAAAATCGAGAGGGGTTAAATCAGGAGATCTGGGGGGCCATTCTGTGGCTCCTTTCAAAAACCAATCCACTGTTTATCAAAGTTTTCATTGAGCTAGTTTGTCACAATTATAGCCTGGTGTACAGGCGTGCCATCTTGTTAATAATATATGTTTTTTAGAAGCGATAATGTTATCATCTCCATAAAATCTGTTACAGTACTGTTTAAAATAAGATGCGTGAATTTTTTAGCTGTAAGATTTCCTTCATAAAACACGACCAATCAGTTTTCCATTCCAAATTTTGCACCAAACAGACACAGAAAACTTTCTCTGGTGATGTATTTCATTGACAAACAAGAAAGATCAATCATGCTTAAAGCATTGATTATGAAACACTTTCCAACTTCAATGCAATTTTATTTAAACAAGTCTAAAATGCAATACATTCCTCGGTAATATTTTGAAACTTATCACAATACTGCATTAATTTATTATATTTGAAAACTTAAACCTTCATCGAAAAAAATGAACTTCATTCAAATGACGGCATTGAAATATAAATTGCCTGGTTTAAACATCTCTAAAATGTTATACATTTCTCGGTAATAGTTTTAGAATTATCATAATACTACGATAATTTATTATATTTGAAAACTTCATCGAAAAAAACTGAAATTAATTCAAATGACGTCATAAAAAAATAACACGCCTGGATCTCTCTATAAAAACAGGATTTCATTCATAACTTTCTCCCATTCATTTCATTCATCACAATACTATAATAATTTATTTTATTTAAACATTTTGTTTAAGACCATGGAGCTACAAAAAATTAAACTCTATGCTTGAAACTTCATCGAAAAAAATCGTCCTTCTCTTTATGAAATCAATTAATATTTCATTCATATCAGCCATGCAGACTCCATGGACTAAATTATTTTGTGTTAAAAAAATACAGGAATTCTAATACAACTCATTCTATATATTTTGCTGTTTACATTTTACATAGGTGAAAAATAGGCTTAGTTGTAGAAATAATCAAATTTAGATGAGCATTTAAACTCAAATATATTGTCATTGCGTTGTTTCAGTATGTAGATGCACAGAATTTAAGCAAAAATAAAGTAGTTTTAGGACGGATACAACACTCAATATGAATTAAAAAGAACTTAAAAAAATCACGATTTTGAAACAAGATGGATGCCATATATCATTTTGAAGTGGGTCATGTGATTGTTTCATATCATGGTCACGTGATCGTTTCATATAAGAGGTGTAATTATTATTTTAATTTTTATTTAAAAAACTACTGAATATATTTCGCTGAAATTTTTTTTATATATTTTATGGAACAATTTGAATATTACCTAAAATTTTCGAAGTAATTTGTGAATTTTAAATCCGCTTAAAAAATGTTTGAAAAATTAGGTCCCATAGGGCTCAATGTATTTCATTTTTTCGACCCGGGTTCAATTCAAAACTAATTGGGTGATATTATTCATTTATATTCCCATAGGTTCTACAGACCGTCTGAACAACATACTAAAATTTCATTTTGATTAAGTCATTTTTAAGGCAGTTATCATGCTAACGGACAGACAGACAGACAGACAGAATGAACAAAGTCATAAACACTTTTCAACTTTGTTGTAAAGTTTTAAAAATGGTTTCATATTATCCCAATAATGATCGTTGTGAGTATTAATTGCTCCATCTTCCGTAAACAAACATTCATCAGTCCACAGAATGTTCTTAGCAAAGTTCGAATTGATGTCTTATTGGATTAACAACCAGTTGTAGAATACTACACGCCTGTCAAAATCGGAGGGATGAAGTGCTTGAAGTCCATGGATGCCAATGGTATTTTCCAAGTGTTTTAACAATTGACATCCTAGGTAGCCCCAAAGTTTCACTTGCTTTTCGAATGCTTATTCGTGGGTTGAAAGAAAAATATGCGATGATGTCAGTTTCTTGGTCCTCCATGTATAAACGATTTCTTCCAGGGCCAGGTCTTGGATGAACTGAACCAGTAGTTCTTAAGCTCCTCATAATCCGATAAACAAATGTACGTGAAATTTCAGACAAGTTTGGATATCACCGTCCAAAATTCCAAGCAGTTTCTGCAGTATTTTTATTACATAGAGCATAAATCATTGTTAATTCGAAAAGCTCGTTACTTGTTAAAAATACCATAATGCACAACCAGTTACGTGTTCTTAATTCTTCAATTCAGAACTAAACATGCTGATGATTCACTGAATGATTTCTGCCAACAGCCCTACCGTGCTGAAAAGAAGCAGCATGAAGTCAAGCAGCATCGGGCGCGGTTAGTACTTGGGTGGGTGACCACCTGGGAACACCACATGCTGTTGGCACATTTTGGGTGCGGTAACCCGGTGGTTTGCGAGCTGGATTTGCAAGCTGCCACAATTACCGCCGTGTTCATGCGGTGTATGATTACGTTAAACATGTGGGTCCGTAAGTCCTACCGAGAGGTTGGTGGTAGGGGAAGGAGGGTACGGTCCCTGTGGATGCCTCCCCCACTGGGTTCTGGTCTAAATTGGATGGCACTTCCCGGCCGTCCAAACAGTTACCTTACACCTTTCTGGTAGGTCGGAGGGTCTGGGTCTCAACAACATCAACAACTGAATGATTTCTAATCTTTATTTTGGTGTAATATTAAAAAAAAGTTTAGTTGTATTGAATAGAAATAATATTGGGAATAAATACGTAAATTAAAAAATAAATCATCTGCATTTCATTCTTCAGTTTTTTTAAATTATTTTACTATAAACATTTGAAACAGCAAAAATTATGTTAAATTTCAAAATCAAATACATACTTGCATTTGTTTACTTATTTATTTTGTTTCAAATAAAAAATAGCATGTCTCAATGTGAAAAGTACTTAAGAATCCATGATTGCATCGTAAGCCTACGCTGAATTCACAAAAATGTCTCCTATGTATTATCATCCAGTTTTATCTTTTTTGCGATATGTCACAAATTTACATTTCTAATTTGATATATGGTCCCCATTCACAATGTTCAATTTTCAATTAAATATAACTCACTCACTTTTAAAGATTCAGATATGCGGGTTTTTTTAATGATCTTGTTGCATTAAAAATAAAAATTTTCTGATTGACCAAAGGGGGGTCGTATAAAAATTAAAAAAGTGTAACTCTTTAACACTTTACAACAAAGTTGAAAAGTGTTTATGACTTTGTTCATTCTGTCTGTCAGCACGATAACTGCCGTAAAAATGACTTTATCAAAATGAAATTTTAGTATGTTTTTCAGACGGTCTGTGGGACCTATGGGAATATAAATAAATAATATCACCCAATTAGTTTTTTATTGAACCCAAGTTGAAAAGATGAAATATATTGAACCCTATGGGACCTAATTTTTCAAACATTTTTTAAGCAAATTTAAAATTCACAAATTGCTTCGAAATTTTTAGAAAATATTCACATTATCCCATAAAATATATAAAAAAATTTTCAGTAAAATATATTAAGCAGTTTTTTAATTAAAAATTATTTAATATAGGGAAAAAAACAAATTCAATTAAATTCTGACTTTTGGGATATCCTCCAGAAAGAAAAAAGAGTTATATTATATAATAAATATCTTTCCAAGAGTTTAATCATTTTGTATATGAGAGAAGCTTCACATTTTAAAATAAATTTGGTAGATAACAATTTTTCAAATTTTTTTTTAATTTTATATAACTCTTCATGATATACTTATTTGATGGCATTTTTAATGCACTTTCTTACGCCCTAGAGTTAATATTTGGTACACAGCTTAAATTTGTTGAACATTTTATTCTACAAAAAATTAGTGGATCTTTAAATATAGATCATACATTTTTTTTCGAAATGGCCTGCAAATAATCCCCGTTCACTTCTATAAATCATTGTTGTAATATTGTTAAATGATGTGTGCAGCACATTGTTGTTCTGATGTGGGCAGCACATATCTTTCCCTGCAGACCAATGTTCACGTTTTCTTTATTTCTTCAATAATAATTTGAGTTTATCTGCACAAAATAACATCCATAAGTATTTTAAATGACATTGAATTTGCACGTTAAACTTAAATTTGGTTCTCATTTGATAGCTGGACTTATTGTCAAAGGTGGAGTAGCGAAAACGCGAAAAAACTAGAATATCTCATATACGGCTAGTCCTAGAGTAATGGGGTTAGTCCTATTCTTTTTGTTGTCAAAAATCATGTATAAAACAGGAATTTAATTGATATAGAGCACATGTAGTCTTTTATTTTTATATTTAACAATTTTTGCGGGCCATTTCGCAAATATAGTCCGTTCCTTTTCCCGAATCATACTAGAATAACCTACAAATGATTTGTATACCAAATTTTGTTAAATTTGGTACATAAATCACTTGTAGGTTATTGAAATATTATACACCAAATTTTGTTAAATTTGTTCCATTGGTTTTTAGCTAGAATGGATAAAGGCAATTTCTGCCGGCCATTTCACAAAGAAGGCCGATTCTTTTATTACGAATCGTATTATAATCTAATGAACATCAGGATTTCCCACAAAAAACATACCTACCAAATTTTATGAAATTCGGTCCATTAGTTTTTCAATTAGAGTGGATGTAATATCCTCACAGACACACAGAAATATACACAGATACACCCTTACACACACAGACGTCTTCCTAAAAATAGTTTTTTCATGTTCTAGAAGTCCCAAAACATGTAGATCCTTCGAAAATTCGAGCTCCGATCTTCACGATTCCAATACTTTTGTGGCGATTGTGCGTCGCTGGGCCCCGAACCAGGGACTCTTTGCTTCGTAGACCGACATTATAATCACTGAGCAAAAGCTAGCTCCTCCTCTGTTCTTATAATTCGGGTACAGGCTCCAAGCAACTTTGATCAGATGTCTTTGCTGCCGCACACTCCCTCCGCTGATGAAGAAGGCCGGGAGGCATGTCGCCTCGGCGTGACGGGCAGTCGTGGTCAACCAGGAAGGGAGTGTCAAAGCTTCTGACTCCATGTGGTGCTGACATCTCGTGTTGAGATGGTGAGATCGTTGGAGAGGAAGGTTGCGTGTTTCAAACGTCCTGCCATCATTGTGGCAGGCAGGAACTTAGTTGCTTTGCGAAGTCATCATCAGCTGTTGGGTAGCACTATTTGCGTCTGCGAGCATGCTTGTCTCTGAGAGAGCAGTCTTTTATGAGCAGTAATTTATTGCTGTTGGCAGAGTATTGCTCCATTGTTGGCATCTGTAGAGAATTGTTCCATATGCTCGGGCATTCAAGTCCATAGGGTTACCATTGCGGGGGTTGTGCGTCGCCGGGCCCCGAACCAGGGACCCTTTGCTTCGTAGACCGACATTATAATCACTGAGCAAAAACTAGCTCCTCCTCTGTTCTTATAATTCGGGTACAGGCTCCAAGCAACTTTGATCAGATGTCTTTGCTGCCGCACTTGGAATACACACACACACATATTATCTGTGTATCTAAATTCCGTGCCTATGCAATTACAATAGTTGTGATTTTAAATGATCCCTAAACTTTTATTATTTCTTCAACGAAGCCTAATTTTAACTTATGCAGAATGCAAATATCTCAAGCGATTGTAAGGTGAGTTACATAAGAATTGCTGAATTTTTTTCACACAAAATTATTTAGCTCTGGAGTCTGGAATACAAGTTATATGAATGAAATATTCATTGATTTTGCATAGAGAATCAGATGATTTATATTTGGATACAGTTTTAAATATTTAAGTATAATAAATTACTGTAGTACTGTGATAATGTAAAAGAGATATCACCACTGAATGTATCATATTTTAGAAATTTTTAAATGAAATTGCATTTCAGTTGGAAAGTGTTTCATAATCAATGCTTATGCATGATTGATCTTTCTTGTTTAAAATTAATGGGAGGACTGTTTCATTAACATAGTCTTATTTCCTACCTTACTTTCAACATTTTTGCAATTTACATTGCCCACTTATCTCCAACAGGTAAAGAATTAAAGCACGTTTCAATCTTTTTGGGACACCCTGTGTGTGTATATATATATATATATATATATATATATATATATATATATATTACATAATAAGTATATACTCATATAACCGTACTTATTTATTTTGCAAAAAATCCGGGATAAAATGACCATTAAACTAAAACTACCTACTAGCCACTTTTTACTAGATGAACATTTGAATTTGCAGATCTATTTTTTAGTAGGAAAAAAAAAACTATTTTTGAAGGAAAGATCCTACTTTTGGCTTCATATTTGTTTATTTTTAATAGTCTGCCAGTGTATAAACACATATAATCTATTTAAAAAATAATAACTAAGTAGGAGTTAATTAGAATAAACTAAAAAATCAGTAACTAAGTCACAGTTCTATTAGAATAAACTTTTAAATGCATAGAATAAGACAAATACCGAAATATGGGTATTTAATGAATAAGCTTGCAAACTTTTTAATATCTTTTCTAAATACATATAGTATATAAGGTATACATCAGAAGGCCACAGTCTATATTAAAATTTTGCTGCCAGTGTAGCGACCAGCATCAGTGTACTGGCTTTATTCTCTTCAGTACCAAATAGTTACTACCTGGACTGGCAGCAAAAAAACTTTCCATGTCTATGGTGAATGACAGTCAGCCATGCAATGCAGCTTACATCATATTTATGGAAGATTGAGCTAAGACTGCACAAGGCTGCACTGGCTAAGTTCATAGACATAAAACCCACTAATAATAGATGTTTGGAATCAGGTTTTCAGAGTATCAACCAGCATTGGTAGATTAGTTTTGTACTATCACTGTAAACAACCATTGCAGTGTGAGCTCAATCTTTTGTATATCTGAAACTAGCTGTGTGGTATGATTTACTTTATCAGTTACAATAGAGCAATTTCTCAAAGAATAGTCTGCGGCTCAGGCTGTCTTGAAGGCTCTCTATGTGGGCCACAAACAATCTTAATATTTTGCTGAATCATCTATAATGAAATTTTTCAAAGTGCTCTATTTACAACTTTAGATTAAAGATTCATGAAATTAGATTTTGAACAATTTTGCAAAGGGCTAAGAGCTGATGGTGAAAAGGGTTGGTCCAAACCTAGTTAAAAAAATCTGATGTGGGCAACACATGACTTACACTACATAATGCAATGATTTTACTCCTTTCACAGCAAAGAAATAGTATGCAAGATTCACAGCACAATGCTTTTAGCATTAAATTTAATACCACATACATTAAAATTGGGTGCTTTTGCTAACTTAATAGTCCAAACAGAATGCTTCTTCCTCGTCATGTACAAAATTGTCATCAAAATGAATTGAATATTTAATTAAAATCTTGTGAAATACAGTCATATCCAAACATTAAGCAATAAAGTGAAAAAAGCGGATAAAAAGAAAAGTATTTATTCAAATTCATTGAAACTTTCACAGATCGTGGGGCATAAAAGACACTAACATGGGAAAATGCAAAAAAAAAATCATCAAAATAAATAATAGAGATAAACAAAAGCAAATTATAGAGATAAACAATCTTAGCTCATAAAGGTTTTGGGGAGGACCTTGGAGAGAACTTAAATGTCTCCCAAGCATGTTCCATAGATGCTAGATGGAATTCAAGTCAGGTGATCTCGATGGCCATACTAT
This sequence comes from Amaurobius ferox, assembly GCA_951213105.1. Taxonomy (NCBI): domain Eukaryota; kingdom Metazoa; phylum Arthropoda; class Arachnida; order Araneae; family Amaurobiidae; genus Amaurobius; species Amaurobius ferox. Next base: position 87,735,426 of record OX578138.1, read on the forward strand.
ATGAAGCAGTGCTTTCGATTTTAAGAACTAACCAACAAATCAAGCCAAGGCCTATGAACTCACACGTTATCGTCCATAAAATTGGCATCAGGATGGATGGCCGCAAGAAATGAGGGAACATATTGTTCAAGGATGTCATCTCTATACTGCACTGCTGTGACAATACCACAAGGGAAGATGTGGAGATCAGTGCAGGTGCTGTCAGCAATCTCTGCCCAAATAATCAAACCACTGCCTCTTTATGTATGCATTTCACAGATGTTACTGACATAATAGTGAGTGCACCAAACCATGTCTCATCCATGAAGAGTACAGTACCCCATTTTTGTGGATACAAGTTATTCTTTTGCCAAATTTCCGTTTGTTACTTAACTTTTGGACATGAGTGTATTTCAGAATCTGAACAGTTTATTTTACAAATGCTTCTTTAAATTCAGATTTTAAATATTTATTTTACTATTTAATTTGTCAAAATATCTATATATTTAAGAAAAATTTAATCAATCTCTTAAAAAAGTCCTATTTATACATTCACTCAAAATTTCAAATTCAAATATTTCACTATGACACCCCTGAAATATTCCATTTCCCAAAAGAGTAATTTTTCTCTCTGTTTTTTATTACAATATTTTATTATAGATAATTAATAACATAGATGAAGTATCTATTTTTATCAAAAATGTGATTTTAATGCATTCCAGACTTTATATGTCTTATTTAAAAGTCTGAAAAGAAAACCTTTATATTTTCGCATGCACTGTCATAACTTTTCCTTTTATTAAATTTGAAGTCTATATTATATAGAAACATTTTTAACAATTCAAATATTTTGCCTATGACACCTTTAAAATAGCAAATATTTGTTAAAAGCAAAATATTGCTTTATCATATGTTCTACAATCATGACAATTTTCAAGTTCCTAGCTCAATGAAAAAGGTGTATTTTGTTTTATCCACTTATTACATGCAAGTTTTAAAGATATAAACATAAATAAAAACTAATAAAAATTAACAGCTTTTATTTCAAAGTACAAATCAGGAATATAAATATTTATTTTATAAAAATACTTGTTTCAAAAACTATATATATTACATCTTACTAGATCTAGATATACTTTAAAGCAACAGGTTATAAGATCCAGAATATTTTGAGTATTTATATATGCCTAATAAAGCTATGCTTAACTGCAATGTATCCGCATATGTTTAATAAAATACTGTTTCTTTTTAAATTGCTTATTACAAATTTCGCAGGAATATATATATTTTGCATTGGTTTTATGAATGGATTCATGAGTAATCAGCTCATCAACTGTTTTAAACACTTTTATACAAAATGCACAAGGAAATTCTTCAGAAATATTAATTCCATTCCCTTGGTAATTAGATATATTATGTTCCACAGATAATATTTCTTCAGTATTCTGGTCAGTACTACTCAAAGTTATTTCTGTACCTACATTATCCAACATCAGTTCCTGTGAATCTAATATATCTCCATTTTGAAACATTTCTGATGTGCCATTTTTTACTAAGTTGAGATCAGTTATTGTTAAGGGTATAGAATCTGCATTAGATCCAGTTTCCTGAGGTATTGTATACCCTAACTGATGTATTATCATGGGATTTACAGTAAAGGTCCCACTGGTAGTAGGGATTGTAGGATTTGCATCAATATTCAAGATCGGCTGTGATTGGTGGAACTCTACAAGTTTGTTCACTTGATCACGCAGACTAGGAGCAAGGGTAATGTTGATGTTTACATTTTGTTGCAGTTGCTGTAAAAATGCAGGGTCAATTTGTATTGTTTTAGATAGAAAAGAAGGATCCAAAGTAGTTATTTGTATATTTTGACCCACCAGAGTAGGTATGTGTAACTGAACATCTTCTTGACTGACAGGAACTTGTACCTCTGGGCAATTTTCTGGTAGTATTTCGATTACTTCTCCAGAAACAGTTGTGGGTGATAACTCTTCAGTTTCATTAACTGGCATCAAACTGTCAAGGTCAACTGAATATTTTCGGTCGACTACTCTGATAGGTTGGCTGTTTCGTTTACGATTAAAATTATCTTTGAAATGAGATGCCATATGACTTTTACGATGACCAGATGTTCTAAAGGTAAGCTCACAGTTTGGACACTTAAAAGGCCTGACTCCTAAATAAAGAATACATACATTAGTCTTAAATACATAATTAAATTAATGTAACTGATTAAAAACTGTAGTTTTTGCTAAAAGAACCACAGTAATATAATTAATAATACAGTTAAAAAATAAAAACCAATAGAAATGTTGCAGCTAAAAATATTAGATGCTATTCCTCCACTATTACGCAACTATTGTAGGTATTGTACATAGGCTATTCCTCCACTATTACGCAACTATTGTAGGTATTGTAATCTTTCTTGGCTTCTTATAACATTTTAAATATTAATAAAAATAGAGATATTTTGATGAAATTGAAAAAATTTATTTATGCACCAGGACTTAATTATTTAAAACTGCAAAGTTTGATACCTACAATAGTTGCGTAATAGTGGAGGAATAGCATCTAATATTTTTAGGCTTAGCTCAATTTATGAATGCATGATTTATATAAATAACTAGGGATAAGCTCAGCTATGTATTGCATAGTGGACAAGTGATACATAACTGAGTGTATTCCTGGTAAATACAGAGTGAACAAACACTTATCAAAAGTTCAGGTCTGTATTATATATTTTATAATCTTCCTTGGCTTCCTATAACATTTTAAATATTAATAAAAATAGAGATATTTTGATGAAATTAAAAAAATTTATTTATGCACCAGGACTTAATTATTTAAAACTGCAAAGTTTGATACCGACAGGCTATGTATTTAAACGTCAGAGCCCATACAAACAAGGCAAACAGTTCAGCTGAATAGAGGTACTCTTAAATTACTATTCTGAAAACAACTTATGTATACTAATTCGACCAGGCAGAATCCAAATCAGAAATCTGTTTTTCAAATTATCACCTGCATCTGAAGAAATCGCCTAGTAAAATTTGGCCTTTTTTGCTATTTTTGTGCTTATATCTCAAGCCGAATGCATTGCCACAACATCATGTAATTGTTTGGCCATGATATGTTAATGCCTCAAGAAACTAAAATGAAAACTGTATTAAGAGCATGGAGTTAGATACAGACCATCCCTTTACCTACATGATTCAGTTGAATAGGTAAGTTTATATTGAGAGGTCATTCCAATTTAAAAATTCAGAATTTAAATATTTAAACCACAGAGTTAGAGACTTGCTTCCTCCTTTATCTTCAATTTCATGTTTTAAACAATGTGATTAATGCAAACAAAGAAATTCTAATAATTTACATATTTAACATTTTAACATCAAATAGTACAACAAATAAGACCATCATACAATACAATATACTAAAATGAAGAATATAGATATTAATGATCAAACAAAAACACTTATGAGTAGAATATTAAAAATATAGAGTCAAAACTATAGGACTAAAATGAAGTAAAGAAAAATCCCCAAAATCAAAGGAAATAAAATATAAAAATAAGCATATAAAGTTAAATTGGTGGTCATATAAGACTTTCAACAAGCTCAAAAAACACATTAAATATTATATTATTCAAAAATGTGGATAATACATTATGAACATTACCTGGAGTGTACCAATTTTACAAAACAGAGATTATAAATATTGTCAAAATAGGCCAAAATGGGAGAAATAAGTATAAAAAAGAAAAGCCAGAGATATCCCAAAAATAAATACATACATACAAACAAGAAAAATCAATCATGCATAAAGCATTGATTATGACACACTTTCCAACTTCAATGCAATTTTATAAAAACATCTCTAAAATGCGATACATTCCTCAGTAATATTTTTAAAATTATCACAATACTACATTAATTAATTATATTTGAAAACTTCATAAAAAAAATGAACTTCATTCAAATGACGGCATTGAAATATAAAGTGCCTGGTTTAAAGATCTCTAAAATGTGATACATTCCTCGGCAATATTTTAAAAATTATCATAATACTACAATAATTTATTATATTTGAAAACTTCATCGAAAACAAATGAACTTTATTCAAATGACGTCATCGAAATGTAAATCATCTCTATATAAAAGCAGCATTTCATTTATAAACATTTTTCCAATCATTTCATTCATCACAATACTATAGTAATTTATTTTATTTAAAAATTTGAAAAATTGTTATCTACCATATTTATTTTAAAATGTGCAACCTCTCTTATATATAAAATAATAAAGTCTATAAATATAGATATAGTAAAGTCTATAAGAGATATATTATATAATAAAAGATATTTATTATATAATATATATCTTTTGTCTTTCTGGAGGATATAGCGAGAGTCAGAATTTAATTGAATTTGTTTTTCTCCCTATATTAAATAATTTTTATTTAAAAAACTACCTAACATATTTTACTGAAATTTTTTTTATAAATTTTATGGGATAATTTGAATATTTCCTAAAATTTTTGAAGCAATTTGTGAATTTTAAATTCGCTTAAAAAATGTTTTGAAAAATTAAGTCCCATAGAGTTCAATGTATTTCATTTTTTCAACCCGGGTTCAATCCAAGACTAATTGGGTGATATTATTCATTTATATTCCCGTAGGTCCTACAGACCGTCTGAAAAACATACTAAAATTTCATTTTGATAAAGTCATTTTTACGGCACTTGTGCTAACGGACAGATAGATAGACAGACAGGCAGAATGAACAAAGTCATATACACTTTTCAACTATGTTGTAAAATGTTAATAAAAAGAAAAATATTTCCTAGTCAATTTATTCTGCTATTCCATTTGCAATGATAATACAATTTTTAATGTCAGAAATTGAAAATTTATTATTCATAACTTTTAAGAACCAAAGAGCTTTATTATTGTTGGACAGCTCTGATAAATAAAATTTCTTGCAGTTAAAAAACCATCATCTTGATGATCATCCTTTTTTTCTTAACGCAGACTGTCTGACCTACCTACTCAAAAGTGTACGGTATCTGTTTGGACAGTTGGGAAAGTGCCACCTAATTTAGTCCAGAATCCAGTGGGGGTGACATCCACGAGACTCATAATGAATAATACACATTAATTAGTGTTTTCTCTATAAATATAGTAATTGATTAAGAAGCCACAAGAATACGGTAAAAATATTATTTCAGCATATTTATAGTTTTATTGTAAATGCCATATGAATCATTACGCTTTAAAAAGGAATCTGTCAGGATATCTCATCTTACTAGAAGAGGCATTCATTCATCCTTTTTTTTTTTTTTTTTTTTAAACCACTGCTCATGATTAAGACCTCTTAACAAATAACGATTCAGTTAAGAAATCTTAACTGAAACCATATTTGTTATTATTTAAATCTTTTATGATATTTTCCTATTTTAGATCAAAATTGTGCAAGATGAGAATATTGTAAATTTTGTATAAATATTGTGACTCACTTTTAAATAACAAATTCCATATAAAATGTTTATTTTTGTAAATAATGGCTATTTTCTTAATATGATTATTATTTTTTTTTTTTATTATAATTCTTTATATGTTTTTGGAAATAAAGGTTAAGAAAGATACACAAGATAAATTGTGTGTCTTTCTATGGTCCAAGCCACGGGTGGAAAATCTTTTTATGTTTGAAGGCCACATCAAAGTAAACTGTCCTCCAAATAAGGCTGCATACAAGATCCTTAAGTCATAAACACTTTACAACATAGTTGAAAAGTGTTTATGACTTCGTTCATTCTGTCTGTCTGTCTGTCCTTTAGCACGATAATTGCCATAAAAATTACTTTATCAAAATGAAATTGTAGTATGTTGTTCAGACGGTCTGTGGGACCTATGGGAATATAAATGAATAATATGACCTGATTAGTTTTGGATTGAACCCGGGTTGAAAAAATGAAATACATTGAACCCGGGTTGAAAAAATGAAATACATTGAACCCTATGGGACCTAATTATTCAAACATTTGTTAAGCGAATCTAAAATTCACAAATTGCTTCGAAAGTTTTAGGAAATATTCAAATTATCCCATAAAATGCATAAAAAATATTTCAGAAAAGTATATTCAGTAGTTTTTAAAATAAAAATTAAAATAATAATTACACCCTTTATATGAAGAGATCACGTGACCCACTTCAAAATAAAATATGGTATCCATCTTGTGTCAAAATCGTGATTTTTAAAGTTCTTTTTAATTCATATATAGTGTTGTATCTGTCCTGAAACCGCTTTATTTTTGCTTAAATTCTGTGCATCTACAAACTGAAACAACGCAATTACAATATATTTGAGTTTAAATGATCATCAAACTTTGATTATTTCTACAACGAAGCCTAATTTTCACTTATGGAGAACGTAAACACCAAAAGATGTAGAATAAGAATTGCTGCATTTCTTTAAAGCAAAATTATTTAGCTCATGGAGAATGCAAAATAGCTTATATAAATGAAACATTAATTGATTTTACACAGAGAACCAGACGATTTTTTTGGTGAAGTTTTAAGCATAGAGTTAAATTACTTGTACCTCTATGGTTTTAAGTTTTAAATAAAATAAATTATTATAGTATTGTGATAAATGGATAAAAGTTTATGAATGAAATGCTGCTTTTATATAGAGATGATATATATTTCGATGAAGTTTTCAATTTTAATAAATTATCGTAGTATTATGATAATTTTAAAAATATTGCCGAGGAATGTATCGCATTTTAAAGATGTTTAAACCAGGCAATTTATATTTCAATGCTGTCATTTGAATGAAGTTCATTTTTTTCAATGAAATTTCCAGTTTTGAAATATAATAAATTAATATAGTATTATGATAATTTTAAAATTATTACCGAGGAATGTATCACATTTTAGAGATGTTTAAATAAAATTGCATTGAAGTTGGAAAGTGTTTCATAATCAATGCTTTATGCATGATTGATCTTTCCTGTTAAAACCTCATCTGTTTTATATAAGAAATTAAAAAAAAGCCCGAAAAAAAAATCGCAAAATTATAAAACGTTTGTAATTTTTTGAAATTTAGATTATAAAATATTTGCAACAATATATAGGTTCAGTGTTTCCACCACAGCATGTGCTGATTTTATGGAAACTAAAGATTCCGCATTAAGCAGAATTCTGTTGAGATTCCATTTTACACAGATTTCACTTGTGCGTTTTAAATACTTTATTCATGAGTTCAGGTATGATTGATCTTTCTTGTTTTTAACACTTTACAACAAAGTTGAAAAGTGTTTATGACTTTGTTCATTCATTCATTCTGTCTGTCTGTCTGTCCGTTGGCATGATAACTGCCGTAAAAATGACTTAATCAAAATGAAATTTTACTATGTTGTTCAGACGGTCTGTAGGACCTATGGGAATATAAATGAATAATATCACCCAATTAGTTTTGGATTGAACCCGGGTTGAAAAAATGAAATACATTGAGCCCTATGGGACCCAATTTTTTTAAACATTTTTTAAGCGGATTTAAAATTCACAAATTGCTTCGAAAATTTTAGGTAATATTCAAATTGTTCCATAAAATATATAAAAAAAATTCAGTAAAATATATTCAGTAGTTTTTTTAAAAAAAATTAAAATAATAATTACACCTCTTATATGAAGCGATCATGTGACCATGATATGAAAAGATCACGTGACCCACTTCAAAATGATATATGGCATCCATCTTGTCTCAAAATCGTGATTTTTAAAGTTCTTTTTAATTCATAATGAGTGTTGTATCTGTCCTAAAACCACTTTATTTTTGCTTAAATTCTGTGCATCTACATACTGAAACAACGCAATTACAATATATTTGAGTTTAAATGATCATCCAAATTTGATTATTTCTACAACGAAACCTATTTTTCACTTATGTAAAATGTAAACAGCAAAATATGTAGAATGAGTTGTATTAGAATTGCTGTATTTCTTTAACACAAAATTATTTAGCTCATGGAGTCTGCATAGCTGATATGATTGAAATATTCATTGATTTTACTAAGAGAAGGACGGTTTTTTTCGATTAAGTTTTAAGCATAGAGTTTAATTACTTGTAGTTCAATGGTCTTAATTTTTAAATAAAATAAATTATTATAGTATTGTGATGAATGAAATGAATGGGAAATTGTTTAAGAATGAAATGCTGCTTTTATAGAGAGCCAGGCATGTTATTTTTTCTATGACGTCATTTGAATGAATTTCAGTTGTTTTCGATGAAGTTTTCAAATATAGTAAATTATCGTAGTATTATGATAATTCTAAAATTACTACCGAGGAATGTATCGCATTTTAGAGATGTTTAAACCAGGCAATTTATATTTCAATGCGGTCATTTGAATGAAGTTCATTTTTTTCTATGAAGGTTTAAGTTTTCAAATATAATAAATTAATGTAATATTGTGATAAGTTTTAAAATATTACTGAGGAATGTATCATATTTTAGAGATGTTTAAATAAAATTGCATTGAAGTTGGAAAGTGTTTTATAATCAATGCTTTAAGCATGATTGATCTTTCTTGTTAACACTTCACAGCATACTTGGAAAGTGTTTATGACTTCGTTCATTCTGTCTGCCTGTCTGTCTGTCCGTTAGCACGATAACTGCCGTAAAAACGACTTTATCAAAATCAAATTTTAGTATGTTGTTCAGACGGTCTGTGGAACCTATGGGAATATAAATTAATAATATCACCCAATTAGTTTTGGATTGAACCCGGGTCGAAAAAATGAAATACATTGAACGCTATGGGACCTAATTTTTCAAAAAATTTTTAAGCGAATTTAAAATTCACAAATTGCTTCGAAAGTTTTAGAAAATATTTAAATTATCCCATAAAATATATAAAAAAAATTTCAGCAAAATATATTCAGTAATTTTTAACACTTTACAACATAGTTGTAAAGTGTTTATAACTTTGTTCATTCTGTCTGTCTGTCTGTCTGTCCATTAGCACGATAACTGCTGTAAAAATTACTTTATCAAAATGAAATTTTAGTATGTTGTTCAGACGGGCTGTGGGACCTACAGGAATATAAATGAATAATATCACCCAATTAGCTTTGGATTGAACTCTGGTTAAAAAAATGAAATACACTGAATCCTATGGGACCTAATTTTTCAAACATTTTTTAAGTGGATTTAAAATTCACAAATTGTTTTGAAAGTTTTAGGAAATATTAAAATTATCCCATGTAATATATAAAGAAAAATTCAGCAAAATATATTCAGTAGTTTTTTAAATAAAAATGAAAATAATAATTACACCTTTTATATGAAGAGATCACGTGGCCATTATATGAAGAGATCACGTGACCCTATTCAAAATAAAATATGGTGTCGATCTTGTGTCAAAATCGTGATTTTTAAAGTTCTTTCAATTCATATGAATGAATGAAATATTCATTGATGATTCAATATGAGTAAAATATTCATTGATTTTACACAGAGAAGCGGTCGATTTTTTCGATGAAATTTTAAGCATAAAGTTTAATTACTTGTACGTCCATGGTCTTAAGTTTTTAAATAAAATAAATTATTATAGTGTTGTGATGAATGAAATAAATGGAAAAAAATTAATAAATGAAACACTGCTTTTATAGAGAGAGCCGGGCGTGCTATATTTCGATGGCATCATTTGAATGAATTTCATTTGTTTTCGATGAAGTTTTCAAATATAATAAATTATTGTAGTATTATGATAATTTTAAAAATATTACCGAGGAATGTATAAAATTTTAGAGATGTTTAAACCAGGCAATTTATATTTAAATGCCGTCATTTGAATGAAGTTCATTTTTTCGATTAAATTTTAAGTTTTTAAATATAATAAATTAATGTATTATTGTGATAATTTTAAAAATATTACTGAGGAATGTATCGCATTTTAGAGATGTTTAAATAAAATTGCATTGAAGTTGGAAAATGTTTCATAATCAATGCTTTATGCATGATTGATCTTTCTTGTTTATATATACTGCAAAATGTAATTTTTTAGTGAAAAATCTAATTAATATATACAACTTAAAAAGAAGAAAGGTTCTTTGAGAAGGACACATTTGTATGCCCAGAAAGCTACATGCAACCTTAAGGCCACAGGTATCTACTCCAAGTTCTTCAAAAATAAATAGGCCTCTAACATTTAAGAATTAAAATAATTGTGTTAAATTTCTTTTGATTTGTCCAATTTATGCAAGAGATATTGCATGCTCATATCATTAAAAAAAATGTTCAGAAAAAAATGTATTCAGAGATACCTAAAAAATGTAAATTTATCAAAATCTGAAATTTGGATTTTAGACTATCACAGCTTTTTCCCTTTATACATATTATGTGTTGTAGGGAATATAATTATCAGCTCATAAATATGAAATAAAGTTTCCTAGATATTGCCTGATCTATTCATTGGGAAATTCTTCCTTAGTTTGGATATGAGGTTTTTTTTTTTTGCTTTTTTTTTTCAAATATTAGGGGAAATTAAAAAGATTTGTAACAAAATGCAAAAATTACCTTTTTGCTAAAAATATTGCAAGCAAAAATTCACAAAAAAAAAAAATATTTTTTTTTATTTTACAGTGATATTATTATTATACATTTATAATTACTACTTTCTTATTTTTGGTCTGTATTAAACTTTTAAAACTTATTTCTGGTATTTTTTATAACTTTTTAACACTTTACAACATAGTTGAAAGTGTTTATGACTTCGTTCATGCTGTCTGTATGTCTGTCTGTCCGTTAGCACTATAACTGCCGTAAAAATGACTCTTTCAAAATGAAATTTTAGTATATTGTTCAGATGGTCTGTGGAACCTATGGGAATATAAATGAATAATATCACCTAATTAGTTTTGGATTGAACCTGGGTTGAAAAAATGAAATACATTGAACCCTATGGGGCCTAATTTTTCAAACATTTTTTAAGCGGATTTAAAATTCACAAATTGCTTCGGAAGTTTTAGGAAATATTCAAATTATCCCATAAAATATATAAAAAAATTTCAGCAAAATATATTTAGTAGTTTTTTAAATAAAAATTATTTAATATAGGGAGAAAAACAAATTCAATTAAATTCTGACTCTCGTTATATCCTCCAGAAAGAAAAAAGAGATATATTATATAATAAATATCTTTCCAAAAGTTTAATTATTTTACATAGGAGAAAGATTTCACATTTTAAAATATATATATAGTAGATAACAATTTTTCAAATTTTTAAATAAAATAAATTATTATAGTATTCTGATGAATGAAATGATTAGAAAAATGTTTATGAATGAAATGCTGCTTTTATATAGAGGCGATTTATATTTCGATGACGTCATTTGAATAAAGTTCATTTGTTTTCGATGAAGTTTTCAAAAATTAATAAATTATTGTAGTGTTATGATAATTTTAAAAATATTACCGAGGAATGTATCGCATTTTAGAGATGTTTAAACCAGGCAATTTATATTTCAATGCAGTTATTTGAATAAAGTTCATTTTCTTCAATAAGTTTTCCAATACAATAAATTAATGTAGTATTATGATAATTTTAAAAATATTACCGAGGAATGTATCACATTTTAGAGATGTTTGTATAAAATTGCATTGAAGTTGGAAAGTGTTTCATAATCAATGCTTTATGCATGATTAATCTTTCTTGTTTCAATTTTAAGTTGATCCTTAAATCATTGTCAGTTAAGTTTCCTTCATTTTTTCCATTTCTTAAAAGTTTGACAAATTTACAGATTTTTTATTTATCTATTTTTAGTTCATTTTCTGACTATTCTAAACATTTGTGGTTGCTAGATACTTTCTTATTTTGTTTAAAATCTTATTAATGTTTTTCAGGACTTTTCAGGTGTTTCATGATTTTCTGAATACCTTAAAAAATAAAAATCATTTACCTTGTATTATTTAAATACTTTTTTGGGCAATTCTAAATTCATTTCTTTCCACAATTTAATAATTCTAAATTTTAACAGGTTTTAGTTTTAGCATTGTTACCACTTATTTCCGATATGGATACCCTCCACCACCACCGTTACATTTTGTTTTTAAATTTTCTCATATTGAACTTTTCATTCTTTACTTTCCCAAGCTGGAAGAAAAATTGCAATGCAATAATTTATTGCTTTTTTTAGATAAGGGGGGCCACTCACTAATTTTTCTTTAATTTAAGATTTATTGCCAATAATTCTTGGTGATTTTTTATTAATCTATATTACCATTGTTCCCTTTCAGTCTCTTATTCCATTTGGTCATAATCATCTAACAATCTTTGTTAATTAATTTTAATATTTGTTTTATGTGTTTGATGTTTGTACTTTTTTGCCACTTCCAATGCATGATTTATACTTTAAATTGTTTTGGATATATGGTCATCTTCTATCAATATATACAAAGTGCATGGTTTAAATTTTTAAATTTCTTGGAGTTAAATTGATATTATATTGTTATTCTCATAGTATCTCATTATTATGATAATTTTAATGTTATGTGGATGTTTGAAGATTATTATGTTAAAATAATTTCTGTTATTATAGTTATAATCCAGTAACAAACTTAAGTTTATTAATCTGAATATATTTTGCATGGTTTGTATTTTGTAAATTTTTGTAAATTGTTCTCTTGTTTGATGATAAAGGTTTTCAACCATTCGTACAACTGCTCTAAACACTACTAGGGTGAGCTGGACAGTTTGGTATAACATACAGAAAAATAAAGAATGGCCAGTCATAAGCAATACATGTATTTTTTCCTTGGGAAGTATTCTAGAAGGTAGCAGCAGTATTCTAAGTAAGCAGGTATAGCAAAAGGCATAAATGAGGTGTTATTTCTTTATTTCTGATATTATAGGTCTGATTTAAGCAATTTTTGTGTTTATCATTAGCAGAAACTTGCCTGCATAGCAGGTGAACACATCAGCAAAATATCTTGTATTTTCATGCTATTAAAGAAAGTCCAAGTCCAATGCAGTTTGAAAATAGTTTTGACATAGAGTTTTGACATAGATAGTTTATCTGAAACTGCTGTTTAGCAGATGTATCTATGGTCATAAATAGAAGCCATATACATACTTGAAACATGTAGAAAGGTGTTTATTAAGCTTTATTATTTTTAAAGGTGTTTATTATGCTTTATTAGGTGTTTATTATTTTCCCATTTTGGAAATTAACAATTTTTTTATGTATTTTGTACTAATATTCGCTTATAATTTGTCGAAATGAAGATCTTGTTTAGTCCAGTTCAAATATTTTGAATCTCTATCCATAAATCCTAAGAGAAATAAGGACCTGTTATAGCCTCAAGCCAAGAAGACTTCTAATTCACACTGAAAAAGAGAGACTGTCAGAAATACACAAATATCCTAACAAAAATAGTTGATTCATGATGCTTCAGGATAACAAAAACATGTAGATTCATTAAATCAAAAATGATTTCAAGTTTCAATTGCAATACAGAATTTTCTTAATTTTTATACTATGATACTACATATTGTACAGAAAGTAAAAAAAATCATTCTTAAAAAAATAAAAAATAAAATAACAATAGAACTATAGACAACTAAAATATAGTTACCTGTATGCAGTCTCATGTGAACTTTTAAGCTTCCTTTTGTGGCAAAGAATGAGCAGCAAACATGACAGGAAAAATTTCTTTCACCAGTATGTGTTTTAATATGACTGGCCAGAGTTGATTTCACCGAAAAGGCTTTACCACAAGCATTGCAGGAATAAGGCTTTTCTCCTGTGTGCGTTCGTATGTGTCGCACAAGATCACTTTGCTTCTTAAAACTTTTTGAACATCGGCTACAAGCATGAGCATGCTTTGGTAAATATTCTACATGTTCCTAAGAATTGTAAATGGAAATTGCATTATATCATTATACATACATACACCTTGATATGCAAGTCCTGCACATTAGCAGCCAATTTCATAATATTTTCTATAGACTAAGAAAGCTATACAGGATGTCCCAAACAGATTGAAATGCGCTTTAATTCTTTACCTGTTGGAGATAAGTGGGCAATGTAAATTGCAAAAATGTTGAAAGTAAGGTAGGGAATAAGACTATGTTAATGAAATAGTCCTCCCATTAATTTTCAAAAAATTACACTTTTTAAATTTTTATACAACCCCCTTAGAAAAATTTGATCAATCAATTAATTTTGAACAACTATATAGTCTTGTGGTTTTTTTTTAAGTAGAAACAAAACTTTTTCCGTACTTAAGTTATCTAAGTTTCCCAAAGATTTTGAAATTTTTAATAAAATGGAAACAACAGAAAAGCAATTTTAAATTTAATTACCATTTATTATATGCATGCATAGTAGCACACTTTAATTTGCACATACAAATCTATAATAAAAAAGAGTACACTATCTATCAACTTGGGAGTGTTTAGTGTGATTTTCCAGTGATGTAATTCAATATACGTGATGTAAAGGTAAAAAAATACTACACACCAGAAGTGTATGTGCTGTTAAATGAAAGTAAATTAAATAGTTAATTTTTTTTTTAATTTTAAAGTCTTGTGCGAAAACCATAATGTCCAAGAGTTAAGCAGTTACACTAGAAAACAATTTGCTTATTCCCTTTATGATCATAAAAGTGTGTTTGAAAACTGATTATTATTAACGATTTAGAATCTAAATTTAATAAATTGGTTATGCAATGCCAATAATATACGAAAAGTGCCTTTTTTTTCACTGTGGCATTTACACCAACTGTAGAAATGTCACTAGATAGAACTGGTGAGTGAGAAAAATTAGGTAATCTGCAAAAGGTTTAACCCTGTAGTTATAAAACAAGTGTAAACCACAGAATTTAGGAGGAGGGTACTTCATCATAGTATCAATTTAAAATGCGCATTTAGCAATTATCAAATTTAAATTGTTGGTACTTTTGTAGATGTTGGTTTTATTTGCTAAAATAAATTTAATCAAACAGACTTTGATAAGGATTTATATTTACATCATGTAAGATATTTATTAAGATTATGTATCCATTTATTTACACATACAGCACCTTCCTTTGGAATTTTAGAAATGACAACCTCACATTTTGTTTTCCATTTTATTGAAGTTGTATTACATTTAATCAAATTGCTAAAAAGCCAAGATGAATTTTTAAATTTGATTAGATGAACAAGTAGTTTTCTAGTAATGATTAGTGACAGTGCTGCAGCTGTAGTGTATAAAACAGATGAGCAAAAGTGATTTGGTCACTTTTGGAATTAAATTCTCTTAATTATTTATTGTAGTGTGACCCTCACATAAAAAACAAACATCATCATTCAGCTAAATAGGCAAAGATGAACAGACTATAACAATATAAGTACTACTAGCCAGAGGCTTTAAATCAAATTGAGATTTTATCTTTTCCTTCTTAGAATACTTTCTAAGAGAAGAAAAATGGTATTTACATTACATTAATACTAAAATCTCAAGTTCAGTATTCACTGATTAAAAAAGCTGAATATGAAAATTTTACAAAATAATGATATTTTATGAGCAAGGTCAATAAAGAAATAAAAGAATTATTTCACATGCTTACTTTTCTTGCAGTATTCACAGACTCTATTACATTTTTGTGTGCACCCGATGCAATTTCTCCTGAAAATTTTTGTAGATAAGGAATTACAGTACATTCTTCGTTTCTTAGTTCTAGAAATAAATTGCAAACAAAAATTAAAAAAGATTCAAAAAATTGCAAACATTCTGTAATACCCTATAAGAATTTAGTAAACACAGGTAAATGCTAACCTTAATTTTTAAAAAAAGAGAACTTAGAATGAATTATGCATAAATTAAAAAACAAGAACCTCCAGGAAGTAATAATTTAAAACAAGAACAATTACTCATAGGTGGATAACAGCATTCAAGCCAGCACTGCCATTAACAGGGATATCATTATGTACCTTGTGGTTCAAGGTGTAAAGTGTCAAGGCATTGATAAAGTTCGATTACTCAGGCCCAGCCTGGTTATTTTCCAAATGACTGCTTTCTGGTGTTTCTTGTTCTTATTTATGTCCCTGATTCAAGAACCAGGTAGTGTTAGCCAATTGTATAGTGCAATTTGATAATAGCTATATAAATACTTCACTGCTAGCTTAAAATCTCCTATGCTCCATACTTAAAATATGAGAAAACATTTGGCTGCACCAGATGGTGTCATCAGCAACTGTGCAATAGAAGATATTGAATAAATCTGCTGTGAATATATATATATATATGGGAAGTTTTTTCAACATAAAATAACTAAAAAAATTTTAATTCAGACGACACAGACAAACATCTTTCTTTATTATTATAGATATATAAGTAGAAAAGTCTGGGCCCTAACCAGTGAACCTTGTGAGACCCCGATAAGAATGGTTTAATGGCTAGATAAGGAATTAAGAGATAGTGAAACCATGAAATTGCAATTAGAGAGATACAAATATCATGTCTATAATATGGACATGGGGATAAATCTCTTTTTATAAATGGATAGCAGATAAAAAAAAAGATTAAAATGAAGTATAGAAGGGCAGGACACTGTGGCAGTCTCAAAGTTACTGATGAACAGCTCAGGGTTTATACTTAAATTTGGAAATGAAATTTGAAGTTTTTCGGATAAATATTTGCAAACTTTTACAGCCTAAATCATAATATATTTAAAAATATATTTATTTCATTTAGCGAAATAAATTCAAATTTAGTAATTAGTAAAACATCAAAAGAAAAATCAGCTAATTTGATGACAAAACTAGTATGAAATAAAATGTTGATTTAAGAACAATGTGGGGAGGGGGGAGTCTTTATAAAAAAAATAGTTTGCATCTTTTGAAAATAAAACAGAGGCTTTTTCAATAGATTTTCCGCCAGGATTTTGATGAAAAAAATATGAATTTTTTTTTAATTTCTCTAGCGATTTTGAGTTGAATTTAAATTCCTTAATTATTGTAGGTTTTTCCCAAGGTGCATATTCAAAGCAGTTTTGATCAAAAAATTTAATAAAACAGCTATAAAGTATATATCTAAATATGAAGTAAGTGAATGCAGTATAATGTGGTGATTTATTTTTAGTTTAGAAACTTTTGATTTACAAAACTCATCAACAGGATTTAGCTCACAGATTGCCAAACACCAATCTATATAAATAACATTGAAAATCTGTCTGTCTGTTTGTTTATTTGTCGCATCATCATGGGAGAATGGCTGAACAGAATTTGATGAAATTTTGTGGGTAGCCTTGAAAAGCCCCACTTAAAATTTAGTCCATGTTTCGAGTTTCTACAACCAGGGGTTCTTTAGATATTAATGAAAAGTGAAAGTTTCGTTTGTCTTTTCATCACGGGAGAACGGTTGAACCGAATTTAATGACATTTTGTGGGTAGTCTTGAAACAGCCCTCTTTAAATTTAGTCCAAGTTTCAAGTTTCTAAGACCAAGGGTTGTCAAGATATTAATGAAAACGAAATCTTTTCCTAGGAGTTCTACTCTCTAACTCCCTGGTTCATCCAAACAAAAATGTTGGAAATTGTTTGTTTAAAACGTGAAAGTGAATTAAAACTTTATATCTGAGTTTAGTGGGAGATTTTTGCACTAATTAGTCACTTTCTGAAAGCATGAATTGTTTGAAAACATGAATGTTTGAAACATGAATTTAAAAGGAAAATCTATCACCATGGTTTATTTTTCATAAGCATGGTTTATTTCTCTCAACAATGAAAAGTATTAAGAAATCAAAATGGTTATTTAATTATTAGAATTTTATGAGGAAGATTCTATCTTATACCATGTTGTTCAGCAACGCAATTAAATTAAATGTGTTTGCTAATTTTTATTATTATTTTTTTGATTTGAATAATAAATAAATGGATATAAAAATATATCTTATAAATGAACGGTTTGATTTTTTCTTTTAATTATATTAATTGCGGACTGAGTGCATCACTTTCATTTATTTTAGCAAAGTGTCTTCAAGCTTATATATTGTGTTTAGTCAATAAACTCATTTAGCCGATTATTGAAACAGGAAAAGAGTAGAATGGGTATAGTTTCTAATAAAATTTTAGTGCTTTCATTTAGTATATATAAACGGGATCAGGATATTTCATTCTTCAGATCTGCAAATTCAGAGTACGAATTTGGTGGGATATCGCTAACTTGGCAACTTTTCATAAGCGTTGCCAAATTGATGGAAATGCCCCAAATTGATAAAAATGATGCAAATAAATGAAATTAAATTTGGTTTTTGAGAAGAAAGTACTAAAATGATGTTTCGGTAGCATTTGTCTGTCAGTCCATCCATCGTCCTACTTAGTAACACATTTAGCAAATTTTTAAAATGTCACCAAATTGATAAAAATGATTGTAAATCCATAAATATCATGAAATTGTTAAAATTGTGCTTAATAAATGTGCTTAATAATTGTATTTTTTAGGGGATAGTATTGTGATGATGTTTCGTTAATTTGTCGCCAAGTTGGACTGTCAGTTGATTATTGATTCAGAGATTATTGATATTTTCAAGTTATTATGCCATTGTTTTATTATGGCAAAAATTGTTGAAACTCATATACTGAAATTCATCTGCAGGAATATAAGTAGTACAAGTATATTGGCATATATTTTGTTATATATTGGCATATATTTTGATATATATTGGCATATATTGGAATCAATTATGGCCATCTGGTATAAAGATTTTGGGGATTATTGATATTTTCAATTTATTATGTCATCTGTTTTATTATGGCAAAAATTGTTGAAACTCATATATTGTACGCTGCACAAGTAACCTACAAATGCATAAGTATATATTCTAATATGCGACAATATGTAAGTAGTACAGGTATATATATTATTCCCATATAATTTTAGTACTTTCATTTTGGCATATATTGGAATCAATTACGGCCTTCAGGTTTAAATATTATGGGTTTATTTATATTTTCAATTTATACATGTAATCTACTAATACAAGTTATATCTTCTAATATTCGCTTATATAAGTAGTACAGGTCCCATACAATTTTAACACTTTTATTTTGCATATATTGATTCTATTTCATATTTTTTGTAAATTTGCTTACAAAAAGGGCCAGGATGTTTTATTCTTCAGATCTGCCCATGAAGATAATTTTGCATAGTGAGAACAGATATTCTTAAACTTCTTTTTAGGAGCAATACATTTAATACTTTAATAGAATATTTTGATTAACAATGTCATTTAGTATACTATAAGAATTTGCACATGATTGTGAATTTTAAGTTTCTTTATATTATATACTCCGTACGAAGAATGGGTATGCTGCTAGTCACTAATATAAACTAAACATAAATATTAGTACAATACAAAATATCCAAATGACATATAGAATTCCACAATTATTTTAAATATAACAAAATCTCTAATAAAAGCTTTCAACAAAAACTCCAATGAACAGTTAAACATTAATTAAATCTTACCATCTGCATCAATAACGGTACTCTCATGATAAAGTTCTAGATGTCTCCTGTATAGCTCCTTCGTCCGAAATTTTTCAGAGCAATAAGAACAATGAAATGGCTGATTAGTATTATGAATAGCCATGTGACGAAGAAGTGATGCTTTTGTTGAAAAAACATTTTCGCATTCAGAACACCTAAATTCTTGTGTATCTTCATGAATTTTCATGTGAGCTTTCAAAGTGCGCATAGTCATAAACATGTTTCCACATTTACTGCAGCGGTATGGCCTCTCTCCAGAGTGTGATATTAGATGTTCCTTCAAATGATTTGACTTTTTGAAAACTCTATGGCACTGTAAACACCTGAAAAAAGTTTTATTTGTGAAAATTGAGACATATATAAATATACTAATAAAAGATAAGAAATCCCAAGATCCCAAATCCTGGAATCTTGTCAATAAACTATCACAAAATCCCGGGACTGCAACTGATA
The DNA here is from genome assembly GCA_951213105.1 of Amaurobius ferox. Taxonomy (NCBI): domain Eukaryota; kingdom Metazoa; phylum Arthropoda; class Arachnida; order Araneae; family Amaurobiidae; genus Amaurobius; species Amaurobius ferox. Next base: position 87,755,398 of record OX578138.1, read on the forward strand.
AAATTCCAGGATTTTAAAATTTATTCCAGTTATTTTATATTTATATATTTTGCAATTTTCTCTGAAAGATTTTAGAGTGATGCCCTTAATTTAACGAATAACTTTTTAAGCAGTAACTTTATTGTGGTTCATGTCACTTGCTTGTAATCATATTTTCTCAACCCATCATGTCCTAGTACATGTACTACATACCCAGTGTTTGCTTGCTATAATTAACTGTCAATTAATTTATTGTTTGTTTGTTTTTTGAAAAAATCCCCAGATTTCAATACTTTTCATTAAAAATATTCTAATTCAGCCAGCTTTATAATAATCATGATTTTTGGACACATTACTAATAAACACATGATGTGGGCAAGGCATGGTTTTCCCTACATAATGCAATGACGTTGCTTCTGTTTATAATGAAAATAATTCACGGATGGCAGCAAAAATGAGCAGGGTAACACTGGCAGTGGTATACTCGTAAAGACGCAAGACAGTATGGTGAGCATAAGTAGGAGAAACCCTGATTTCTGTTCGGTATTCAGGTCTGAATTAATTGCTATAGACGAGGCACTTAAATACCTTATTGATCACAACTTCAATGAAAATGTCTGGATATTCTCGGACAGTAGAAGTGCCATTCAACATCTTTGCAAATGGAGGGGCGTTGGTGATCACATCAGCTTGGAAATTATAGATAAAGTTGTCGGAGCATAAAGAAATCCATATTCAGTGGATTCCCTCACATGTTGACATATACTTCAATAATGTTGCTGATGGCCTGGCCAAGGCAGGCACTAAGACCCCAGGGACCTCCTCGGGAGCATTTATGTTCTTGGAATTTTCCTCCAAGCGTAAATTCATGATTGACAAGAACTGGCGTACAGCTCCCCCTCATGAGTGGTACAGAGGTCTCCACCAGGGGGCTGCTTTGGAATTCAAGGGTGCAAGAATTGATCAGACCATCCTAACAAGATTTAATAGTGGTCATATAAGATCACTCTTCTATGACATGTAAGACATTCGCTTTATGTACTAAATGTAAGCAAGAACCGGCTTCTCCCGAGCATATCCTCTCATGCCTGGAGCTGAGTCAAGAAGATCTTGAGAGGACCCCTACCTTAGTGATGGACTTTCTGAGAGTGTGTGATTTGCTGGACCTGGTTTAGTATATTCTAGACTGGGTGGAATAAGTAACAACAACAATAACACAATGAAAAATGATGTACAAGATCCACAGCCCTATGTTTTTTGTCTAGTCTTCCGACTGGTCATGCTTATCTCAGGGCTCATCTTCATTGATTTGGACTTGCTGCTTCCCGGGATTGTACTTTATGTGACCTGGGACAGTCTATGTCTGGAAAGCATTTAGATGAGTGCCCTGCACTAGTGACTTTTAATTCATCAATAGAGAAATACTGGAAAGCTTGTTAGCTAATGGCCTGGTGGCGAAACGACCGGCATTTGTCAAAAACAATATGTTTTTGTACTACATACAAAAATATTACAAAAAGTAAATTATCTCATAAATATAACAAACTGATTCACGAAAATTGTGTTAACAGATTTGTTTCATAATATGAAAAGTGACATATTGGATGATACTACTTTATTAATTGAAAGTAATTTTTGGGAAAAATTTACTTGGGAAACATTCAATATCTGGAGAATGGTTCATGCTGGCATTCTAAAGTTTTCGTTCATTTTCTACTGAAAAATTACATCTGAAATGATTATTTATTTATCATCATTGAAATTTTTTATTTTTTTAAAAATTCATTCTAAAATCTATCCTCTGTCTTGGAACACAAATTTCCATGATTTTTTCATAAATTTTGTAAATTTCAAATATATGAATCACGTCCTTGGATTTTTTAGTCAGCAAAGATTTGTTTGCTGCCACACTCGTATGTTTGAAGATGAGATCATGAGGACCCACTAAAATGTGAAATTTCTTCATCTAAATTTCATGTCAGTGGATGTTTGATAGATTTCTGGAATATGATAGAAGGTCACTATATAAAGTCACTATTCATTGTCTGTCGGTACCCACAAAGAGTATGCCGAATGACCTTTCTTTACATTTAAAAACATGTTACAGAATAACAGACACTGTATTAAAGAAGAAAATCTGTGTATGTACAATATAATGTATTAAGAAAGCCGTCCACCTCAATACAAATCTTGATCTCATAAAAATCTTGATATCTAACAATATTGATTACATTGCCCGAATTTGAATAGTTTATAAATGTAAGTACCAATTAAGAAAAAATTATAATATAATGCATATTGAGTTATGTAGTAGTTATTTGTATTACTACTTCATAACTGGTAAACTTCCTTTAAAAATGTTATTGTAAATCCTTGGCCATGAATTTTTTACAAAATTTTGCGATTTACATATTGTAAATCTTTGGCCTTATTTTTTTACAAAATTTTGTGATTTACATTTTTGCAGAAATTATCTCTATGCACTTTTTGTTAATATTCTTGCAATTTCTATGATGTTTGAATTTACATTTCTGAGAAATTTCCTACCACGTCCAATCAAACATGATTAATTAAATTATACATTTATAGAATTGCGAACTTCAGAATTTTAATTATATGAAATAAATGTTAAAATAATTACTATTAGAAGATTAATTGTTCACAAGATTCAATGGACAATCAGAGGGTACACAATTACAAGTAAATGAACACAGGAGGGGGGAGGGTTGTTGTTGAGACCCAGACCGTCCGACCTACCAGAAAGGTGTAAGGTAACAGTTTGGACAGCCGGGAAGTGCCACTCAATTTAGACCGGAACCCAGTGGGTGAGGCATCCACAGGGACCGTACCCTCCTTCCCCTACCACCAACCTCTCGGAAGGACTTACGGACCCACATGTTTAACGTGATCATACTCCACGTGAACATCGCGACAGTTTTGGGGCAGTGGCAGGAATTGAACCCGGGCCTACCGAGTGCCACTCCAGCACGCTAACTAATGGGCTACTGCGTCCCGGAGGGGGGAGGGTAAAGTTGAAGGAAAGAAAAAGTCAGGAAATATTGGAATAAATAACAGTTGGGAGCCTCTAACTTAGTACACTGTCAAATTGACTCCTGATCAAGAGGGTGAGAAACCCTCTGTATATGGTGCCTTGTTAAATAGCTTATTTACATGGTCTACCAAAAGAAATTTAAAGTTATTTTAAATATATTGGAAATAAAAGAGAAGCTTCAAAATTGTAGGATCTGAGCTTAATCTGTTGCACCACTGATCTAGGCATATATGTTATTAACTAGTGTCTAGTAGTAGACAAAAATTTACCGATTTAGCATCAGCAAGATGGCTAGTAAATACTACATAATTTTATAAATAAACGTTTAAGCAGCTAACCACGATGGCTAGTATATTTCCAAGATTTAATAACCAAATTTGAAAGCTACAAGTCAGTTGACAAGTTGGAAGGGGTACCATAACCATTATACTAAAGTAGGTTCACATAAAAAATATACATGTTGTTCAATTAATAAAAAGGGAAGAAGTTATGTAATAAAAAATAAGCACAATATTTTTTTTCCAGTCAAAAAGAACAGAGTGCACAAAATTTTATTGTATATACTCTTTTTTAAAATAGTTTAATTTATATATTTCAAGAAAATAATAACATAACAAGCTAATTTTACTTAGAGTTCAACACTAACATATAATTATATTTACTTATGAGTATGAGATTTCTTAGAACGTCGTCTTTTACAAGGCGTAGTCTTAGGCAAGTCTTTTTCAATGTCATCTAATAGATCTATTTCAACCTCCCTACAAATATCATCAGGCATGCTTGAAACAAGAGGATCAGATATGGATGAAGAATTTGGAAGTATATGTTCTTCATTATTTTCTAGCTACAAGAAAACGATCATTTTTAACATAAAATTTAAATTTAATTTTTGACTATTATTAACACTTGTGGAATCATGGAATATAATAATTACCATTTGTGGAATCATGGAATATATAATAATCAACACTTGTGGAATCATGGAATATAATAATTAATACTTGAGGAATCATGGTATATTAGAAAACCTTCAGTACAACATCAAGAATACTTAGAATATCATAGCCAATCTATATAAATAAAATCTAAAATATGTCTTTTACAATGTCATCTAATAGATCTACTTCAACTTTTCTAGAAATATCTCTCTAGAAAATCTCTAGAAATATCTGTCTGTGTGTGTGTTTGTCTTATAATCATGGAAGAACAATTGCACCAAATATCATAAAATTTTATAGATAACCTTGGAATAGCCTCATTTAATTGTCCATGTTCTGAGTTTCTAGGATCAAGGGCTGTCGATATAATAATTCCATAGAAATAGCATTCTGCAGACAATATTTTTTTCTGCAAATTTATTTGAATATATATATATATATATATATCAGGTATATATAATACAAGTAAAATAAAAATTCTTCAATTATATATATGTGTGTGTGTGTTTCTTTCAGTAATGCAATTAAATCAAATGTGTTTATAAGGCAGACAGATTTTACAATGTATATTAGCAAAGAAATGGATATAAAAATTAATTTCATAAATGAATGGTATTGCATTTTTAACTGAGTTTAAAAATTACAGGAATTATTAATATTTTCAATTTCTTACATCATCTGTCTTATTTCGGCAAAGATTTTTCAAACTTATATATTTTGTTTAGCCAATTGTTGAAATAGAATAAAAGTGGTATGGGTATATATTCTAATACAATTTTAGTGTTTTCATTTTGGCATATATTGATCAAATTTCATATGTTTCATAAATTTGTTTACACATGGGACCAGGATGCTTTGTTCTTCAGATTAGTCTGTGAAGATAATTTTGTATAGCAAGACCAGAGATTCTCATATTTTTATTTAGGAGAAATAAATAAAATATTTTAATAGAATGTTTTGAATAACAATCCCATTCAGAATACTACAGGAATTTGCACATATATTAAATATGAGTAATGTTGGGTATATATTATATCTACTATTATCTGTATAAATAATATTGCAAGTTGTGCTTCTATCTATCTATTTATTATCTTAACATGAAAGAACTCACCTCTTTTCTTTTTGTTAAAATTGTTATAAGATTTTAAAAAGAAAAACTAATTTAAAATAGAAAAAGTATATTAATGACTAGCATATGTATTATATGACATTCATTAAGAGTGTCGCAATGCAGACGAAAAAGTGTAGGCAATGAAATTATAAATTCGTCTGGAGGTGTATGTCTTTTATCCATTGTTATTCATTTTCTTTTTTAATTAGTTTTAATTCATACAGATTGTTTTTCTGCTTACTCCTTCTAATTTTCATTTTACTGAAATGCATTTCAATGTATTCTTAATTTAGTAATCAATAGGATTCTTGTGATCAGTTTTGTGTGCTATACTATGTCTCTTCAACTTTAATTTCCACTCTTATAGTTAACTTACTAATTTTATTTTATTTATATGCCGCAATTAGCACATTAAATGGATGTAATTCTAATCTACAGTTATATTTCTAAGAATTGTGTATTGTTGATCTAACATGTAATACATGCTTAGTATTTCTTTTAAATAGTTTTTACTCTTAATAATTTCTAAATTTGTTCATATATATATATATATATATATATTATCAGTTCTATTCTATTGGTTTTAATTCGAATTGTATGGCTGTCCTGATGAGAATGCAATTTCGAACTAACTGCCATTTTTTATGTAGTTTGAACTGATTGTTCTCCATGTCTTGATCTTTAATCTTGAGCTAATTATTATTGCCTTTTCTCATTTTTGCCATGTTCGCTTTTTCATTTTATATATATTTATATATATGCCTGTTTAATTGTGATTTATGTATACTAATATTCCACTGATCCCCATTTCATTATAGTTACCTACCATTTTTATCCTTAGGCTTGGTCTATAGTTACTTATTTGTAATAGATATGCTAGTGATGGGTTTTTTTGTATTTACCATAGTTTATGAATAGTTTATATATATATATATATTTATAAAGGGGCCAAATTAGCCCCTGAAGGTGGCTAGTATAAACAAAAAACTTTCTGAAGAACATCAGAATTAAACAAGAAAGTATGGCGAAGTGAATTAAAACAAAAGAGTGCACTAAAATGAACTAGGAGAATGTGCCAAAATGAACTAAAACATCAAAAATCTAGTTCAAAAGTTTTATAAATAACAATCTGAGAAAGTGAAGTTTTACATTGGGGCGATGCCGCTGATAGAATTACAGAATTTTAGGGGCTCTATATACAAATTGTGCTGCCCCCCTACAACCCCTGATTTTATTCATTGACCTTTTTCATAAACTGTTAATGGAGTCCAGGTTCCTATGCAATGCATCCTTTTGCCATTCTCCCCCTCCTGTCCACCCCGGCAGCCTTGCTTTGGGGTAAAAAAGGGATATTATGCAGATTTACCCTGTTTAACATCCTCCATGTTTCACACTTGACATATTCAGCATAAACAAAACACTTGTGGTAAAATGATGAAAATATGATACACACAAATGAGAGGTGTTGTTGTTGTTGAAACCCAGACCGTCCGACCTACCAGAAAGGTGTAAGGTAACTGTTTGGACGGTCGGGAAGTGCCACCCAATTTAGACCGGAACCCAGTGGGGGAGGCATCCACAGGGACCGTACCCTCCTTCCCCTACCACCAACCTCTCGGAAGGACTTTCGGACCCACATGTTTAACGTGATCGTACTCCGCATGAACACGGCGGCAGTTTTGGCAGTGGCTGGAATCGAACCCGGGCCTACCGAGTGCAACTCCAGCGCGCTAACCAATGGGCTACCGCGCCCCACAAATGAGAGGTGTAAAAGAATCCTAGTCCAAATAACTATATTTGTAAATATTGATTTTTGACCAAAAATTATTTAGCACTTCAAATTTTCAAAACTTTTTATCCCAAATTGACACCAAACAAAGAAGAATTGAGCAAAATTTAACTTTGTAAAGAAAAAAAAAACCATCATAGATTACCATGTACAAATTGGGGGTAGCATTCAACAATTTCCACCTCTTTCTACTTATTTTTTTCGGGAGGGGATAATGGGGATGTTTTGTCTGTATCTTTTCTGCTTGCAATTTGGCTGATGAAGGTGAATATATTGGGGAAAAATAGAATACAAAAATTTACTATAGCCATCTAACATTTTCACAATTATGATTAGACACTTTTATTCTTTTTGCAGTTTGAATACAAAAAAAAAAAAAAAAAATAAATAAATAAAAATAATGGCAAAAACACTAATTCTCCATAATAAGATAGTCTGTAGCATTCATAGTTCTAAAAATGACTTGACACACCAACCCATAGAAACTATGGATATTCCCCAATAGTTGACAGTTATGCTTGCACAGTTATCTAGTTAGTGGAGATTTCCATATTCCCCACACTCTGATCCAGAACTATAAATGATCACACAGACCACCATTAATCTTGCAATCATATTTCACTAAAACCGCCTGTAAGCGATGTGATTTAGCCACTATGTGATTTAGCCACTGAGAAATATAGATTCTCTTGTGATTGACACATTTTGTTATCTTTTTAAGTACAGGTGATATTTTAAATAATGTTTTAATTTCTGAAGACTTGTTTAGTATCGACTGCAATATGAATGGAATGGATTCAGGTATTAGAGTAAACCTGATGCCACATAATTACAAAATTTTAGGATGAATAAAAAATGTTAGGTGTAATTTTAGGAAAGATTTAAATTATTAGGAATTTTATGTAGAATGGAATCTCTGCAGATAATGTTATGTATAATACTTAAACAATTCATATTTCTGTCTACAAAAAAGTACTGCAAAATAAAAAATATATTAAAAAATCGTACAAAGAAAATCTGATGTCGCAACTATATAATTACAAAATTTTATAATAAATGAAAAATGTTTGTAATTTTCGGAATTTAAGGGAAGCTTCAAATTACTAGGAATTTTATATAGAAAGCAATCATCATCATCATCACTCATCATGCCTAGTGGCACATAAGGCCTTCAGTTTGCATCGCCACCCTGGTCGATCCTGTGCCGCAGTCCTTGCTTCTGACCAGCTCATCCATCCCGTCAAATTCCTTTCTTGTTCTACCAGTCTTCTCCAAGTTAGCTTGGGTCGACCCCGAGATCTTTTTTCTTCAGGCACCCAAGTTAGTGCCACAGCAGGGATGTTATGCTGCAGCATTCTTAAGACATGTCCAGTTCATTTCCATCTACGGCTTTATATTTCCATCTCTGGCTTTGTATTTCCATCTCAATTGCTTCCTGGCTATTACTCGTGTAAAGTTCAGTATTAGTAATAACATAAGGCCAAAATACTCCCAAAATTTTCTTCTGACATTTAGTATGCCAGGCATTCAAGTTGTTGCATTGGCCACTTGCTAATTTCCATGTTTTGGCTCCATACAGTAAAACACTCTTCACTAAGGAATTAAAAAAGTTGATTTTGGCTTTTAAATTAAGGTTAGTAGCTCTCCATATTTTATTTAGTTTTCTAAAACAATACTGAGCTTTTGCAATTCTTATTTTGATTTCTTCATCTGATCCCCCCTCCTTGTTCACCAGCACACCAAGGTAAGTAAAGCTATTTACATTTTCAATGGATACAATAGAATGCAATCTCCACTGAAAATGTTATGTATAATACTTAATTCTTATTTCTGTCTATAAAAAAGTACTGTAAAATAAAAATATATATTAAAGAATTATACAAAGGTCTATAAGAAGCTAAACTTACCTGCAATGTTAAATGATTTTCAACAAATTCAGAGCCTGAAAGTGTAAATATATTGCTTTGGTTTTGGTCATACGTATCAGCTTGAGGTATAACTTCTACTTGTTCAATCATGCCAGTTTGAGGATTAAATACTTCCTGACTAAGATGTTGTGGTAATTGTACTAAAGTCTCCTAGGACAGAAAAAAATGTCAATTTAAATAGCATAAACATTTTTAACACTCATGCATGCATAACTCAGTTACATAAATCATATTTATGCATATATCTTAGATCAGCAAGACTTATTAGAAAATTTGCTGTGTGGTTGGCATCATTTATAAAAATATTTCATATACTTAACATGTAAATCTTTTTTTTATACGAGACTATTCTCTAAAGAATTTTTTAAAATATAAACTAATAAAATTAACAATATAAACAAACATTTTTTTTTTATCCCAGACTACTTTGAAAATTCAAAGGAAATTAATAACTTGACTGTTTAAAAGCACTTATAAAGCTTCTAAATTGATAATAATAAGCATATTAAATTGTTTATGATTTTAAAATTTTAAATCAAATCTCATAATGGTGTACCAGTGCATGTTAGCACCAGGGACGGTATATAAGAATGGGGACTAGGGAGTTGAAACTTTTAAGACTGAATAACTTTCTAAGATAATATTGTAAATCAGCATTTTTAGGTATTTATAGAAGAATTTTCCTCAAAACTCATCTTAAATGATTGTTCAAAACACATCACTGCATTCCATCATTTATTTTCAAATAAAAATTATATATAAAAGTTATTTCACTATACCATACTTTAGCATAACCGTATTTATTTTTATTTTTTTTTCAAAAAAGAATTTCAACTGGTCTGATCTTGCTGAAAATCAGTATGCCACTTATCCTTTCTGATTAAAATAATCATACCAAATTTTATTTGAAAAGCTCAATTTATTTAAATAAAATAGGAAATACGTATATGCAATGTTATTTCATGGTAAAAATTACCATAAGATACAGTACAATAAATTTCCTCTATATGTGCACAATTAACACCCTCCCATTGCTAATTTTATTCAAATTATTTTGAACAATTAAAAATATTTTTTCTAAAATGCATTTTCTCTGTAAATTAAATTTACAGAGAAAATTCATGAGAAATATATTGATTTTTAATTGAAATTATAGATTCAATTTTAGGTGCAAATACTCAAAGTTTAGTTTATCTCTCCAAAAGCCTAAATGTGGTTTACAGTTAAAAATAGCCATTTTCGAAAAAAGTATTGAGTTTCATTTAAAAATATCTTTGATGAAAAAATTCAATTAAAAGCCTTTAAAAATGGAATACAGATTTGCATATTTTTGCTGCGGTTAAGTATTGAAGTAATTAGAAAGTCTCGAAACACATTTTAAAGTTGCTATAATATTTTATTTTGCAATTTGGCAAAGATTAACTCGCATTCATTTTGGGAATCAATTATAGAATGCACATTCAATATTTGCTAAAAAAATTTTAGCAGATCAAATTTACATTGCATGGATATGGTGGTAAAGATATTTTTGGAGTCCTCTCCAAAAAATTTGTATTAACTGTGCGTAACAATGCAATTCTTACATGGTACATCATGATCGATGGAATGGCCATGTAAACTATTAAAATTCCTTTAGTGATTTGAAAAACAGACCATTATTTTACGAAAAATTAAATTACTGGAATTGTGTAAAAAAAAAGATTGAATCCAGGAAAATGGAATGGTTGGTTCACTGCTCTGAATTTTCTGCACACCCAAAATGAGAGAAATCTTATTTCCATCACTCAAAAATCACTGTGTCACAACTTTTAAGTACAGAGTGAAGAATGGCATGGCACAGTTACAGATGAAGCCGTTGTAGAAGATGCACATTTTGTGACTAGATATTCAGAATATAATAATAAACCTATATTTAGAACATATTAATATGCTGAAAAAAATGAATTTCTGCTTTTAAACCATAATAAATATTCTAGTATACTATATTCTGAGGTAATAATTATCTTCTTGACACAGCAAAAAAAAATAGAGGTTTCTTAATTTAAAAGCTAGTAATGATAATCATGTAAACTTAAGGAGAAATTATCTGTAGTGTTATTCTGGATTCAATTTCTTCATATACTAATATCTGTCATGCCTATTTAATAAAGTTGGAAATATGGAATTTATGAAAATAACAAAAAAAATTACATTTTCCTATCAGTAAACAACCACAGTGCTTTGACATATTTTCACTTTTCCATATTAATAAACAAATAAAATTAAATTATTGATTATGAAACACTTTCTAACTGAAATGCAATTTTATTTAAACATCTCTGAAATGCAATACATTCACCACTGATATTTTTTAAATTATTACAGAACTACAATAATTTATTAAACCTGGAAACTTAAAACTTCATCAAAAAAGGCAATGCTATAAAATTGCCTGCTTCTCTATGTAAATCAATGAATGTTTCATTCATATCACTTATATTCCAGACTCCAGAGCTAAATAATATTACTTGAAAAAAATTTAGCAATTCCTATACAACTCATCTTACAAATAATTTGTTTACATTCTGCATTCATTAAAAATAGGCTTTGTTGTAGAAATAATCAAAGTTTGTGATAATTTAAAACATAATAATTGTGATAATTTGTTTGTGATAACGCAAAAATATTATAATTGTGTAGGCACACAACATAGTTACACAGATAATATGCAAAAATAAGGCGGTTTTAGGATGGTTGCAACACTAAATATGAATATTAACATTCTTTAAAAATTACTTTCACGCAGCAAAAAAAAAAAAAAATTATGGATGCCATATTTTATATTGCAATAAGTCACATGATCTGTTCATATAATATGGGTGTAATTATTATTTCAATTTTTATTTAAGAAACTATTTAACATATTTTGAAAAAAATTTATTTTACACATTTTACGCGATAATTTGAAAATTTCCTAAAATTTTCGAAGCAGTTTGTGAATTTTAACTCCGCTTAAAAAATGTTTGAAAAATTAGGTCCCATAGGGTTCAATGTATTTTATTTTTTCAACCCGGGTTAAATCCAAAACTAATTGGGTTATATTATTTTTTTACATTACCATATGTCCCACAGACCGTCGTAACAATATTCTAAAATTTAATTTTGATACAGTCATTTTTACGGCAGTTATCGTACGAATGGACAGACAGACAGACAGAATGAACAAAGGCATAAACACTTTTCAACTATGTTGTAAAGTGTTAAACATTGGTTTTCCCAACATTTTAATGGGACAAAAATCTTTGACCTTGGAATTTTGAGACCCATGCTCCAACTGATTTACTTGATGTGAATAAAAAACTTAACATCATTTAAAAGTTTCCTTTAAAATTTAATAATAGTTCAGAGTAAAGCCTGATTGGTACAATAAACCTAATTTTTATACTACTTTCAGGGGCAACAAAGTCCCAACTGATTTTCATGTATTATGCTACTATTACCATTTTCACAGGAATCATTGTTTCACATATAGAATGTTATTAAAATCTTAAATTTCAAATGTTTTTTTTTTTTTTTTCAATGGCCAGGCACTAGACTTGTGTCTTTTTGCTCTATACGGCCAAAATCGTGAACCATTTAGCCATCCAAGGACGTTGTCCCAGGTGCACCAGAGAAGGGTGGAATACACTGCACCCACAACACACAACATCCATGTCTTACGTGGGACTCGAACCCACAACGTGGTAGCCGATCAATCGCTGGAAATGCTCGCCTTGACTGTTCGGCCACCACGTCGACTGAAATGAGCCAACAGTTCGCAGAGTTCCCAGGTGGCCACCCACCCAAATACTAACCATGCCCGATGCTGCTTAACTTCAGTGATCTAACGAGAACCGGTGTTTTCAGCACAGTAGAGACGTTGGCTCAAATTTCAAATGTACAGCTATAGATTATAGATGTGTATATGTATGCAAGATGCAGGATCTTTCCAAAAAATTCTCGCAAATTTTGTTCAAGTAAAATACGTATAAAATTTTGTTTAGGCTAAAAAGTATTCAGGTAAAATACAAATTTTTCTGCATATGCAATATTTTTATTTTATCATTCTTGGAATCTATAATACATAAAAAAATACCTGTTTTAGCGAAATTTTTGAACTAATCAATCATTATCTAATGTTATTGTTATGCAGCCTAAAAGTTTACAGAAAATTTTTTTCAACACTTATACATACTAATGAATCCTGTGGGCATTCTGCCATATAATTCATTAAACAATAATAGGTTAAATAAAAAAAAATTAAATGTTGGAATCCTAGACGTTATTTAATAATAAGTAAAATAAAATTATATCTTAGCATGTGCAAAAAATATGTGATTTAAGAGATCAATGGTTTTTGAATAACAATCATTGTTAACTTTTGTTTATGAAAAGTAAAAAGTAAATAAATTACAAATTAATGTTACTGTATTTTTTAATGAGACACTGATTGTCACACGCACCATTATATAATACTGGTGAAGTTTTCTAGCATGGTGACCTATATTTTTGGAAAGAAGAGCTTAAAATCTATAAAAAAGCTCTTCAACTAAATATCAAAATTGGTTTCTTTACACAAATTATATGGTACTGAAAAATAAATATTACATTAATGAGGTGAAAAATTTCAAAGTGGTGTCAATTATTTTTTTTAGAATTGAATATTTTTTTTACCATAGCTTTTGATTCTGTTTGTAAGGATGTGCTTGAATTTAAAGCTGCAACTTGCAGTTCGGTAGATTTTAGTATGAATGCTTCGGTCTTTATATATGGATGTTTATGTTTTAAAACTTGAATTTCTATTAAAATCTTAAATTAACCTATCAAATGTGTAAGACTCCATCACAATTATCAGAATGACACAAAAAGATGCATACATTTCAGGTTTCGTACCCAAATTAGTTTTCTAAAATATTTTGTGAAAATTCTCCTAAATAAGTTAAGCTTTCAAGTTAACAACAGCTTACTTATGCTGATAGATGCATTTGACTGATTTACATTATTGTGTCATAATATTATGGTGTGCATAATATTCTGATACCATTAACATCCATAGAGTAGTTCCATTTATGAATTTTCATGACTATATACAACCATCATTGTTTCTGGATATATTATTGTTTAGAACTAATGCTATAAAAATATTAAAATGTTGAATTCTAATAATAAGAAATACTAAAATTTCTATTAAGTTGAATTTTTTCACATATTATCAAATAACTATTAAATTTTGATAGCAATAAGAGAATTATTCTTGAGTTATCATGCTCACACTTCATAAGATATATGTCCAAAAGTGCATCAAATAAGTTCAGTATTTTAAAATCTGGCAAAATCCCAAATTTGACACTTTATGGGAAACAATATTTTTTTACACAAAAATTTGAGAAAATAAGTTAAAAAAATTTTAAATTACAGCATTCAAATTTTTAAGCATTTTACAAAATTATTAATACATTATGAAAATCAATATATATATATATATATAATAATTATATTTTTCAAGGTAATAAATTATACTTACAAGTCTCAGGTGTTCCACAAGGTGACTGTAGTAGCAGTATGTTAGCTTATTTATACCTATATCATTATGAAAAATTTACTTCTACAGATTATAAAATTTATAGATATGTAGAGATGATCTGATTTGTTTAGTATTTACTGATAATTATGTTATAAATATAGATTTCTATCCAGATAATTTGGAATTAATACCTAATGAAACTACTATTAGTAAAAATATTAATTATTTGAATTTAAATCTAATTATAGAACCTACTAATGGGATAGTTACTAATTTATATGATAAAAAATATTTTTTTAAATTCAATATTAATAAAATATTATCTTTTAATTCCTGCAACTCGATTCAATTGTTTAGGAATATTATACTTAAACTTTTTAGAATTTATAGATTATCAGATAAAAAATTTCATGCTTTGCACATAAATAACCTCATAATTACCAGTAAATTTAATGAATATCCAGCATATTTAGTAAATGGTATAGTTAATAAATTTTGATTAGCCTAAAATTCTTAATGTTCTCTCCCTAGTATCTTATTTTAGCCTTACTCCTACATTCTCTTGTTTTTACATTACATTATATTTTCATCTTTTACAGTAGAATATCACATTTTACTGCCATTGCACAGTATGGTTTTTATTACTCACTTTGGTAACAGTAAATCACTTTTTTACTCTTTATCGAATGGCAACATTGGTCTAGTCATTTTTTACTTGTCATGATTGCACATTTGATGTGTATTTTAAGGTATCTATGTTTCTTATTTATGTCTGTTATTTATTCCTGTTATTTATGTCTTTGATACACTCAAATCTCCAATTGGCATTAAATGCTTGAATTTGTAATATATATATATATATGGATCTACCAATAGGCTTGTTGTATTTAAAAGTCTTTGATACACTCAAATCTCCAATAGGCATTAAATGCTTGAATTTGTAAAATATATATATATATATATATATATATATATATATATATATATATATATATATATATTTACAAATTCAAGCATTTAATGCCTATTGGAGATTTGAGTGTATCAAAGACTTTTAAATACAACAAGTCTATTGGTAGATCCATATTTAAGTATAATGAAACTTCAGTCTCTCTCTATAGATCAGCTTTCTAAGTCAATGTTAGATAATAAATGTAATTGTAAAGTAAAAGATTATATATATATATATATATATATATATATATATATATATATATATATAATAAAAGTTTAAAAATCCAATGAAAGAATAGAGAGAAGTTTCAACTCAAAAAACCCCAACATTACAAAATGCCTTACAAATAAAAGTATCAAACAGAGAATCATCAATCAAATGGAAAATAAAAATGCAAACCTCTAGTCATCAAGCTGAAGACAAAAAAAACAAAACATAAGGAATCAATAAAATAATATCAAATAAAATCTAAGTATGAAAGCTTTACACGCGGACAAGTCCTAGGCCTAATAATGAATTGTTCATTTCGATAAAACTCTTTATCAAGTCCAAGTATTTCATAAAAATGAACATAAAATGCATGTTTCTGATATCAGTGATAGATTATATCTATAAATTTTGATAACTTTGACAACATGCATAAAGATATATATTTATATATACAGGGTGGTCATAAAAAAACTTCAATGATATATGAACCCCTAGCGGCCAATCTGCTCAACCAATCAAATGGAAATTTCAGATATTGTTATTTGAAGGTCTGCACTCAAGATTGTGATGATTTCAAACAATAGAGCTCTCACAGTTACGGTTACAGTGAAAAAAGTTTGAAATTTTAGAATGACAACACCCACTTTTTCCTGCGCAAATTGATCAACACATTGAAAAACCATAAATGGCGTTGGAACAATACATGCATGACGAAAATTGGTGGTATAAAACACTTGCAAAGAAGAGCATTGTAAAGGACCAATGACAACACAGAGAGGAAGTGCATTGATGCACTTTGCATAATTCACAGGGATAGACAGTAGAAGCACCAATCACAGAACACCATGTGCAAAGCATTGCTGTGGAAAACCTTTAATAAGCAGTGTGGGAAGATAGTTTCTTCAATCAGATGTTCGAACGTTCTAACAAGATGACACTTACAGGGAAACAACAAGGTGAATTGATAAAGCTGTTTTATCTGAACAGGGAAAATGTTGCCGAAGCAGTGCGAATTTATCGGTGAAATCATAAGCTAAGAGGAAGCCTATGTTCCGTACGAACTGTACATGATTTGGTAAAAAAATTTGATAAAACTGGATGCATATTTGATAGACCGCAATCTGTACGACCTGTCGAAGTTGTTGCGGAAGTGCATAATACGATTACTGCAGGTCCATTGCGTACTGCAAGAAGTGTTGCCCGCAATTTGGATGAACCGAAAACCACAGTCCTTAAGCTTCTGTGCTCTGTTCTGTGGATGTTTCCTATCGATTCCAGCGCGTCCAGATGTTGCAACCTGGAGACAAGCAACAGTGTCGAAAGCCCAGACCATCCGGCTCGTCCGAAGACTTAGAGCAGCAAATTGAATGGCCGGCCAAGAAGACAATTGGAATGGAGACAAGCAACAGTGTGTCAACTTTGCTAATTTTTTCCTCATCAGATATCATGTGGATAGCAGGTGGCCCCTGCGGATATTATGGATGGATGAGGCACATTTCTCCTTAATTCGGAAGGTAAACTCCAAGAACTGCGTTCACTGGGCTGACGAAAATCCTCACGATGTGGCACCAGTGCCTTTACACGAAGTTAAAGTAACTGTGTGGTGTGACATCGCAAGCACTTTCGTTTTTGGTCCATACTTCTTTGAAGAGTCACTTGAATGGTGTGCAAACGTGCTCAACAATATTGCAGAATTATGTAATTCCAGAATTGCAGCAGCAAAATGTCGTTAATGACATTGTATGGATGCAAGATGGTGCTCCTCCATATGTCGCTACATGCATTTGACAAGTGCTGCAACAGAACTTTGGTGACAGAGTCATCTCCCGTAACTTTGCAGTTTCATGGCCACCGCGATTCTTCGATCTCACTCTGATGAATTTCTGGTTCTGGGGTTATCTGAAATCTAAGGTGTACACATCAAATCCACGAGATTTGTCAGAATTGAAAGATGCCATAAAATGTGAAGTTACACAAATTCCTCCTGCGATGTTACGTTCATCATTATTGTCAACAACCTCCCGCATGCAATGCGTTATCATCTGTGAAGGTGGGTACGCTGAAAACTTGTAATTCCAATAAAAGTTTTTTTCCCTCTCCTCTCTTGTGTTGTCATTGGTCCTTTGCAATACTCTTCTTTGCAAATGTTTTACACCGCCAATTTTCATCATACGTGTATTGTTCCATCGCCATTTATGATTTTTCAATGCACTGATCAATTTGCATAGGAAAAAAGTGGGTGTTGCCATTTGAAAATTTTATACGGTCACCAGGTCCTACCAATTATATTTAGGAAAATCATCCTCATTACAATTTCATGCAAAATAAAAAAAATCTTCCTTTTACAACCAAAATTCACTCAGTTATGAAACATTAAACTTTATGACTTAAGTCGCTTTTCCACGCTTTAAAAATGCCCTGTTTAAAAAATGTTCTGCATAAAAATATATTTCTATTAGAAATAGTTTATAGATATAATCTATCTATTTCTTCAGAAAAATACATATTTTGTGTTCACTTTTAATTATATACTTGGACCCGATGAAGAGCTTTTTCGAAATGAACAATTCAATTATTTAGGCTTAGTCCTTGTCCAAGTGTATAGCATTAATGCTTTGATTTTATTTGTTTTTCTATTATGGATTCCATACCATTGATATTTGTTGATTATCTTTAGCTTGATAACTCGAAATTAGTATTTTTTTTCCATTTGATTGATGATTCGCTATTTAATACTTCTTTTTTTTTTATTACGTAGGTTTTATATAAAGTTAGAATTTTTGAGTTGCAACTTCTCTCTATTCTATCATTGGATTTTGAAACAATTATTATTAATGAAATCATTTTATTTATACGCTGCATTTGCGCAATAAATTAAATGTATTTTGCATCATCACTCTTTTTTACTTAATAACTTTAGTATTTTTAAATATTCATATTTACAAAGTATCCTTAATTTTTTTAGCATGCTCCGGTATTTATGAAACTTTATATATGTATATATATATATATAAAATATATTATTTTTACTCACTGCTCCTGTAATACCCTGATCAGAATCAGCAATATATGACTGTGTATGATATGAAGCAATAACCGACCCTAATTCTGCATTTTCAACAGCATCTGCATTTTCAATTATTTGTCCTGTCAGCTGAGTAGTACTTTGACCATCTTTTTGATTGTCTGTATTCAAAACAGAATTACTGGATATAACTGTAACTTCAACACCAGAAGCCAACCCAAGGGCTAGTTCATAGCGATGTGTTTTCATGTGCTTTTTGCAATTCATTGAGGTCTTGAAAGTCTTCTGACAATACGGGCACATATATGGTCTGTCATCTCTATGTATGCACATGTGTCTTTTTAGAGATCCATTAGTTGTAAATGATGTGTCACAAACAGTACAGTTATAAGCCTTGACGCCTGTATGAGTTTTCATATGAGATTTTAACACACCATTTGATGCAAAAGCTCTATGACATAAAGAACACTCGAAAGGTTTCTCACCAGTATGAGATCGAACATGCTGCTTTAAATGGCTGGATTTTTTAAAACCTTTCAAACATGTACGGCAGCGATAAGGTCTTTCAGATGGATTAAAATTTTCTTCAATTTGAGTTTGAGAATTTTTTGGAGTAGGTTGCATGTAACCAGTATCAGTAATTAAAATAGGTTCTTGAAGCGGAATGTTAGAAACATTAATATCACTAACATTATTTATTTTAACAGTTTTTTTCAGTTTCTTTGATTTGTCTGATCGGTGAGAATGCATGTGGCTATTTCTATGACCTGAAGTTCTAAATGACTTAGTGCAAAGAGTACATGCAAAGGGTTTAGCACCAGTGTGGAGTAAAAGATGTACTTTCAAACTACCTGATGTAGAAAACAACTTCTTACAGTGCTCACATGCAAAATCTTTTGTACCTGAATGAGTTCGTATATGGGCATTCAGAGTACTTTTTACAGCAAAAGCTCTAAAACACTGATCACATTTATAAGGCTTTTCGTGAGTATGATTCCGAATGTGACGGACCAAATCACTTGGCTTTTTAAATTCTTTGCTACAGTACATGCACTGATACCACCTTACACCACCAACATTTCTCATTATGTGAGTAGACATAGTTCCAGCAGCAAATCCAGGAACAGTCATAACATATGGTTTAGAACGATTACCACTTTGCTCGCTAGTAGCAAGACCACTATTTTCGAGTGCTTGTTGCAATATATCGGCATTTACATTGCTATCAGCAGCAATCTTTTTCAGATTCTCTGTACTGATTTCAGCTTTATCTGTTTGTTTGGACATTTCTATAAGATCATTGATCACATTCATTGGATCCGATTTATTTACGTCTGAAACTGCTGTAAAGGTTATGCCTGCAGCTGAATGAGCTCGACTCATATGAGCATTCAAACTTCCAAGCTTTTTGAACATACAAGTACACAATTCACACTTATGAGCTTCTACTGAACCTTCTGTTCCCATCAGTGTATGAACTCTGCGAATGTGGTTTCTTAAATTTCCTTTTTGAGCAAATAATGCAGGACAGAATTCACAGGGATGGCGGCGCTCACCAGTGTGCTTCACTTTGTGAATCAACAAGGCACCTTTCTGGTTGAATGCTTTACTACAGACATCACATTTGAATGGCCTCTCACCTTTAAAATATATAAAGAAAATATTAATTAAATCTTTTATAATTTCATTAAAATTTTAATTTTATTTAAAAAAGGAGCACTGATTATTCAACACAATAAACATATGAAAGGAATTTAATTAGAACTTCACAGAAATTTAGTTTTAACAAATTGATCTATTTAGTACATTTTTGATATGACTGTCATCTATGGTTCGGGCATCTCTGGCTGAAATTGGAGCAATATGAAAATCAAACACTTTGGAAGCTGATGTCTCTGAACCTAACCTAATAGATATAAATGTAAGCAATTTTGACTTGTCCTGTAGGAAATAGGGTTCTTTATTTATAGATATATAAAAATAATATTTTTATTTTGAACTTCTATTTCTGACGAAACTGAAAAGTTTTGGTTCGTGCAAGTTTTGCCCCCCTTTACTTTGACTCGATATATCGTATCTGAACTATAAAATATAGATAGAAACAGTAAGTAACAAAAATGCTGAGGAAGTCCAGTTTCTAGGTTAATAATTCATTTCAGCTGTTTGTTTTAAGCTGCTACAATTTTTGAAGAATCATCTTGTCAAGTTGAAGGACATTAAAAATCTTCCATTTTTAAAGGTTGTAATACTCAAAAAGAAGAATAGTAAATAACAATTTGCATCCCTGTGAAAGCCCTACTAGGATATATTATTGGATTTTGAATTAGGCTCTTAGTTTTTAGGAAACAGAGTGGTTATAATTTCAATATTTTAATATGTGAACTATTTTAAAATGGCGGTTCTAATTTTGATATTTTAATATATTAAAAGGTGTTTCTAATTTCAGTACTTTAATATTTTGATGAAACACCTGCAAAGAAAGATGTTATTAATACAAAAGCATTTCGTCTCCATCAGACTAGAACAACAGCCTTTTATTGGATGCTAAACTATAATCAGGAAATTTCCTTAAATATAACCTTCAAATAACAAAGGATACTATTTATTTAAATGATTTTTTTTTCATCTAAACATATTTACATGAAAAGCTTGAACATTTACAAACTAATTTCCAGGAAAACCTATTTTCAATTTTATTGCTGGAACTGGTTCAAGAAAGAAGTACTGAAAAGAAGTATTGTACCAAAATTCTTTATCTTACAAATAGTTTATCAACTATCATAAAAATTTGGGATAAAATTTTAATAAATAATGAGATAGTAATTTATCACTGATAATGATAAAACTACCTATCTCTATTTCAACAAATTGTTTAGATTTTGCAGCTTTTTAAAATAGAGTTTTGACTGTACGTACATAATATATAAAATAATAAATTATTTATTAAAAATTGCATCAAAATGGAAAATATTTAAGATTTTAATATGTTCCATTCTGGCTGTTTCATGTGGAATATATCCCACCACCCAATACAATATCAGCATTACCAAAAGCAGAGGTTTTTAACTTGTAACTTTTATTATTTCTGTTGAAAGAAAACCATTCATTGGTCTTCATGAAAGTTATTCTTAAGTGTTTATACTTTTAATTTCACAAAATTGAACAATGAATCAACAAAATAAAGTTTTAGAAAGTATACAAATGCACACACTTCAAACTTCATCTGGATAGGCAACACACCAGTTAAGAGCTCCTAATTTAGAAAATAGCTCACAATAGCTCCAAAGTGAGAGTTTGAATAAATTCCACATACAAAATCACATAGCCACAAACCCTATTAAAAGAAAAACTATAAAATTTATATAATTTATGATCAAAATAGGAAAATTGCTAAATAGAGATTTATTATTTTATGATATCTAAAAACTAATGGGGGATTTTATTGTATTGATTTTTTTCTTATAAAGTACTAAATCATATAATCTTCAAGCATACTTTCATAAAATATTACCATATAAAATTTTAAAGAACTGTGGATTAAAACATAGCTGGAGACCCAAGAGCTATTTCTCTCTAAAAACATTCTAAGATACTAAAACATTTCCCCAGGAACTGTGCACTGGATTTCACATTTTGTGTCAACTTTGGTGCAGCAAAATCACTAAATTGGCACACTAAACTAACATTTTAGTGTAGGAAAATTACTAAATTGGCAAAGTAAACTAGCTTTTTGACACAGAAAAATAACAAGTTTGGCAGTATTAATTAGCATTTTGGAACAGGAAAATGGCAAAATTGATGATGTAAGCAATATGGTTTTGATGCAGAGATATCATATTCTGTGAGGGAGGCAATGCATTATAACAAGTCACATACCTGGAAAAATGAAATGGATATGCAAAATTTTGAAGCACACCTCCTGGGAATGAGCAAACAAACTCCTGATTTTCGTAAAAGAAAAAAGAAAAAAATTTCCCCATCAACATTGCTGCAGAAAATTTCAACAACAAAAGCTCACAGCTTCAAGTTTTAAACAAAGAAATAAACTTCAGAAAAACTCCAAAATGATCAAAAATAAAATAAAATATTACCATATAAAATTTTAAAGAATTATGGATTAAAACATAGCTAGAGCCCCAAGAGCAACAGTGTAGTTAGTAAAAAAGTCTTTAAAATGTATATCGTGGGGAAACAGATTTCCATATATAAGAATGGGAAAACTCTGATCTCAAAATATTCCCCCTGCATGATGCATGAAGAAGAATATTCCTTGGATACAAAGCAGAAGCATTCAGAAAAAATAAATAAATAAACAGAAATTCATGGATTCACAGAAAAATCTCATGCCTGATATATATTTTAAGTTTTGAATATTTTTAACATACTCTCATATATAATAACCCTGATGTAACTTCAATTTTTTAATAGTGTAGACACATCTGCAATATATGCCATGGTTCTTTCTCATATACTTTGTGTTAAGAAATAATGTTTTGACAGTGCAAATTTGACTATATTTTCATCCATCTCAGGCAACATATAGCTCAGTTAGTGATATTTTGCTAAATTAGTCACCAAGTTTGCAAATACATACACCAAGAGTTACATACAGATGGAGAGAAGAGCTTTTCTTATACATAAATGACTATTGACAAATTGTTGGTCATAAAAATACAAAACTATTACACAAGTACATTACATCTTCTTACATAAATGGAACAAACGAGGTCCACGAGAATCTATCTATATATAATAATTGCCATGTGTCCGTCCGTCTGTCTGTCACGCTTTTTTTAGGCACTTCCCGAATAGATAGAGACTTGCAATTTGGTACACGGCTCGGTCGCTCAACAAAACCCCTTGGAAAAATCTAATTTTTCGAAAATGTTCTATAGAGGGGGTGCTCCACACCAAAACGTGTGAAGTGTAAAAAAAAAACATGCTTCCGTATGAGAGAGAAATTTCAAATTTGGTGTATGGGTAGATAATTTGGAAGGAAGAAAGTGTACAATTTCAGTTATCCTATATTTTCCACTTTAGGGGATGTCGCACACTAAAATGTTCGAATTTCGGAATAAAGAAGAAATGCCTCTATTAAAACGTGATAGACGCTTGATATTTGGTATATGGGTGAATCATCTGATAGAAAACCCAAGAAGAACGGAGTTTTTTAAAAATGTTCATTTAAGGGGGTGGGCACTCCACACAAAAATATTTGAAAGATAAAATGATAAAAAAAGCATGCTTGATGATGAGAGAGAGATTTCAAATTTTGTATACAGGTAGATTGTTTGAAAGGAAGAAAGTGTGCAATTTCAGTGTTCCAACATTTGCTATTTTAGAGGGTGTCACTCACTAAAATATTCGATTTGACGAACAGATGAAAATGCCATCTTTTACAATGTGATAGTGGTTTGAAATTTGGTATATGGGTTAATTATTTGATAACAAAATCCAAGATGAATACAGTTTTTCAAAAATATTCATTTAAGTTGATGCTGTACAGAAAAACGTTCGAAAGGTGAAATGATAATAAAAGTATACTTCGAGATAGGATAGAGACTTCAAATTTAGTGAACCAGTAGATAGTTTGAAAGGAAGAAAGTGTGCAATTTCAGATTTCAATATTTACTACTTTAGAGGGTGCAGCACACCAAAATGTACAATTTGCCGAATCAATGAGTAACACCTCCTTTAAATTTTGCTAGAGGCTTGAAATTTGGTACATGGGCTAATCATTTAATGAAAACACCCAAGATGAATAAAGTTTTTCAAAAATATTCATTTATGGGTGTGCTCCACAGAAAAATGTTCGAAAGGGGAAATGATAAAATAGCATTTTTTGGGATGAGATAAAGATTTTAAATTAGTGTACGGGTGGAAAAAGGGTAGAATAGTTCGAAAGGAAGAAATGTGTAATTTAAGTTTTCCAACATTTTCTGTTTTAGGGGGTTCTGCACACCAAAATATTCAATTTGGCGAATAAATATGAAATGCACGTTATTCGAAAATTTGCATTATTCAGGGGTTGTTTAATGCGAGACCGTTGATTTTCAATGGGTATTCGGCTAGTGGTGTTAACTAATTTGTCATATAAAATTGCATGAAAAGTGAAAATATTTCATGATAGTTAATACTTTTTTTTAACTTTATGTAATATTTTAGATAAATTTATAAGAGAAATATGCAATATATTGAGAATGGTTCATGCTAGTATTCTGAAGTTCATGCTATTTGTAATTATGTCATTTCTAATGAAAAATTATATAAGAATTGGTCATTTACATAACATTAATGAAGTTTCTGAATTTTTAATGATTTTTGTTTTTAAATTTCATTCAAAACTTTGGAGGTCTTAAGAGCATTTGATTGCATTTAAAATCAATAAGCTTTCAGTATTTACCAATTGTAATATGTACCAAATTTCATTTGAAACGTTCCATTCATACATGAGATATTGCACCAACAGACTTACGAACTCTCATACACATAAATTACCTCAAAAGCATTCAATTCAAGTTCAAGGATGCTTGAAATATGTTTTTCTGTTGAAAACTCAAATTCGAATTTTTGACCCATCATAATACTTTCCCTATGCATTATATTACGTATATAGGAAAAGTAAAAAGGAAAGACAGGCCGTAACTTTCAATACATTTTACCACGCTTACTACAGAATCAAATAGAAAAAGAATCGGGTCAAAAGTTTGTTTATTCATAAATTATACAAGCTCAAAATGTTAAAATGTCACAGAAAGAAATAATTAACAAGCAGTGGAACAAGTAATATACTGAAACTAATGTAGGAACAATGAAAGTAGATTATTCCAAAACCTCCAGACCAATGACCGGAGATTCGTGCTGGATTTCAGATTATAAAAGATGCACAATTTCAATCGAAAATATAGAAGTTGAAATAGACCAGCTCAGTGGTTAAGAGATTTTACTGTGGGACCAATCCTGTAGCAGAATTCAATACAATAGTGTTGAAAGTCATCTAAAGTTGCAACCAAGTACGTTTTAAAAACCCCTGGTTTCGACGATACTTAGCAGAATACATGAAAAAAAAAATTGTTTATTCATAAGATACTTGACAGAAAGCAAGATATTTCTGGAAAAAATAAAATTGTCCTTTTCCTTGTGTGATTATAACACCATCCCATAGTCCTGTGGAAAAATTTACTGCAATAGTTTCTAAGGTCACCTATTGTTGCTACTAAGAACATTTTAAACCTCCATAGTTGCAACATTCCCCCATCAGAATGTGAGATATTTCCAAAGAAAGAGAAAAAACATAAAATTATTTTCCACCTATAATCATAGTATCATCCTGTAAGTAGACATGCATTACGGAAAAAATAAATAAATAAAAAATTACCGATTTGGGGTCTTTCTGGACTTTAGAATTCTGAATAATCAATTATTAAATTGAGAATATTCTAAAATAGTACCTGTATGAATACGATTATGTCTGATTAGCTGGCTGGGTTTTTGAAATAGTTTACCACAGAAGTAGCATTTATGAGAAAATTGAGAACGATCTATATTCTTTTTGTATGTTCGTCGATGAAGAGATACCCTACAAAAAGAAAAGATAAATACTAGCTATAATTTTACTTTTGATATAGCATAATTAAAAATTGATACATGCATATAACTTTATAAAATTAATTAACTAATTTTACATAAGATCAAATAAAAACAAAAGACTGCACCACAGTTTTAATTGGTTCATATAAACTATACTGAACATTATAATTTTTATTTACACCACAGTAGACAAATATTCCATCTACGATGCAAATTGAAAAACAGCTCTTATTAAAATATATTAATAAATTTCTTCAAATATTTAAAACTATTTGAATAAAAACTCTATTTTAAAATGGAATAAAGGTTAGGAGAAAAGGCATGAGAAAATTAAAATATTTAATTACTTAAATATAAAATTATTATTTTTTAGTGAATCTCTGTGAAACTTTAATACTTAATATCTATCAAAGTGCAATAAAATTGTGGAATAGTGCTAAATAGCATAGAAAACTCTATGAAGACAAAGCAATCAATAACCACGCTGATCACTTATGAACAATCATGTGGCTTTTTTTTCTGAAAAAAAAATTCAATCATGGCCAAAAAGATTAAAAATATAAAAGTTCTTTTTCCCCTCCATTTGGGAATCAATGTCTGAGAATTATTATTCTTGGAATAGAAAATAGAATTTAAATTTTTTAGTAGTGGTATGCTATACAATAAAAGTGCGACATACTCTCTTCTCTCGATCTCTCATATTTCTTGTTACTCATACTCAGAATAAAGAAACATATTATAAAAAAAAAAATTAAGTTACAGGGTTTTATTAAAATGCACTAAAAAGTAAAAAATAATTTTTAGCTATCACAACATTCTTGGTCATATGTGTGGTGCGCTAAATATAAAAATACTTAAAGTACTATTATTATTAATTATAATAAAATTGTTAAATTAAACTTAATATACATGGTCGTAAATTGCTCATATTAGTGGACTTATTATTAAATTGTACATTGCTTTGTTGTGCCGCTATGTAAAACCCTCCAATTATTTACCTTTTGCACGAGTTCTGTAAAGGAATTATTAATTAATATATAATACTCTCTCTTCTAAATGGATCACACCAGTTAAACTTTAACAATAAAACATTTATTAACAACATAAACACTTATTAATTCATTACAGAATTAATTATTAGTTTTGGCGGGGGAACATGTGAGACCACCTAAATTTCCTAATATATGTTTAGATCTAGATATCTTTTTAAGGAACACATACCTTCAAGTCTATCTCAGACTTTGTTAGCAGCACGTATTTGATGTCATCTTTATTACTAGCATTAACTCGTAGTGTAATGCATCCACTCATAACTTCGTCGATCATATTGTACTGCTGACTCCAACACTTGCACTTATTTCATTCTCTTAGTATATCAAGTCATCTATGTAGTATCTGTACAAGTCATAATGTTGCCCAAATATTAGCACAAGTCTACCAAGTCATACTGTCGAATTTATCTGTATAAGTGTACTCCTAGTGTCCTTCTTCGGTCACAGGCTGTGGCTCTTTTTTTTTCCTCGGAGATGTCACTCCCCCTTTGCTTTCATTTGCAGCATTGAGAGTGATGCAACAAGCAGCTTTACCATTGGTTAACCTTTAATCCAATGTCGCTACTTAACATCCTCATAAGGGCCCGCTCGGTCCCCTCTGTCTTGAAGCCCCTCAATTTATGGTCTGCTGTAAACCTCGGTGCCACTCAGACTGGAAGTATTGTTCAATGTTTCAGATCAATAAATAACTGGCATAAAACTGTCTCACCAAAACACATGTGAGATCTATTTCTGGTCTCACAATATGCAACGAAAAAAAATTTGATGTGGGCAGTACATGACTATCCTTATATAATGCAATGAATTTACTACTTTTACAGTAAAAAAAAATTAGGTTATTCTTACAGTAGATACTTATATTCTTTCCAAGTTATTGAATTTTCATCAATTAGTCATCATTTTTATTGATGTAGCATCATTTTTATCCATTTGACGAGAGTTTCTTTAATTTGGCAACAGTAAAAAAAGTCGTCAAGTTGGCGACAAATTCATCACCAAAATCTCACTAAGTGTTATGGATGGAGAAATAAGTTATTCATATAACAGATAAATGACTATTTGCATTCAAATACAAAAATATTACTCAAAGTATCTTTTTTTATGAATGGAACGAGCTAGATCCACGAGAGTAATGTCACCAAATTTACCACATGATATTACATATGAAAAGTGAACATGTTTCTCAACAGTTAATATATTTTTTTAATTTATGGAATTTTTTATAAATATATTTGAAAAATATGCAATATCTTAAGAATGGTTCATGCTAGCATTCTACAGTTTATGTCAATAGTTTTCTAAGGAAAAATTACATAAGGAATGTCCATTTGTGTAACTTTATTAAAGGTTTTGATTTTTTAATGATTTTTTCAAAATTTCATGCGAAAATTTAGCAGGGGGGGGGGGGGGGGCGTCTGAACATTCAATGGTTTAAAAACAATAGGCTTCCAGTATTCACTGATTGTAATTCTTGTTCCAAATTTCCTTCGAATCCCTAAATTTGTTCATGAGATATCGTTTCCACAGACTCATTGACACACACACACACAGACATCACTTCAAAAACATCTGATTCGTGATCAGAGTTGCTTGAAACGTGCTCTCCCGTCGAAAACTCGAATTCGAATATTCAGCCCCATCACAATACTTTCCTCATATACTATTATGTATATAAGGAAAGTAATAAAACTATGGGATGCTGATAAAAGTAGACATTGGAAGAAATTGGACATAAACAGAATTTTATGGAACAATGGACGTAATAACATAGAAATGACATATATAAGAATGATTACATACAATTCATTTAAAATTTTTTTGACAATTTTGATTTAACAATCTGTCATTCTTATATATGTCATTTCTATGTTATCAACTTGTAGTACAATAGACCTCTGGTCGATGTGCTGCGCTCTCCTTGAGCCTCCTGCCTTTATTTCATTTCATGTTATCAATTTTATTGTTCCTTCAAATTCTGCTAATGCCCAAATATAATTTTATTATGGGCGCCTTCGCATATAACCAAGAACGTTCTGATAACTAAAAATTATTTTTTACTTTTTAGTGCATTTTAATAAAAACCATGTAATTTAAAAATTTTTTTACAATATTTTATTTTATGCATTTTAGTCTTTTGTGATTTTGTAATCACTTTTTTATCAGATATATCCAATCAAAGCTTTAAAAAATATTTTATTGAATTCATTATGATTTGGATGTCTGGTTCAATTTCTTTGATGGCATTTCTAACATACTTAAAACTCGAATTTGAATTTTTGACCCCATCACAATTATTTCCCTATACATTATACTATATATGTTTATAGGGAAAGTAATAATTCAGTTTTTGAATATATTTTCGTGATAACTTTGAATTCAAAATTTTTGTGAAAATAATATTTTTATTGTACAAAAGAGAAATGGGTTGTTTCTTCATTTTATTAAAAAGTCCCAAAATGGCTATTCATAAGGTTAAAGAATGATTTAAAAAAAATTATTCAATTTTCCATATTTTTAATTGCTTTAATGACAAAATTAAACAATTCAAAAGTCTGAAAATATTAATATATATATATATATATATATATATATATATATATATTCATGATTTAGGCTTAGAGCCTCGTCCACGTGTATGGCGTTTGTGCTTGATTTCGTTAGTTATACTTATTTCGATTCCATACCTTTGTATTATATATTTTTCATTGACTTGTTGATTCGATATTTATTTTATTTATTTTTTTTCCATTTGCTTGAGGATTAGTTGATTTTTACTTTTGTTTTGTAAGCCAGTTAGATAGTTGGATTTAGTTTAAGTTTTTCTTTTTTTTGTTTCCATACCTTTTAATTTGGTTGATTTTCTGTAACTTGATAGCTTGTGTTTTGTATTTTTTATCCATTTGATTGATGATTTGCTGTATTATATTTTATTCTGTGGGTGTTTTAAAATGTTAGGATTATCGTGTTACATCTTCTTACTTTTCGTTCATTGGATTTTCAAACTTCTATTATATATATATATATATATATATATATATACATATATATATACAGCACATCAGACAATGGTATACTTACCTTATTTTGTAATGAATTTTGCAGTGGTCTCTTAAATGAGATAACTTCTTAAATCCCTTTGAACATGTTCGACAAACAAAAGTTTTATCCATCTCAAGTTCAACCCTGTGCTCTTGCATATGTTTGTCCAATCTAAACTGAAATAAGAGTAAAATAGTTAAAAATTCATGAATGACGTATCATAAAATGCTTCCTTTTCCAAAATTGCCCATTAATCCTTAAAGTAATTTTTTGGAATCCCAAATGCATGATGTATCTACAATCCACAAAACTTTTATTTATAATTAAAAACAATATAAAAGAAAAGCATGTCTTCACATAAGCACTAATATTCAATTACTGAGTTTTCAAGACACAAGAATTTTACTATATATATCATAGTTACAAAGGTAAGTGCTGTGGTTGCAGCTTGTAAGTCACCAGTTTAGAAATTTGTAATTATACAAAGTTCAGAATATTGGTTCTTGTTCAATTATAAAGTTAAAGCAATATTGGGTACAGTTAGTACCTGAGTACATGACCATCTTGGAAAATTGTGTGTTGCTGGTAAAATTTAAGTCAAATGGCTCCTAGTACTTGCTGCCATAGCCAGAGGTGATTGTTTTTATCCACATTAAAGATAGGGAGTCAAAGTTACACCCACATGAGATAGGTATATGACCCTGTTCAGAAAACTAAGCTACAGTCGGGCAATATTCTGGCAATATCACCCAATGCACCATTACCCAAGACATTATGATAATTTTAAACTACAAAAAACCTTTACTTCCCTGGGGTGTTGTGGGACATTTGTTTAGTTTAATTTTTTACACATAGAACATATATAGATATATATTATGAATGCATGTAAACACATTTACTTAACATAATTAAGCATATTTATTCCTCTATTTTCCCAAATTTTACAGGTCATTTTGAAGAAAAAATACAAAATCTAATCAGCATCAGCTTAATCCACACTTCAAGAACCTGCAAAACTTCAAATTGATTGAATGGAAAATTGATTGAATGGTTTTTGAGCTAGAGTGATTACATTTGTGCATTAACACATACATATAAAAAATGGTTAATTCATGTTCCTGAATACCCAAATCATGGAAAATGAATCAAAATCTCCCATTTTTTGACTCTACTATATTTTGCCAATATATATATATATATATATATATATATAAATATATATATATATATATATATTTATTTATTATGTATTGTACAGAAGTAAAATCCATTAGCTAAGATCAAATTGACACATGTAGATGAAGATTTCCTAGCCTGTGGCTAGCAAACTCAGGGAAATATTCACCTAGTTCCCAATGGGATTTATAAACTTGAAATAAGTTTGGAACTCTGATGCAGATAAGAAATTGTTGCAAAAAATTAGTCCACAGTTTTGAAAATTGGAGAATATTGTGTTTATATAGGTGCCCATATACGATTAGTTCTGGACTGATGCTATGCATTTTATTCTAAGCATGATAAGAATTTACTATGGACTGATGTCATGCATGTTATTCTAGGCATGATAAGAATTCACTACTGCATACATGTTATAATGAGATGTTCAGTCACAGGCTGTTACACCAGTTTGTTTGTGAATCTTAATTGTCAAAATGAGTATGATGAAATCATGCAAAGAATGGGTTCAAAATAGAATATATAATGTGCATGTATCTCTACAGTGATGAAATACCCTATTCGGTATAAGTGAGCTTATAAACAGTCTGTTTTGGAATTACCGGATAATGACATTTTCGGAATTATTGTGTGGCCACCCTAAGCAAGGTGACTATAAAAAATATTCAAGTGCATGCGTAAAATTTCAAACATTAGTGTTTCTGAATCTTTGTAATATTTCAGGCACAAATATGGTCCTAATATGCCAGACAAGAGCAGGATTTATTAATTAGGTGAAATAAAATGTTTCATAGTTTGGTGTTTGTTCAGGCTAGATGAAATAAATACAGAACATGACCTTATGTGACTAAGCAATAAATAAATTGAACACAATGTAAAATACTGCACAAATAAATTGCAGAATGCAAAAGAATGCATTCTATAATTCATTTGCACAATATATTAGATTGTGAGCAATTTACTTATAGATAGAGTAAAAAGCCATATCTTAGATTTTGGAATTACATTAAAAATTTGTAACTCTTACTTTGAATTCCAAAATACCTCTAACTCCATCTCCAGCTGCTTATTTGATATTAAAGAAATACTAAAGGTAGAATTTTTAAATTAATATTATGACAAACAACTTTTAATATGACAAAATCTATCTATATAAATTGAAAACCTGTATGTATGTTTGTCTCTTCACTGAATAACAGCTGAACCGAATTACATGAAATTTTGTGGGTAGCCTTGGAACAACCCCACTTAAAATTTAGCCTTTCGAGTTTCTAGAACCAGTGGTTGTTTAGATATCATTTAAAAACACAAAGTTAAACTTTCCATAGGCATACATTATGCAAACGATATTTTTTTCCATAAATTTATTTAAAGTGATATCATATCATATAGCAATGGATTTAAATCCAATGTGTTTATATGGCAGACGATTTTTATTAAATCTTTTTTGTTTTACATAATAAAGAGATGTATATAAATTAAATGTCCTCAAAATTGGATTTTTGACTGGATTATATCAATTATGGCCTCCAGGTTTCAAGATTACAGGGAAAACTGATATTTTCAATTTACTATGTCATCCATTTTATTTTGGTAGAAATTGTTGAAACTCATATATTGTAGTATGGGTAATCTTCTACTAATACATGGGCATATTTTCTAATCTATGAGAATATAAGTAGTACGGGTATATTCTCGCACAATTTTAGCACTTTCCGTACAATTTTAGCGCTTTCATTTTGGCATATATTGGAACCAATTAGTCTTCAAGTTTAAAGATTACGAGAATTACTGATATTTTTAATTTCTTATGTCATCTGTTTTATTTTAGCAAAAATTATTGAAACTCATATATTGTAGTATGGGTAATCGTCCACTAATACAAGGGTATATTTTCTAATCTACGAGAATATAAGTAGAACGGGTATATCTTCCTATACAATTTTAGATCTTTCATTTTGGCATATATTGGAACCAATTATAGCCTTCAGGTTTAAAGATTATGGGAATTATTGATATTTTCAATTTAATATATAATCTATTTTACTTTGGGAAAGATTTCTGAAACTCATATATTGTAGTACAGGTAATATTCTACTGATACATGGATAATTGGATATATCTCTTAATTTATGAGAATATAAGTAGTATGGGTATATATATATTCCCATACAATTTTAGCACTTATTTTGGCATAAATTAATTCCATCTCATATTTTTGTAAATGTATTTACAAATGGACCAGGATGTTTTATTCTTCACGTCTGCCTGTGAAGATAATTTTATATAGTGAGAACAGAGATTCTTAAACTTCTATTTAGGAGCATAAATTTACATGTTTTAATAGAAAGTTTTGAATAAAAATGTCATTTAGAATACTATAAGAATTATTTGCACATGATTGTGAATTTTAAGTTTCTTTATAATGTATATTCCATACAAAGAACAGGTATACTGCTGTTTATGAAATAAAGATGTGTTTTAGTTTTAAAGATAATAAAGATAATTTTCATTTCATTGAAACTGTGGTAGACTTGCTGTAATTTAGATATTAGCCATTTCTGAGCTTATGTTGATTCAAATTATGAATTGAATAGTAGTAAGATAGGATACTTCATTTCTTTAAATGTATATACAACCTTGATTTAATAATTTTTATTTAGAGGCATCTCCTCTTCCTTACCGAAAACATTTCTGTACTTCATATTTTATGTAAAGATGTGGTTAAATGTATATACAACCTTGATTTAATATTTTTTATTTAGAGGCACCTCCTCTTTTACATGTTTTTTGTTATTAAAGTTATAAAATAGTCTGCTTCTCTTCTTTACCGAAAACACTTTTGTACTTCATATTTTATGTAAAGATGTTGTTTCAACTAGTAATGGGAATTATAGCTATTTTTCATTAGCAGTGCTAAATGTTAATGTTACATTTTATTAGCTGCTATTTTTTATAATTTTTAATATGCACCAGTTTCAATAATTGAAAATATTGAATATCTCACTGAGCTATATATTATATGGGGTCATTACTCCCTATTTCTTAACATTAATGCAAAGTTTACACTTTCTTCTTCGAAGCAGACCACCCGACCTACCCGAAGGTGTAAGGTATCTATCTGCTTGAACGGCCGGAAAGAGCCACCAAATTTAGACCAGAACCTAACCTAGTGTGTGTGTGTGTAGGGGGGGGGGGGGGGGGTCCACAAAGAACGTACCCTTCTTCCCTTAGAACTAACCTCTTGGACCTAAATATTTAATGTGCCCATACACAGTGTGAATATTGGGACAGTTTGGGCAGAGCCGATAATAGAACTCGGTTTGTCTGATTGCAATCCCCGCACACTAATCACTGGGCTCTCTGACCTCAAAGTTTATATCTGGAAGAAAGAAGCAAATATCTTCCATGTAAGCCAATCAATTCCGAGTAAGCCAATCTATCAACTTTAGAAATAAGTTCTCGAAAGCACCCATGCTTTATTGACTGCCCAGTATTATTAACACTACAAATGACTTTAATGAAAATAAAATAATTGTCTGTTATATATTAATTCCAAAAAAAAAAAAAACCCTGATTTAAATAACTAAATAAAATTCCAGAAAGCTCCATAAAATCACTATAAAGTTTTGAACTATGGATTAGCAAATGTTTAGCTGCTAAGTTAATCATTATTCCATAGAGCAGAGCTATTAATAGTGCAAGCAACGTATGTTCGTGTATCTGCACAGCATCCGTATTTTTAGCTGTAAACTCGCGTAGTGGGCGAGTACGTGAACGACAACTACTGCATATCTCCCTAAAGCGGGTGTATTGTTATTAAATGAGCATGATTATTATTATTATTGCATGCGTTCGCGGAGCGGGTCAAAGACGAGTCCGCTAATATGAGGGAGGGCTATTTTGTGTTTCAAATCTGCTATACGGATGTCGTGCAACGGGCTAATCTGTTAATCCATAAGCCCGCATAGTGGGCGCGCTCATAACACAATGTCACACGATTTGCATGCGTCTGCACAAGGTATATATCATTATTGCATGCATTGTATGTGGATTACATACACTCGTTAAAAGAAGGCGCTTAATTTTTTAAATGTCAAATAGTTATTGCATTTAGCGGAGTTATCATTATGTTATATATAATGCGTACTACATCTGTCTGAGTAGTAGTCAGGTCAGGGCCGCTCATACAAATTTCTGGGTTACCCTTCATATTTCGTTTTCCTCTTTTATGCATTCTTCATGTCTTATCCTCCCTCAAAAAATTATTGGGGGCCCAACCACTTGAGTGGTGTCCGACCCTCCTTATGGACGGCCGTGGTCAGATACACAGCCAATAGCTATTGCATGACCTGCATTGGAAGTAAATCCGCTACGCGAATTATATATGTCAGCGTATCATTACTGCATGGAGCAGAGTTTTCATTATATTGTATATAACGCATAGTGGTCAGATCAGGACCGCTCATAGAAATTCCTGGGTTCCTTTCCATATTTCATTTTCCTCTTTTGTGCATTTTTCATGTCTTTTCCTCCCTCAAAAATTGTTGGGGAGTTCGGGTCCCACCACTTGAGTGGTGTCCGATCCTCTCTAAGGGCGGCAGTGGACAGATACACAGTCGATAGCTATTACACAAACAACAAATAGGAGTACTCCCAGCCGTGACTTTTGCAGGTATCGGAGATACACAGTCTGCAGCAAGAAAGCATATTAAGAGAATTTTCAAAAAGCCACTAGGCTGGTAGCTAAAAGTAAACAATAGCTGGTAGCAATTAGTAAACAATATAAAGAAAATAAGCTCTCCCATATTTCATTCAAGCCCGCTAAAATCACCGAGCTAATTTAACAACTTTTCTCCCCCACCCTTTCTATCATCCTCGGGTTTTGGCTGAATCGGCGGAATCAACGTAAACATCTTCCCGCAAATGGCGCAAAGAAACCTAGTCCGAAAATCTATATTTTTAAATATTTGTTTTAGAGCAAATATACGTACACGGTTTACATTTACAGAATTTTATAACTCAAATGCATATCAAACATGAAATAATTCAACAAAAATTTTAGTTGAAA
Source organism: Amaurobius ferox (assembly GCA_951213105.1). Classification (NCBI taxonomy): domain Eukaryota; kingdom Metazoa; phylum Arthropoda; class Arachnida; order Araneae; family Amaurobiidae; genus Amaurobius; species Amaurobius ferox. The sequence continues at coordinate 87,791,858 of OX578138.1, forward strand.
AAGAAAACTGCTTTGAAAGTTTTCATCAGAAGGAAGAAGGAATGTACGTGCTTAATATTCCTCTTTCCGTTTTGTTTCTTTTAGTGGAGGAAAGAAGTGATATGGGGCTGTCAATCTTCTTTTTATTGGCACTAGATCACCCTTTTTCTTTCTTTGAAGGAGGAGGGAGCAAGGGGGTGGGGGTGGGGGGGGGAGAGACAGAGACACGATCAAAATTTACGGTAATGAACGCAGAGAAAGGGCTCTGGAACTTATCTGAGGTCATACAAGAACTGGTTGAATTTCGTTTGAGGACAGACATTGCTCTCTTAACAAAAGGCTAAGCAGGGGATCTGATCTGCTAACAAAAAGGCAGGGAGGGTGCTTTTCTCAGGCAAAGAGCAAGGAAGGCGCTGTTCTGGTAACAAAAGGGCAGGCAGGGAGCTGCGCCCTTCCAAAAGTGCCTGGGGGAAACTCTGCGTCTTCAATGAAGCTTGCTATTTCCGTTAACAAAACACTCCATCTGTATCTTAGCGCAAGCTATTACCTGAACGAAAATCTAATAATGCAATACTAATGCCAATAAGTGTTATAAGCATTCTTCTTAACACTAACATGACAATATGCTACTGATTTTTTGCATCAACCTCTTTCTCAGAGCAAATTGACAAATCCTTTTCATGCAATCTCTACTCAAAACCAAATAACTATATCAAGCATAAACAGCTTGAGAAAACAAAATGTTAATTTGTGGAAGCTGTATATCGAAACAAGTTATCTATAGAAACAAACACATTGCAAACAAAGCAGATTAATGTTAACAGTTTTTTTAGAGATAATTTTCTAACTAAGGAAATGCACAAAATTGTTATTTTCAGTGAGTGTTATGGAAGTAGAAAGAAGTTGAATTTCAAAATTTAGCAGAAGAGTGGGGATCTGTAAGCAGTGTCTATCTAGTAGAACTTTCAGATTTATTAATTTAGACCTGTTATTTATCCTTTACATTACGGCTCCAAGAATCCATTTTTTCAACTCCATAACGGCAAAATAACTGAAAATTCCACACCTCTAAATAAACATCTTTAATGACCTTGTCTTTTGTTCGCAACTCGTTCCCCCTACAGTCAGGAGAAACTTGAAGGAAGGGCTGCAGGCATTCTTCAAGTTTTCAGAAGAAGATTGAGAGTTTCAAGAGAATTTCAGTGGTACAACTTTTGTACCGCCGTAAGGAAAAAGTTAAAAAAGATCTCAGTGGCTTTGCTGAAAGAAACTAGTCTGTCTTGCCTACTTATAGGAATATACTTATTTTTTGGAAATAATTCTAGAACTGGAAAGACTAGAAAGTTCAAATTTAGTAAGTCATTGTATTTTGTGGTAAATTTTAATTCTTTGAATTTTTAACCTTTTCGGGCTGGCTGCTCCACAGCCCATCATAGAAATGTACTCGTTTCGGGGGGAATAGTTAAAGAACAGGAACAGCTAAAAAGTTCAAATTTAGCATGTTGTTACCTTTTGTGGCATATATTTTAATTCTGTAAATTTTTAATACCATTGCCCTGGCTCATCCTTAATCTGCTATAGAAATGTTCTAATTTCAGGAGAATAACTTGAGAACTGGAGCAACTAAAAAGTCCAAATATTGTATGTCAAAAGCCCAGACCACACAGCCAACCCAGAGGTTTACGGCAGTTAAACGTGTGGCCGGGAAAAAATATTGCATGTCATCGTTTTTCGTGGTATATTTTAATTCTTTCAATTTTTAACCTTATCAGACTGGCTCATTTTGAGCCCACCATAGGAATGCACTTGTTTTGAGAGAATAACTTGAGAACGGGAGCAGTGAGAAAGTCCAAGTTTTGAATGGTATTGCCATTTGTGGTATAGTTTTAATTCTTTGAATTTTTAATCTTATCAGGCTGGCTCATCCTCAGCTCGCTACAGAAATGTACTTGTTTTGTGGGGAATAACTAGATAACAGGAATAGCTAGAAAGTCTAATTTAGTATGTCGTTGCCTTTTTGTGATATATTTTAATTCTTTAAATTTTTAATCTTATCTGACTGGCTCATCTAGGCCTGTCATAAGAATGTACCGTTTCAGGAGAACAACTTGAGAACTGGAGCAACTAGAAAATCCAAATATGATATGCCGTTGTCTTTCATGGTATATTTTAATTCTTTGGATTTTTAGACTTATCGGACTGATTCATTTTAAGCCTGCCATAGGAATGCACTCATTAAGGCAGAATAACTTGAGAACCAGAGCAGTTAGAAAGCCCAAATTTAGTATGATGTTGTCTTTTGTGGCATATTTTAATCTTTTGGATTTTTAACCTTATTGGGCTGGCTCATCCTGACCTTCCATAAGAAATGTACTTGTTTTGGGGGAATTTCTAGAGAACTGGAGCAGCTAGAAAGTACATATTTATTTTGTTGTTGCCTTTTGAGATACATTTTAATTCTTTGGGAATTTTGAAGATAATTGAGGAACCGAACATTCAAAGTCATATAAGTAGGCATCAAGCTAGTCGAGGTTATATGTCTTATTATTGAGTTTGTCCCACTGTCATTAGTGTTTTGCCCTCCTATGAACAGTTCCATGGATACTCATGAGTGGAGGCTTGTGAATGTGTGCGGCCACAAAAGGGCGAACAGGGTTTCTTGTTCACTATGTGGGTGGGGTGAAAAAGCTTGCATGTGATAAGTGATCTCAGGGGATGGTGAGTGTCAGTAAACAAAGAGCATAGCAGGTCATAAACTCCGGCTGTTAATGAGCTGCAGTGAACAGAAGGGCTTCGCCTCCTAGTACCTAAAAGAACAGCATCTGCTATTTTTAACAGTTTGGTGGAATCGGTGTTAACTGTTAGCAACCGCTATTTGTCATTTGCAGTGTTGAATTAGTAACTAAGCTAACAGCAACCCATCTCTAGTTTCAACTAAGGATGTGTTGTAACTAAATCTGAAATTGTAACACTTTGGTCTGGTACAGAATATTAAAAATCATAAATTCACCAATCCATTAAATTTATGCTCTGTTGTGGGAAAATTTGTTAATGCTGTTCTGTCTATTGCTAAAACTATTTTTTATGATTTAAAGTTCTATGATGTATGTCAGGAATTATCTGATATTATAATTGAGAGTTCTAAATCTGTTGGGGTTAAACATGTTTATGATATTAATACTTTTAGACCCCCAGTTGCTTCAAAAGTTAATTCAACTAGTTGAGGTTAAATCCATCTCAGTTAAAAATAGTTGAATTTGCTTACATGACAGATTGCAAAATTTGTAGGTGGTCAAAAAACAAATGGTGTGAGAGCACACTGTATACCATCCCTGAGAATATAGACATACCAGAGACTATAAGATCTTTAACTCAGAAACTAAAGCTAATAAATGTCTGTTGTCAAACTCCATAATTTTACATAAAACCTGCCAAAGAAGATATTTAGTAAAATAGATCTAGTATTAACCAATTTCTAATTTATGCAGAAGATCGTAAGACTGACATTATAATACATTTTGGGTTTATGTGCTTACTTTATGGCATTTGCAATGTCCTACAAATATTTAGAAGGATTATAATTTAAATCATGTATTGTTTGGTTTTGATTTTGTATATTTTTCTTGATATCCTGATTATTAACTGTGCATTTAGGGTACTAAGCTTTAATATTTCCACTACAGGAGCTCCATATTACAATAAAATTTTCTTTTAATGAATATTCAGGGTAGAATAAATTCTAAACATTTAATTAATGTGTGTACTTGCAAACCCTTACTTTTAAAATATTCAATGCAACAATAAATTATACAAAACCTACTACTGTTCAAGATACATATTGTTTTCTTGGTTCATGAACTGTTATCATAAACTAAAATAAGGTGTTGCCTGGGTCCTAAATAAGCATCCACTACTAAAATAATACAGATACAGATAACAGCAATAAATTTTCAAATCTCCAGTTTTGAGCTAAAATCACTCTTGTGACACAAATAAATGAAAATACAGCCAAACTCGGCTATAACGAACACAGACATAATGAAGTCATAGCTAAATTGAAAAATAAGTTCCTTTAATTTGATTTAATGTATGGAGTACCATGGATATAATGAAGGTATTTTTTCCCCTCAAATTGCATTTTTAACCTTTTATGTAAAGATTTTAGGATCTTTACTTACCTTAAAAATAAGACTTTTCACTATGATCTTATGACATTTTACTATTCATTTTGATATTACTTTTTACATTTCATATATACATAGTACAATGTTTAGGGAACGTATTGTGATGGGGTCAAAAATTTGAATTCGAGTTTTCAATAGAAGAGCACATTTCAAGTATACCTGAACTCGAATTGATTGTTTTTGAGGTCATGTCTGTGTGTAAGTATGTGTGTGTGTGTAGGTATATGTGTGTGTGTTGGTATGTATGTGTGTGTTGGTATGTGTGTGATGTGTGTGTAGGTTGGTATTGGTATGTATGTGTAGGTGGGTGTTGGTATGTGTGTGTGTTGGTAAGTATGTGTCCTTGAAATTGTGGAGACAACATCTCATGAACGAATGGAGCACTTTAAATGAATTTTGGTACAAAATTTACAATCAGCAAATATTGGAAGTCTATTGATTTTAAATGCAATTGAATGTTTGGAAGGCCACCAATTTTTTAATGATATTTTGAAAATATCACCAAAAGTTTTCAATAATGTTCTGTAAATAATCATTTCATATGTAATTTTTTATTAGAAAACGATTGACAAATTTTAGAATGCTTTCATGGACCGTTCTCAAGATATTGCTCTTTTTCAAATAAATTTAACAAAAAGATCACTGTAAAATATGTTCACGTTTCATATGTAATATTATGCAATAAATTTGTTAACATCATTCTTGTAGATCCAGTTTGTTCCATTCATGAAAGAAGTTAGTTTGTGCATAACTGTCAACCTAATAAAGTGAAAAATAGGACTATTTGAAGCTAAAAATAAGAGCAAGTGAATTCACCGGAAACTTGTTACTAAGTAGCAAAACCACATTTAGGATGGTTATGTTAAATTAGAGATAGGCCTTAAAAGTAATAAAGTCGTATTGCTGAAAATATGTTTAAAATAAAGTTGAATATTAAAATTAAGTTTTGAAAGTACTTAGAATAAATACGAAACTAAAAATATTAATTCAAATGACACTTAAAATTTTTTGCTACAGATGACACAGACAGAAAGACTTCTTTTGTTATTAAACTAATTTAAGCATATATTTGAATTTAAAATATTTAAATTTAAAAGTAAAAACAGAAAAATATTTAAGCAATTTTAAAAGTTCAAATTTGAATATTTTATTAATATTAAAACACTATATAAGGTTCATGTGTTACACTTTTAACTGGTCGATAATTGTTATAGCACAAAAACAATTAGGTATTATATAAAATAACTAATTTATGATTTTTGATACTTTTAACAGATGAGTTTAATGTTTAAAGTAGTTACAGTAGAGAATAACTGAATAAATGGGAAACATATATAATATAAATGATCAACTTTTCTGTAAGAAACATGAGGATAGAAACTTATCAAAATTAATTTGCTTTTCTAGCACTAACTAATATGAAAAAGAAGTTATATTGAGAAAGTACATTTTTGCTAGTTATTTTACATTGAGCTCTCCATTACTCACAAATTTTGCTACTTTACATAAAGTTTATTAATTCATTATTACATATTTAAAAATATGATTTTACATTTTTAGTTCTATCAAAAAAGTATGTATATTAAATCTATATTAAAAAGCAGTACATAATTATGTCTTTTGAAAACTTGAATGAATGAATTCGATTAATCTATATTTAAGTCTTATTATAATTTATATGTGAAAAAAAAAATATATATATATATATATATATAAATAAAAATTGAAGGATTTTAATCGAAAATTATGCATAAACTACTGTATGTACAAAAAAACCCATCTCTAGCATATCTGTTACAAATGAGTAACTATAAGCCAAGACTAAGGATAAAGATAGAAGGTAACATATCACTACAATGGAAAGGGGGATGAGAAGAATATTGGGATTCAAAAATCACAATTAAAAGTATATAAAAGTAAATAAAAATAAAACTCGGCAAAAATGAGAATAGGCAATAATAATCAGCTCAAGATAAGAGATTAAGAATAGAGAACAATCAATTGAAACTACACAAAAAATGGCGGTTAGTTCGAAATTGCATATATATTAGCATAAATTACAGCCCATTAATAGTAAAATATATCTAGTTTTAGTACAAAATATGTAAATAAGGAGTTTTTATTACTTTCTTCTTGTTTAATTTCATAATGCGATATTTAATCTCATAAATGTAATATTTAATCTCATAAATGTAATTTATACATGATAATTACACAAGAAATAACATCATTAAGCAGCTGAAGATCTAGATAAGAGCTGTTTTTGACCTGCTGACGTGCTGATGAATAAGACTTATTATAAGTAAATCACAAAACAGTTTTAATGTTTTGGCTCTATTTGGTTTGGATACAGATGGCTTTATACAGTATCCAAAATGAAAACAACATTAAAGATGTGCACTGCTACACACATAAAAAAAAATATGAATAATAAATATAAAAAAATGGTAAAAAGATTAAATAAAAATCTGAAACATACTTGAGTGCTAAATTCATCACCACATTCAAAACAAATAAGGTTTTCTTCGATTTCATGCAGCATTAGATGTGCCTTCAAACTAGCCATTCTTGAAAATTTTTTATTACAGGTGGGACACATAGGATCCGAAGTACAATGAGTGGCTTGATGTAACACTAGGTTTATTTCTCTATTGAAGGATGCATCACAAGTGTCACATCTATGAGGTTTATCTTCAGCATGAAGTTTCCAATGACGATGTAACTGTTTGACATTGGGAAATTCTTGTGCACATATGCTGCATTTATGAGGGCCCTGAAATTAGATTTAACAAATCTTTATCAACATAAGATTATATATTTAGATGATAATGATAAAAAATTCAATACTTAAACAGTGTGCTTTCAATATAATTTCATATTGTAAATAACATAACTATATACTATTTCAATTGTTGGGATGCCCAATAAAATTTTGAAAATTCTTTGGGCATTACCGATAACAAGTTGTCAAAATTTTATTACCAGTTTCCAGGAACACGTGTTTTTGTGCGCAACAATTTGTTTTATGAAATGTCAATTAAAACAAGACACACTGAATGAAGTGAAACTGCTAAAACATACTTGACTGACTATATTCCCAATAGATTTCAACTGATCAGCTACACACCAATGCAATAAAAGCATTGAACAGTTCATTTAAACATAAAACATTGATGTTTAAACATAAAACATTTTGCTTGTCACAAATTATACACTAATGCTGCATTAGAAAACATTTTAATAAATGTATTCAATAACTTAGGAGGTCAACACTTGTTATATAAAGGTAGAAACTCAGAAACTCAAAAGGCAAAAACTCTGATTAAAAGCCACTGGACAGTAGTGTTCATTTCCTTAGAAACCACTTTCACCCAATGCAAATTTTTAATTCCAAAACTCATTTAAGAGTTTTACATTGCTTTGCTATAACATTTATTAATGCCAAATTAATGGTTTTTTTTATAATTATTACAAACATACACCAAGTAAAATTTTAAAAAATGTATACAGGCTGTCCCAAAAAGATTGAAATGTGCTTTAATTCTTTACCTGTTGGAGATAAGTGGGTAATGTAAATTGCAAAAATGTTGGAAGTAAGGTAGGAAATAAGACTACATTAATGAAATAGTCCTCCGGTCAATTTTTAAAAAGTTGCACTTTTGAAATTTTTATATGACCCCCTTGCACAAATTTGGTCAATTAGAAAATTTTTATTTTTAATGCAACAAGATCATTAAAAAAAAACTGCATATCTAACATAATATAATATAATTTACATTTCTAATTTGATATATGGTCCCCATTCACAATGTTCAATTTTCAATTAAATATAACTCACTCAATTTTAAAGATACAGATATGCAGGTTTTTTTAATGATCTTGTTACATTAAAAATAAAAATTTTCTGATTGACCAAATTTGTCTACAGGGATCGTACAAATATTTAAAAGGTGTAACTTTTTGAAAATTAATGGCAGGACTATTTCATTAACAGTCTTATTTCCTACCTTACTTTCAACATTTTTGCAATTTACATTGCCCACTTATCTCCAACAGGTAAAGAATTAAAGCATGTTTCAATCTTTTTGGGACACTCTGTATAGTTAGTGGTTAGTATACAGTAAATGCATTTTTAAAATAGCTAGTAGGTGACAAATTATTAATTATTAATTTCTTCACTTTAGTCACTCTGCCCAGTGGCCACCATAAGTTTTTATTGTGACTATTATATGATGTATTTTTAATTTTTGTTTTCAGCAAAATGTTTGCTGTATTCAGCACACATTAAGGCTCAAATCTTGTTTAATGCATGATATGCACAGAAAACTGGTAGATAAAAAAAAAAATTATAGTGCATGCATAGTTTATCCACTTCATATTATATTAATATTGTCTCAGATATTTTCCTACAAGATACTAATTATTCATAATTTAAAAACCTTTCATACCACCACTCTTAATTACCAGATGAAACACTAAAGCAAGGTTCCTACACTTTTCTGCAAATGAAAAAAACTCTTTTCAGGTATCTAAATTTTATTTATAATGAACACATAATATAACCATGGCCTTTCAAGGACCGGAATATAGGTTGAAAAGTCCTTGGTGTATGTTTTGCTGGCATTTCAGATGGTACCACAGAATAATTGCCGAATGTTGTATAAAATTACTTAGACATTAAGAGCTAGAGGTTGTTAAACTGGACAATAAATCTTAAAGTTTAAAATGCGAGAATAAAAATCAATGTAAAATTCAAACACTTTTAAGGACCCTTGAAAACCTAAATAACATTCAAGCACTTTAAAGGATTGTGGGACCCTGTAAAGCATGTACACTGGCTTCCAAAAGTTAAGCACAGACAGTAAAATCAACAAAAATGGAAAAGTAAAGCTTTGATTAACTCAAAATTTTATATGAAGGTAGCAAATGTGTTTATGCATTAAAGAAAACGAGAATTATGTACAAAGATGAAAAAAATATTTACTTTTCGTAAGTTATATGATGACGTAATATTTGGGTCATTAACAAAATGATGTTTAAAGGCAAACAAACCAAACAAATCTTACATTAATATGGTATATGACCACCCCGGACCTTCACACAAACTTTACAATGATTTTCCATGCTTTCAATGAGGTGATCAACCATCGCAGATGCGAGCAATAGCCATTCCTCGAATATGGCAGTTTCTAACTATCTGAGACTGGCTGGAGGAAATAAACGTGCAGAGACAGCACGCCCGAGGGCATCCCAAAGGTTTTCAATGGAATTAAGATCGGGAGAAAATGCCCTCACTTTGTATTTGTCAACAATGTTATCTCGATGGGGACTGGCATTCTGTAAGATATCCCATTGAAATTCCAGCCTACACCATGACGCTGCTACATCTGAATGCGCGATGTTCGATGATGTTCTTGGCCTGATTGCATATGCCTCATTCTCTCCAGACCCTTACACACTTATCATCTTATTCTAGGGCAAATTTGGACTCATCCGTGAACAGGATGTTGCACCAATCTGAGACAGTCCAATTGACATGTTGACGACATAACTTAAATCTTGCCCCTCTAGCTTGGACGGTTAGTGGAACATAAAAACATAGTATTCGAGCATGCAGTCCCACAGGCATACAGTCACATGGAATCTTTGGTACACAGTACTGATAGATATTGTCTTACCAAGTGCCGCTGCAACCATGGATGTAACAGTTGTAGAGGTTGCTCGTCGATTCTGCTTGGCTACTATAGCAATATACCGATCATCAGACGGGGTGGTAACCCTTGGACAACTGTTTGACTTGTTTAGAATTATTTCCATAATGGAGAAATTACCGAATGATCAACACCAAAGAAAATAGCGACATCTTTGATTGACTGTCATGCTTTAATGCATCCGACAACACGCCAGCACTCACTATCTGTCATTTGTCTTCATTCAGCCATAGAAACACGAATATCATCAAGAATAATCCTACAAACATTATAAACACTTAGTATCAGCATTTAAATGCACCTCCTCAAATCCTTCAGAATGCTAGTATCTTCAACGACTGCCTAATTAGCATATATCCGGACAGTCAATCGTGATTAGATGTAACATACAATATTTGCATACTGCTATTTACATCTGCAGAGACTTTCAGCCATTCAAATTCAAATACGCTTTCGAAAAATTTAAATTTGTATTGCGTGCTTAACTTTTGGAAGTCAGTGTATTTTACCACATTTTTTGCAGTGCTGATGACTGTATATGTTGAATTCATTATTATTTTTATATTTGAGTACTAGCTAAAATTAAGTGATTGAAAGTTAGACCAATTTCATAGTTTCAAAACTACAAAATAGCTAGTCCATAGGTGGTGAGGGGTTAATCAAGCAAATATTTTCTTGCTTATTTGTGTTGCTCTGTTATGTAACAGACACTGCCTAAATGTCTCAATGCTAATGACATTTTTAATAATTAATTAATAATGTATTTAAATTAATTAATAATTAATTAATTAATAATAATTATAATTAATTATTATTATTAATATTTATAATTATTATTATTAATAATTATAATTAATAATTAATAATACTTAATAAATAATTAATTAATTAGTAACATTAGTAATAAATTAATTAATAATTAATTAATAATGTAATTAAAATGTATTAATAATTAATAAGGACAATAAAGGGAGTCTAATATTTTGTAATTGTGGGCAGCACTATAAAATATATTATAGCATACTAATGCTGTAATGCATATTTAATATGCATTGAACAAAGTCTGGCAGAAAAAATATATTTTGAAAATTTCTGCCAGAAACATTCTTGAATGTTGGTTTAAAAGCCTTTATCACCTCTTACTCTCCCACCCACCATCTCGCTATTGAAAAGAACCATACAACTGGTAACTGATGTAAGGATGGCAAATAGCTGATTAAATAAGTTTTTTTTTTTTTTCGGGAGGGGGGAGGGGCTTACTCAGATGTCAGGTTTAAAATATCAAATGTAACAGCTTGATCACAACTTTTTCATTTCTTTACAAAAAATACTTGAACATTTCAAAAATTAAATGTTTTTAACTGCAATAATTGAAAGCAATGTACAAAATTCTTCAAAAAATTATTGTTACTACGAAAAGTGAAAATACCTTAACATTAATAATTCATTGAAATTATCATAGAAATTCTTACTCTGCGATCAGGTGGCAAAATTTCCTCTTCATTGGAAACAACTTGACTTACTGTGTCTTCCCTATTTTCTGCCTGAACTTCTGATATTTCTGCAGGTTGGGGCACATCTGAAGACTTATTTGTAGAAGTTTCCAATGGAATTTCAGAAGCCACTTGAAACAGGTTTGTGCCATCATAGAGGGGAATGGCTTGGTCAGTCAATACAGTCAATTGTGATGCATCCAAAATAATAGTATTGCCATCAGAACTTCTGGCAAGAAAAATGTTTTGTGGATCAATACCAGACAGAGATCCATCAGGCAGAAGAGGAAAGCTTATAAATTGTGTAGTAGTAGTAGGATCAGTGTTTACAGCATTTCCATTATTAGGAGTCAATAGTGATAAACCTTCCATTCTTACAAGAGGAATTGATTCATGAGATAGGATACTTTCATGAGAAGCTAATCCTGGTGTAGTTGTTCTTGAATTTTGAATGGAATCCATGGTGCCATTCCTGGTGGTATTCAACATAATCATGGACAGCAAGAGCAAATTCTGTTACTTTGGCTACAAGAAATAAGAGTTTATAAATACAAAGTAAGAAACAAACATTTTTTTAAATGAAAGTTTAACTAACTGTATGGAACGAAAACTGAAATAGGAAATATTAAAAAAATTTTTTAAATAAAAGTTTAACTAACTGTATGGAATGAAAACTGAAATAGCAAATATTAAAATTATGAAATATCTAGGCAGACGACCATCGGGTCCCTATTCAGCTACCGACTATAATATCTATGAATGCACAAATCTAATGATCAGCTGAAATTAAAGCATAAGAAATTTCAGTGTTAATAATTTAAACTACTATGTGTGTTCAACAGATCACATAACTTTTTGAGAACAGCAAATGTACCAGTGTGTTGACTGCAAAATTATGTGAAAAGCAGTTATGCATAGACAAGATTTTTACCCAAAAGGACAAAAGACACAAATGTGCATTTTTAACTGAAGCATTTTTATTTGAATACTAGATGATGCTAGATGTTCATTTTAACAGTTCTAACATATTATTCTGATTAGCTTATAATATGTTAAAAAATTAACAATGCAAGATATCATATGTGCCGCTCTGAGCCACCCTGAGTGAGTTTGTTTACAATGGTAATATGAATAGCCATTATTGTAAGATAGTTAAAAAAGAATCCTAAAAGAAACACTGCATACACCCTTTTAGGGTAAGAACTGTATAGTTACAAAATTTTAGCTTTCTATGCCTTATGGTATTTCTTCCTCTTCGACCCAGACCGTCCCGACTTACCAGAGGGTATAAGGTATCTGTTTGGATGGCCGGGAAGTGCCACTCAATTTTGATCAGAACCCAGTGGGGGAGGCGTGCACAGGGACCATACACTCCTTCCCCTACCACCAATCTCTCAGAAGCGCTTACAGACCCACATGTTTAATGTGATCGTACTCCATGTGAACATGATGGCAGTTTTTGGCAGGGGTGGGAATTGAACTTGGGTTGTCCGAGCGCAATTCCTGTGCCTCGTCTTATGATATTTGAGATATTTTTGGGCGGACCAAAGAACGCAACTTGTAAGGTAACACATGACCTCGAAAAAACTTCTGGTTACAAAGGTGCTCATGCCACCTTTTGGGGTAAAAACTAATTGCCTACCAAATTTCAGTTTCCTAGGCCTTGCGGTTTTCGAGACATTTTTGCCCAGACATCGATCCACATGCTACGGATTGTCAAGAGACTTAAGGCTGGACAATCCATCATGGAGTTGGCAAAATACTTTTTTGTGTACCATTTCATCACTTCTTGTTTGTGGACACAATTCTAAACGAGTGGAACAGTGACCAGACTTCTTTTGGGATACCCTAGGATCTCACCTTCCAATGACTCATGGTAAAGCGTTACTAGTGAGATGTAATTGCCGAGCAGCAGTAATATAAACTCTATGAGCAATTGCTACTGCAGCTATTATTTACTTTAGGGAAAATGAAAAAAAGCATTGCATCTAATATATTTATAAAATGTAACTAATAATTTAGATTAAATAAATAATACATTACCAATTACTACATCGTTGAATTCATATGATTTTGTTTTTTCATTAAAAGGTGTCATACATCTCCCTGTATCAATTGCACGACATATTAAAGCTACAATATAATGAGCTCTTGCTTCAAAGAAATCTAATTTACTTTCGCCTTCATCCTGGCCAAAAATCAATTCAGTTAAATTTAAGATCAATTGATACAAAGGAGTAAGTTTATGGTATAATAGAAACAATTCAGTATCTATTTCCAAATTAGAATCTTTTACCAAAATTGACAAAGCTAATTTTAAAGCCAAATAATGTATTGGATAAGATCTTGTTAGTGTTAAGCCAAAATAGATCTTCGCCAAATTCAAATACCTTGTTTGATCCACTTAAATCAATTAAAATAATTAATTGATCATTTACAGTATACACTGAAACTGGAACTTTAGATGCACTTATTTCAGTATATTCAACTAAATCAGTAATAATTTTTGGAATAAATAGTTCAAATGAATATCCCTGTTCACTTTCAAAATCATCTGAAAGACATTCACTCACATTCACTTCAGCTGAATCAATTCCATCAAGAACTAAAACAAAGTCATTCAATGCAACATTGAGAACATCAGAAATACTAGAATAAGGGCTGGATTATCCAATAGGCACACTAAGCACATGCTTAGGGCACCAACAAATTAGGGGGCACAAATCAAAATGTAATTATTTTTGTTTTGTTTTCAAAAGAGAGATGAATTCCTTTTCCTTCTTTCCCCGCAAAAAATAAAGAATATTTTTATATTATTAATCACTAGCAAAATTATTCTTATCCAATAGGCCCTGCAAACTGCCGCTTCTATTCTATGTACATAGTGACCCCTTACTTGAGCAGATTATGATTCCAGCAAGGCTTGTTTCTAGTTTTTCCCCACTATTGAATGAAAAAGCAATAAACAAGGGGGACAGTTGACAGCATAGAGAGAGGTCTCTCTTTTGTACTGATCAATTTTCAGTGATAGTTTTGTGCTATGCTTTTGGTAGAGGTAGCGGCTAAATTACAGAGACCGGTACGGTCGGGAGTTTTTTAACGAGCCAAGTCGGTGAAAAGCAGAGTGCTATGTTGCAACCTCGGTAACCTTTTAACTCTTTGTACTTAGTAACCATGGTAACTTTGCGAGTTGATAACTCTGGCAACTGTCTTAATTTGTGTTATTCTAAACTCATTTCTGAATTCTTCTGCTGATCTTTTAAAATTAGATGTTTTAGAACAAGATTTAAATACAAGTATTGGTAAAATTTCTTTGATTTATTTTGTGTGTGCTAAATGGCTGCAAAGAGTGAAAGATTTAGTATTGTTCTTTTTGATTGTTTGATTGAATGGTAAAATGAATGCGATTAAATGGTGTATGAATCAGGAGTTGATTGCAAGTGGGTAATATGATTGTGTAGGCAGAATGATAGTATGGAAGAGTTTGATGGTTATACGTGGGTTTGCCATGTTTTTGGAGTGAATGCGCATTACGTGAGAAGGAGTATAAGGAATACTACGTGGTTTGAGTATTCTAGATTGAGTTTGATTGAGATTTTGAAGTGCGGACACAACATGAAAATCACTCTATGAGCTATGGAACACTTGTTGAACAAATAGATGTTGCTATGTGCAATCTCCGACAGCCAGCTGAATCGGATACTGTGATTTTTTTAGCAGGCATAGATCCATGTTCTAATTGCTACATCACTCTATGAGCCACAGCACACCTGTTGCACAAGCAGCTGTTGTTACATCCGACCTCCGACAGCCAGCGGGGCCAGATTCTGTGATTTTTTTAGCGGGCTAGCATAGCGAGGTTAACTAGTGAAACAGGCATAGATCCATGTTCTAATTGCTACATCACTCTATGAGCCTCAGAACACCTGTTGCTACGTGCGACCTCTGACAGCTAGAGGGACCAGATTCTGTGATTTTTTTAGCAGGTGAGTATAGCAAGGTTAGCTTGCGAAGCTGGAGTAGATCCATGTTCGAATTGTAACATCACTCTTTGAGCCACAGAACACCTGTTGCTACATGCGACCTCCAACAGCCAGCGGGACTGGATTCTGTGATGTTTTTTTAGCGGGTGAGCGTAGCGAGGTTAGCTCGCGAAGCGAGTGTATATCCATATTCTAATTGCTACATCACTCTATGAGCCACAGAACACCTGTTGCACAAACAGCTGTTCCTACATGCGACCTCCGACATGTACATTAAATTATGATATATACATACGTATATATATACATATACACGACATATACATTACTTTAGAAACTTACATTCATTTAACTTCTAATTTTAGTAGGAAAAAAACAGTCAAAGCCTGATTGACAGATATGGCTGTACCACAAGTCTCACATGGCGTTGTTGAAAGCACCTCCATAAACGAGTACGGCCATCTGGCATACCAAAACAGATTCGCGATTCATCGATGAATAAAATGTTTCATTATTCTATCAACCAATTGCGTCTCATTTGACACCACTAGAGGCGACGTAACTGGTGAAGACGTTGAAATGGTAGGTGTCAAAAAGGTTGTCTACATCAGAATCCTGCATCATGTAAACAGTTTCAAATTGTTTACATTGAAACCTCATTACCTGTAGTGTGGGATGTCATTGTAATGCAGTTGCTGTGGCAAAAAGACTCCCACACAATGCTTCTCAGAAGCATTCAATCTTCACGTGGTGGACACCTGGAAGCTCCACTACCTGATCGTCATGTCATTTTGATGTCTCTCACGATTCATGAACAGTAACACACACCATTGAACTGTGCTCACATCATGACCCAATAGTTCAGAGATCCTTCGAAGGCTCATTCCACCTTCATGAAAAACAATGATTTGTTGACATTCCATTGACGACAACTGAATATATGCGGTAAGTCAACGTACTCTTGGAATACTGTAATGATTTTTACAATCTGAAACCGATGACATTACAATTCAGCTGCGATATTGCTCCTCCTCCTGACGTTTTTATGATGCTCGGCAAGGTGTTACGTCACTATGCGTAACGAAACTGTGATTGAATATCTCACCTTGCTGTTTCCATTGCCTGATTTACATAAAGCTACACCTACAACTTTATAGTGTTGTGATTTCAGTTGTGAGCAGCATAAATTACAATGCTCCTGCACAACACTTCTCAGAAGCATACGATCTTCATGTGGTGTGGTACATATGGAAGCTCCACTACCTCATCTTCACATTGTTTTGTTGTCTCTCACGAACCATAACATACACCGTTAAACTCTGCATCATGACCCAATAGTTCAACGATCCATCGAAGGTTCATTCCACCCTCACGTAAAACAATGATTTGTTGAAGTTCCGTTGACAACGACTGAATGTATGCAGTATGTTAACGTACTCTTGGCATACTGTGATAATTTTTACAACCTGAAACTAATGACGCTATAATTTAGCTGTGATATCGCTCCTCCTTGACTTGATGCTTTTATGCTGCTCGACAAGGTGTTATGTCACTATGTGTAATGAAACTGTGATCATTTGCATATCTCGCCTTGCTGTTTCCATTGCCTGATTTACATAAAGCTACACCTACAACTTTATGGTGTTGCGATTTCAGTTGTGAGCAGTATAAATTACATTTTGAGTAAATAATATTTAACTTAATCGTATTACTGATGCGAGTCACGATCCCAGAGCCCCCATTACATAGGAGCCCAAAACAGGTTTATGTAAAAAAGAGCAAACTAAACAGTTAAGTTTTATGAAATTTATTAAATATAAATTACATTTTGTATAAATAATATTTCACTTTATCGTATTATTGATACGGACCACGAACCCAGGGCTCCCATCACAAAGGGGCACTAAAACAGGTTTATGTAAAAAAAAAAAAACTGCTTATTTTTCGAAAAATTATTAATTATAAATTACATTTTGTGCAAATAATTAATTTTACACATTATCATATTATTAATGTAAGGCATGAGCCCAGGATCCCATTACAATGGGGCCCTCAAAACAGGCTTATATAAAAAAAAGTACAAATGAAACTCTACTTATTTATTTTTATGAATAAATATTAAATATTACATTTTGTGTAAATAATGTTTCACATTATCACATTATTAATGCGGAATACAAGTCCAGGGGGCCCTATTACAAAGAAGCCCCAAAGCAGGCTTATGGTACAAAGAGCAATCTAAACTCTGTTTATTTATTTTTTTTAAAATGTATTAAAATATAAATTCCAAATAATATTTTACATTATCGTATTATGGAAAAAAATATTTTATGAAGTAATTTTTCAAGTTCTTACCGTACTCATTAAATGACAACTTAGTCTATTTATCATAATAAAGTAAAATGGTTATTGCTTTGTATGAGATAGTCCCATTGGATAGGTGGTCACTTTAAACAGGTTCAGTGTATCAAATTTAATAAAGTATGGAATTAGTGCTTACACTCTCATGGGCAAATTTTCTGGTGGTCCCTTTGGCAATGTGATCGGTAAGTTTTGTTGTTTATAAATATCAATCACAGATAGAATAATTGTGTGCAATTTAAACAATATGTGAAAGATGAGAATTTATGCAGAGTACTATATTGGACAAAAGTATTAAAAATGCCATTTCTACTAATCAACATACACTGTTTGTATAAAATGAAAAATTCTCATAATTTCCTGATATTCGAGTTTGAATTTAGATGGCTGGGAAAGTGTCATAAATTCTTAATCCTTTACTATAAGTAAGGGACTCTGTATACTTACGCGGTCTCATGGCCCTGTGAAAACTTAGTCGGGCCCTATCAATATCGATTTTATTACAGCCCTTCTGTAATAATATAATTAGTATAGAAATGTCAGTAGGGAGGGCATCCATGCTAAATTAGGGAAGGAGGGGAGGTTAGTGCCAACGAAATTCTTTGGGGGCTCCAACATATTAGACATCTTTTCAATTACAATTTCATTATAGATCTTGAAAAATTTATAAGTTGTCAATAATATTGCACTGTCAGTCTGAGCTCCAGGAAAATTTAACGAGACTACTCTAGAAGGGCTACATTATTTATTGAGTAATTTTGGAGCCCTCCCTCCCTAGAAAAAAAAAGCAGGGATCAGTTGCACCAAGTAAAATAATATTATCAAACCTCAAATTGGTTTTAAAAACTTATATAAGAATATGTACATTATAAAACTGCTTAAGTAGTCTCTTAGTTACATCCATTGAAAGTAAACTGATGAAAATAAATTAATTTTAATGAGATAATAGATGGATTTATTACAGAGAACAGAGAAATATTCTGTTAGTAATTGTCTGTTTGCATTTGAGTTTGAGTATCTTAATTATTTATTATCATTACTACTATTTTACAATTTTATTAATTTCAAAGAAATCCCTAAATATTTGTTCAAAAATTAGTCTTCTTTCGACAATATTATTATATTTTTCTAGAATTTTTTTTGTCTAGATATATATTATAAATCTGTTTATTTAAATTGTTTAGTTATTTATGCCATATAAACAAAAGAAGTTCGAAAATATTGATGTACGGAGAACACCAACATTTTAATCTGGTACTGAAATATCCTGTTAGCTCAGCTTTCTTCTTCTATATTGTAAAAAATGATGGAAATTGGAGCGTTTTTTAAATTAAATGGAACTATGATATATTCTCATCTCATTTTCACATATTTTTTATATCATAAGTATTTAAATGAGATATAAATTGAAATTTGGGTTGACAATACGTGGTTTTAACTGCATAGAAATAGGACAAAAATCCACTGTTTTTAGCATAATTCTGTGTAAAGTGGATGCAAAAATAGAACATTCAATTAAAATGAGTTATTCAGATAGAATTGATTAGCTTTTTTATGAGTTAAATATTTTCCTTAATTTTAAAATATATATATGTATTTTAAAAATATACATTTTTTTAAAACAATGTACACTGCAATTAGAAAGGAAAAATTGATATCTATATTGAAGTACTGTAATGGGAATACATAAAAAAATACATGTTATTTTGTTTAATATTGTTATAAAGGTAGTAATTTATAGCTTATACTTTTTGTGTATTTTTTTTATTATTATTATTTGAATTGCAGAATTATTATTCGTCCTTAGCCCAAGTAAAGTAATTTCAAACAAATTTGTTAAAATAATGAATGAGGGGTTACTTAAATTTCAAATATGTGTTTTGTATTTTATATAATACCTAGCTCACCAACAAGCACTTTGATAAAAATATCCCTGAAAGCATATGTGAAGCCAGGATCTTGGGAAAGCATAAACTTTATACTAGTAACTTAATATGTATTAATGAATGCATATGACGGGGAATGTTTAAATACCTGGTCTTTCCTCCTGCAGTAAGAATGAATTCATTAACGAGTTTCATCTTTTCTTCAATAGAGTATTCATATGGATAATTCTATCTCCCTAGGCATATTCACTTGATAAAATTCATAACAATAAAGAGATTTTATACAGTTTTCTTCTATTTGATCTATGTGGAAATGTGAGGGAGTACAGTACAGGATTTTATTTTGTTTCCCAAAATGGGTCTCAATAGCCTCGCCTACAACAATATTTGGGGGTACAAAAATTTTCTGTGCTTAGGGTCCCAAAGAGTCTTAATCCGGACCTGACTAGAATCACTCATAGGATGCGCACGATCTTCATGTTCCAAGCATTCTTTTACCTATACAAAAATTAAATATGAATAATCCTTTTCTGAAGTATCACATAAATTATAAAGAAAACACAGAAGAAAATTGTTTTTAATATTTATATTTGTTCTTCTCATTAAGTAGGAAATGTACTGTGATACTGCAAAATATGTACTGACGCTCAAATATTATGTAACAAATGCAAAAATTTACATATCTATTTAGATAACTAAAACCAAAACACAAAAGTCTGGTGATTTTACATAAAATCTAAATACATCACTAGCACCCATAGAGGAGGGCCTGAGCAAGCAGTTGTTCCTTTCTTGGATGTTCAAGGTTATAGGACAAAAGGTGCTTTGAAGGTGGGCTTTAAGCTAGTCAATGTTGTATGCTTCATGCTTGAGTTTGCCACTGATGTTAGAGGTTCCTCCCCTCCTCCAGAAATAGTTCTATGGGGCCCATAAAATGCATGCCAAATTCGGTTAAACCACAGTCTCACACTTGAACATGTTCAGTGAAAGTTAGTCATTTTTGTATCCATTTTAATATCATGTATTGTTTGCATCTTGTTTAAAAACTCTAGATTACTATTAAAAAAAAAATCATATGAAGAAATGAGACGAAGAGCAATACAACGATTCAAGGCTGGACATAAATTAATAAAAGTGTGAAATAGCTAAAGTAAGAAACTAAGTACGTAATTATAGCATTATAAGCCACATTTGCAATCTGTGCATCAAACACACTATGATCTCCAAACATTTGTTCTGAAATGTCTGAAGGATACATTTATAACAGAAAGACTATTACTTGCAAAAACCACAAGATACCATAGAACAGCAACCAGCTTTAGATCTATCTACAGGAAGAGTAGTCTCCTGAAAATCTGACCTGAAGGTTTTACCATCTGTTTGCAAGAGTCAGTTATTTGTGTTTCTTTTCATGCAGTCAGGCTTGATTTGAAATGATCTCAAGACGATGTCAACTAGACTCAAAGGAATGGGGTAATGTGCTTTACACTGATGATCAGTGTGAAGCACAGTATCCAAATGCTACCAGTGAGTATATTAATATCGGAGAGAGACTGGAACTCTATTTTATCCCACAAACACCCGTCTCTGTAGGGGAGACAGTTATGGTGATGTTGGCTTGTGGTGTAAAATAGGATAACCTGCAGGAGTCTATACTTCACCCACCTCCCTCCTTCAAATATTTTTATATATTTCTTATAAAAAGTGTTGAAAAAAGAAATAGAGTTACCTTATGGTAAATTGTATTTTGAACAATCTTTCTTCAAAATTTTGTGGTGATTCCTGAGCTCATTTGTATAATAAAAACTTTCAGTGCCAATTGTGCAAATTATTCAGATTGTTAAGCAATCATCCAATTGCCATCAAAGCTGATTATGTAAATTGATTATTAATGTTAATTCAACACTTGGTTAGTGGGACTCTGCAGGAAATGCTAATTCATGATGCCACACACCTGTATAAAAGTTGGGAGATTTTAAACCTCTCTCTTTTCTATCATATATGGTCTTTTGATAGTATAACAAGAGAAAACAAATTTTGGAAATTTTTGCCAAGTCAGTTGTGCACACCCTGAAGGATCATTACCGACCACTTAAACTGCTGCTCATGCCTCAGGGTGAGTCGAGTGGTCTGGGTTTTTGACACCCTTAAGGATTTTCTAAGTTTAATAAATCATACAAAAATAACTTATTAGAAAAGTTTTAAAAATTAAAATTTACCTAGTCATTGAATTATAACCCATCACCTCAACTTATTTTCATCTATTTTTCATGAAATGCTGCCCAAGGTGAATCATCGCTCAGCTCAGCAAAATGTAATTAGCAGTGCAAAACATTAATTTTCAATGAAACTGTGCTTGTGCTAAATGGTACAGCATTGTAATTCATATAACAATATTGCTTTTTTCTGTCATTCTATTCTTAAAAATTCCCAGTAAACTCAAGTTAAGCTACAATAGCTTTGTTTATGCTTAGGTATATAATCTTACCCTTTATAACCAGGTAGTTGACACACAACACCTCTTCTCCCATTCCAAATGAAAAAAAAAAAAATACTGGAATTCCAACTTTTCCTTGAATTAACTCAGTCAATTTTTTTTATCTACTGTCGTATGAATATAAACAACAGCTTGAAACATCTTATAAGAGGTTTCTGGGAATGTTGACTGATAAATTGTCTCCCATTCTTTTGTGGGCATTGAATCTGGCACTTTTCGAAACTGAAGATTCTGGAATGCATTGCAATGAAATTCACTCTATCGCTATTAATAGCAATATCGACGCTTATAAAAACGATTGTACTTTGCCAAAATTAAAAAAGTGATTGTTCTTTGCCAAAATTAAAAAAAACAAAATGCAACACAAAACTAAAAATTTTCAAAACTATGATACATAGAAAATCACGAGATCTACTATTCGGAAGGCTTGAGACTTTCTGGATAAGGTTTTCTTTTTTTTTCTTGTAATCTGGAACACTTTTTCTAAAATTTATTGAAATGTTCACAATGTTGTTGTAGAAAATTATAATTTAATTTTTAAGCATAAATGTGTTACATAAAGCTTTATTTTGCAATGAAAAGTAAAACTTAATTAAATAAAATTATATGTTATTAAAATTACATGTACATAATTAAATTAGAATCATATCTAATTGCTAAGAAAAAATTGTGAAAAAGGGTCAAAACATGAAAGAAGTTTATTATTGAGGCTCGATAGGACACAAATTTACACTAAAGATAATAACATTTATTTATTTTTAATAAAATTATAGCATCATATTTATAGATAGGATACATCATATTTTAATATATCCTGCCAAAATCACAATATTTCATGTACCCAATTCATTGTTTTAATACATCTTTTAAAAAATATCTCTTCATTTCATTAACTACATGTCTGAAAAGTCATTTTCCTACATAAAAGATGAAATCATTAATAAAATTGTAGTCAATGCAAACTGATTGCAAAAATTGAAAATGTCTTTACAGTAAAACAAAATATAACAAGAAAGCATATACAAAATGCTGATTTTCTTGATATTGCCAGATATTCCTTTCCAAATTAATAACAAATAAATAAAACACAACACATAAAAAACTTATAACACATAAATTTAAACTTTTAGGCCATGGTTGCCGAGTGAGCTTTTTTATTTAAAAAAAAAGAGGGGGTGGGGGATTCTCCTTAAACTCTTCAAACACCAACAGATTTGCCATGTATGCCATGGTTGCCGAGTGAGCTTTTTTATTTAAAAAAAAAGGGGGGTGGGGGATTCTCCTTAAACTCTTCAAACACCAACAGATTTGCATATTTGCCTGAAAATTAGCAGAAACTGTACAAATCGGGGTCTCATGTGAGAAAACATATTTTCTGAATTAGTCAGAAAAAGATTGGTTTTAAATTACGTTTTATAGCCACCAATTTTTTTTCTGGGCATTTTGGATCAGGGTCATTTGATGTCAAATCAACAAATAACAAAAAAATTTTGAATCTTCATGATTTTTTGTTTATTTCTTGTAACTATCAAGACGACAAAAAATGCAAAATTTCAGATTTTTTGTGCTCTTAGTTCTTCAGTTATTGACTTTCAAAAAAGCAAAATCTGCCAAATGTGGCAAAGTTTTGAAATCTTTAAACAGTTGTAGATCAAAAACTATTTAACCTAGACAGCTCAAATTGGTGTCATTTTCTTTTGCTTTTAATGAGCCTTAATTTGATATATAACATGACTATGATATTTCAAATTTGAATTTTTTGAAAACTTAATTGCCAGATTTGGCCTTTTTAGAAAAGTGAATAACTGAAAATCTAAGAGCCCAGAAAATCTGAAGTTTTACAGTTTTTGTAAACTTCACTGGTACTATCACTGTACCAAAAATGATCAATTTCTGAGGTATCAAGGTTCAAACCATTAATTGAATGA
The DNA here is from genome assembly GCA_951213105.1 of Amaurobius ferox. Lineage (NCBI taxonomy): Eukaryota > Metazoa > Arthropoda > Arachnida > Araneae > Amaurobiidae > Amaurobius > Amaurobius ferox. Next base: position 87,815,880 of record OX578138.1, read on the forward strand.
TTTGACACGGAATGACATACATTTAGTACATAACTCATTAACCAGTTGTTTCAAACATTCAGCCCACATATGTTCTTCTCAATTTTAATAATTTGCTACACACTTCATATTTCACATGTCACTCAAAATTTAATTTTGTATTTGCAATTAATTACAAAACCTCACTTTTTTCAGAAACTTTTAAAATAAGTACTTCTCCAAATTGAGTGAAGACAATTTCATTTCTTCCTTTCTCAGAGTATAAACTTTCCCAGTTGCAGTAACAGGCTCTACTTTTTGCAAAATGGTCTCACCTGGCACATTTAATATGTCACTCAGTTGAGGATAAAAGAAAGAAGGAGAAGGTCCCTTAAGATGTAGGAAGCTTACTTTATCGTCATTCATAACATTATTGTTCTCAAGAATACATGCAAGCCACCAAGATCCTTTATAGACTATAGCAGGGGTAGGCAGACTTTTGATAGAGAAGAGCCAAGTTGTCAAGGAAACAGGATAATGAAGGTATCAGAGAGCCATATATATGTATGCATGGGTGCTTCCCCCCCCCCCCCCCCCGGTAGCAGTCGCAATCCAGAATGTAATGTCATTATCAAATTAACATTTTTATATTATTTAAATAAAGTTTTACAATACAGTAACATTTTTCATTCCTTCAAACACTAAGAACTATAAAACATATATTTTTATTTAAGTATCCCTAATTTAGATCCCCCTGGTCAAGATGCTGGGTACGCCCATGTATGTATATATAGGTGTATATGGATTTGTAGGGCAAATTAAAAAAAACGTGAAAAGTGCATGATTTTTTATTTAAAACTTAGTTAAACCGGTGACTTTGCATCGCTTTTGAAAGCTTTGTATGTCTGGCAAATAGCTACTTGTTTTCAATTTTAGGCGTGATTGTAAATTATCATCAGTTAAGTTGCTTCTTAGCTTATTTTTTATTTGATTCATAGAAGAGAATGTTTGTCCGCATGAATATGTAGAGCTAAAGATTGTGAGAACAGTAAATGCTAGTTTTTTTTATCGCATCATATGTTTCAGGCAAACTATTACATGTATCAAATATTATTGTTTCTATTTTAGGCAGTTGTTTCATAGCTGTCCACTTGTGCTGAGAAATTAAATTGGATTTCCCTCTTTCGAGTTCTTCCAAGTGGCTGGTCAAATCTGTGAATTTGTTGTTCCACAGTTCCTTGCTTTTTAAATCTATTAACTGCATCTGAAGTGAAGCAGCATCTGTATCGAATGGGGTCAAGTTAAGTCCGTTGATTTTCATCTTGAGAGAATGTACGATGAAAGCTAGTGTAGCCTTATTTGCTTTGAATTTTTGAAAATGTTCACCAGAACTGTTCATTATTTTTTTAATACCGTGCTAAAATAATTCGTATCAAAACAAGTGCTTCTTTCGTCGCGATAGTGTTTTAAATGCTTGAAGTGAAGTAAATTCACCTTTCTCTATATATCTTCGGTGAGAACTTGTAGTTTATTTTCAAAGCACTCTACCTCTTCCAATAATGTATATGCGACATTTCCTTTCCCTTGTAACAATCCATTAAAAGCATTAAGATATGAAGTAATGTTGACCATGAAATGGAATTTTTGTAACCATGTCCAATTCCTGATGTTTGATGCATTTTTCGCGTAGGAACAATTTTATTTCTTCTAAACATGAAGCAAATCGCTTCAGAACGTTTCCTCTGGAAAGCCAGCGAACCTTATTGTACAGAAGTAAATCTATGTACTCACTATCCATTTCGTCCAAGAGTACCTTAAATTGGTGATGATAGAGTGGTTTGGCCAAGATGCTGTTAGTTACCTGGATAACAAAGTTCATTAGTGTAACCATTTCTTCAGGAAATGTTTGGGCGCAAAGCACTTCTTGATGTTATGCAGTGGAACGTGAGAAGTTCATGGTCAATTTTTTTCCTTAAAATTGAAATAGCTCCTTTGTTTACACCTGTCATCTCCACTAAATGATGCCTGTGCCTTGACGCGGTGGTGGAGCTTGCGTGTTGAGATGATCCTAAGAGCTATGCCGGCGGTAGCTTCGGCTACTGGTAGGGTCTCCCTTGCCGGACAGGTCGAAGGTGAGGTTCTTGCCTAAATGAGGCATCCTGGTCCTCCAGGTTGGGGGTTGGAAGTGAGGCACTTTGCCCCACTCTGTAAAATCCTCAGGGTTCCATTTCTTTTGTGGATACGGGTGTTGCAATCCCGAGGCATCCGAGCAAACTTTTTCCTCTAGCTGCAGATTGCATCAATGCTGAGCCCCTAGTAAATTTCACTTCTGCTTTATGGGCCTTGGTACCACTCTTCGGCCTCTGCCGAAAGGTATACCGTTTGGGCTCGGGAACGGACCATGTGGTTGTGTTGCGAAAAGGGCAAAGCGGCATGCATTTGTAGTATTGCTTTTAAGAAACATTTGTCGTAAACGGTTCCAGAGGTCGAGTCCCTTGGTTGCGTTGGTTGGATGGTGGGGAGCGTTTCATATCGAGAAATCCCCCTTGGATCTTTGGGTCCTGTGTACCTGGTGCACGTTATGGCCCACTCCTTATCATCTAGCTTTGTGAATGACTCCAGCGGTTACACTTTTCACGTTAGAAAAGTGTGGGGAGACGGAGCATAGTGGGGGCTCTGATCGAACTGGAAGTAATCCGTGGTTTTTTTCTCATTAGTGGTTACAGCATGGAGAATTTAGTTGCATCATTTCCTAGCTCTCCATGCTACCATAGAGAAAGTGTTAAAGGATTGGTTACACCTTCGGGTGATTCCCAATCAGCCATTGAGACAACCCCTCTGGAGTTAAATCTTGGCACAAAGGAGGAAACCTGCAGTCTGGCTGTGGAAGGAAGTAGAGTTGCGAGCCTTGGTGACCTACACACTGAAACCACGGCTGTGAAGCAGGATATACTCACAAAAGCAAAGAGGCGCATGCCTAGGCAGCTGGATCAGAAGCTTGCAAAAGCTGGCGCTGTCAAAGAGAAGGTTGGAGGCATCAAACGACTTAGGTCAGAAGGAGCCACACCTTCTCCAAGAGATCTGGTCGATAAGAAAAATCAAGGACAGACATCCAACCTGGTACATATGCTCAGGCAGTCCAGGTTATCAAGATGGCAATTGTCAAGGATTCCTTCCCTTTAAGTAAGCTGAGCAAGGAAGAGGTTGACATCATCCAAGTGGTGACTCTCAATAAAATAGATGAGATCCCCACTGGTGAGCAACTTCCGAAGATTCATGGCTTTGGTCTAAACGCTGGAGCCTTGGTTCTTCAATGCAATGATGCAAATACTGTGGAATGGGTTAAGAAAACCTTCCACAATAACAGTCAGGTTTTGGGGGAGTCTTGAGTGCCAATGACCTTCCCAAACCTGTTAAGGTGGCCTTTAAGACCAGAGATGTTTACACCAAGGAGCCAAGCATTTTGCTGAAACGGCTGAACCGCTTCAACCTGGAGTTGAAGTCTGAGGAGTGGCGTGTTCTGCAAAATTTTGTGGAACCCCTGTAAGATAGATCTTCGAGGTGGATTCGGAGGCTGCGGATGCGATTCGCAAAGCTGAACTTGGTGCTTTTACCGGTTTGGACCGCAGAGTCTTTAAGATTCTTCGGGACCCAAACGAGAAGCCCAAAGAGAAGTTGGAGATGGAGGAACAGTCAGAAGACCAGACGACCTCCTCTCAGGTAAGTATCATTAGTCTTGAGATTATGATACCTAAACTTAACGATCTAGAAATTGCTTCTGGTTCTGATATTACACTACATGCTCACTCTCTGATTTCTGATGATGAGTTGGAAAAATGCATGCAGGATTTTGTTAATGATAATGTGCTTGATGCTGATGATTGTCATGATACTAGGAGGGCCTCTCTCTCCTAGGTTTTCTCTGTCCTCTTTTTTGTCTTTGTTTATGGGCTGTCTTAATGTTGTGCAAATTAATCTGCATCACAGTCGTTTTGCCTCTGCTATTTCTTAGCAAAAGGTTGTTAAATGGCAGAGCCGATATAGCTCTCATCCAGGAACACTGGACCTGCAATGGAAAAATTTTGGGTCTAGGGATCAAGGGATTCAATGTCTTTTATGAAACATCATCAGACCTAGAGCCTGTATTGCTGTCAGCAACAAGCTCAATGCTGTTCATCTTGTTAAATTCCTCGATGGTGACAATGTTGCCAGCAGTGTGAATCTTAATACTAATAAGCATAAGATAGAATACATCTTTGCTTCGGCCTATCTTCCTTATGAAGATAAGGAAACCTTTTCTAATGTCATTATCAATCTTATCAAGTATTGTAATGGCAAAAAAATGATTATTGGTTATGATGCGAATGCCCACAACACTGTTTGGGGCAATAGTGATTGCAACCGTAGGGGTGATGACCTTTTAGAACAAATTTTACTTTTCAACCTTTTTGTACTAAATAAGGGTAATTCTTCTACCTTCGTGACAGCAAATCGTCGCGAAGTTATCAATATCAGCATAGGCAATAGTAATGCCTATGATTATGTGATTAATTGGGAGGTCTTAGATGATATATCCCTTTCTGACCACCAAATAATCTCTTTTTCTGTTAAAGGTCCTGTAAAACCTGTGACAGTCAAGGGTAGGAACCCTAGAAGAACAAATTGGGGTTCCTACAAAGAAGATCTTAGGGCCAGTCTGGCTAGCCACAGTGGTGAGTATTCTTCTATTGAAAACCTGGATTTGGCTGTTGACTCTGTGGAACAGGCCATTATCCAAACTTTCCATAGTAACTGCAGAACCACAAATGCTGACTCCCCAAGGATTGTTCCTTGGTGTTCGAATGAGCTCAGCCGGTTGCGTGGGAAATGCAGGAAGCTCTTTAACAGAGCTAAAAAGAATGGTGAATGACAGGTTTATAAATCTGCTCTTACCTCCTATAATAAAGCAGTCAGACTCCAAGAGAAATTCTTGGAGAACGTACTGTGAAGGTATTAAAGATGCCCCTGCCACGGCAAAACTTGTTAAGCTGATGGCTAGGGACAGGAATTGTAATTTGAATATTGTCAAGAAGTCAAATGGTGACTTTACTGTTACTGGAGAAGAGACCCTGACTGAGCTGTTCAGAGGGTCCACTTTCCCCAGTTTCTTATCCTTATAATCATTGTGACAATGTTAATGCCTGCTCCACGTCTACTTCTGATGACAAAAGCTGGAGTATTGCCAGGAGTGTGGTTACTCTTGATAGGGTTAAATGGGCAATTAATTCCCACAAATCCTATAAAACCCTGGGGACTGATGGCATCATTCCAATTCTTCTCCAGGAGGGAATTGAGGTGCTAGCTCCCATTCTCTGCAGTATCTACAGAGCCTGTATTGGCTTGGGTCATGTACCAACTGCATGGAGGCATACTAAAGTAATCTTTATTCCAAAGATTGGAAAGAATAATTATTACGAGGCCAAATCCTTTAGGCCTATTAGCCTTACATATTTTCTTTTAAAGACTATTGAGAAGCTTATTGATAGGTACTTAAGAGAAGTGATTCTGGCTGCTAAGCCCTTGTCAAGCTCTCAGCATGCCTATCAACCGGGCAAATCCAAGGACACTGCCCTTTACAGTCTCTCCTTTATTTTGGAGAGAAACTTTAATGCCAAGGAAGTTGCTCTTGCCACTTTTCTCGACATTGAAGGCGCCTTTGATAAGGTACCCATCGAAACCATCCTTGATGCTCTCGATAGGAAAGGTGTTGATATCACGATTTCTTACTGGGTCAAGAACCTTTTATCTAATAGGTATATTTGTGCATCTCTCCTTGGTGACAGTAAGACAGTGCATGCACTTGGCAGGTTGTCCGCAAGGAGGTGTGCTTTCGCCAATTCTTTGGTGTTGTTGTTGTTGAGACCCAGACCGTCCAACCTACCAGAAAGGTGTAAGGTAACTGTTTGGACGGCCGGGAAGTGCCATCCAATTTAGACCGGAACCCAGTGGGGGAGGCATCCACAGGGACCGTACCCTCCTTCCCCTACCACCAACCTCTCGGAAGGACTTACGGACCCACATGTTTAACGTGATCGTACTCCGCATGAACACGGCGGCAGTTCTGGCAGTTGCGCGAATCGTGCGCTAACCACTGGGCTGCCGCGCCCGAAAAGAGCCAACAACACGCGGTGTTCCCAGGTGGTCACCCACCCAAGTACTAACCGCGCCCGATGCTGCCTGACTTCGGTGATCTAACGAGAACCGGTGTTTTCAGCACGGTACGGTCGTTGGCCTCAATTCTTTGGTGTATAGTTGTAGACTCTCTTTTGGAGAGTATCAATGTTTCTGGTGTTTCCTGCATTGGTTATGCAGACGATGTTGTTATCATTGCCAGGGGCAAATTTAACAACACTGTCTCTGACATGATGTCTACTGCTCTTAAGAGGGTTGAGACATGGTGTAAAAATGCAGGTCTTACTGTTAATTCGCAAAAGACTGCTTCGGTTGCATTTACTAGGAAATGCATACTTAATCTTGGTGACATTCGCTTCTTCGGGCAGAAGCTTATCTGCTCCAAGGAGGTTAATTTCTTGGGAATTTACTTCGACAAGGGTCTCAACAGGAAGAGACACTTGGATTATTGCACGACTAAAGTCAGAAGAATCTTCTGGGCTTATAGGAATGCTATTGGGTAAACCTGGGGCTTAAATCCCAAGGCTATCCACTGGATTTACTGGCCGGGAAGTGCCATCCAATTTAGACCGGAACCCAGTGGGGGAGGCATCCACAGGGACCGTACCCTCCTTCCCCTACCACCAACCTCTCGGAAGGACTTACGGACCCACATGTTTAACGTGATCGTACTCCGCATGAACACGGCGGCAGTTCTGGCAGTTGCGCGAATCGTGCGCTAACCACTGGGCTGCCGCGCCCGAAAAGAGCCAACAACACGCGGTGTTCCCAGGTGGTCACCCACCCAAGTACTAACCGCGCCCGATGCTGCCTGACTTCGGTGATCTAACGAGAACCGGTGTTTTCAGCACGGTACGGTCGTTGGCCTCAATTCTTTGGTGTATAGTTGTAGACTCTCTTTTGGAGAGTATCAATGTTTCTGGTGTTTCCTGCATTGGTTATGCAGACGATGTTGTTATCATTGCCAGGGGCAAATTTAACAACACTGTCTCTGACATGATGTCTACTGCTCTTAAGAAGGTTGAGACATGGTGTAAAAATGCAGGTCTTACTGTTAATTCGCAAAAGACTGCTTCGGTTGCGTTTACTAGGAAATGCATACTTAATCTTGGTGACATTCGCTTCTTCGGGCAGAAGCTTATCTGCTCCAAGGAGGTTAAATTCTTGGGAATTTACTTCGACAAGGGTCTCAACAGGAAGAGACACTTGGATTATTGCACGACTAAAGTCAGAAGAATCTTCTGGGCTTATAGGAATGCTATTGGGTAAACCTGGGGCTTAAATCCCAAGGCTATCCACTGGATTTACTCGATGGTAATCTGTCCAATCATTTCCTATGGATCCATTGTTTGGTGGTCCAGAATTGGATGTGAAACGACTAAACTAGAATTAATTAAGCTCCAAATGATGGTGTGTATTGCAATCTCTGGTTGCATGAAAACTACTCCTACTGCAACTCTTGAACTTTTACTCGGATTGCATCCGCTCTACATGCATATCGAAGCAGAGGCATTAATCTGCATGAACAGACTCAAATATCTGAAATAAATGGAAAGATTACTCAAGGTATTTATCTTGGGGTGAACTTAACAGTAATGTTGCTAGTCATCCTTATTTCTGTATGCCACCTGAAGGCATTCATGTCAAATACACGTTTGACAAGCCTTACGAAATTCAGGTCGCCTCGCGGGATGACTGGAAGAGGACTCCCACCTACAATAAACTGAATTTTATTGTATGGTATACGGATGGCTCGAAGATTGGCACAAGCACTGGTGCTAGTGTGTGCTGCCTAGATGATGGTACTGAGCTGTCTTATCCGCTTGGCAATTATGCTACTGTCTTTCAGGCCAAGGTCTTTGTCATCCTTATGTGTTGTAGAATTTGCTATGACAGGAAGTATAAAAACAGCCAGATTTTCATCTGTTCTGACAGTCAGGCTGCTCTTATGGCTCTTGGGAAGTTTACCATGACTTCTTCCCTTGTTTAGGAGTGCTATAATGCACTCTGTGAAATTGCTAGCAATAACAAAGTCATTCTTTATTGGGTGCCTGGACATTCGGGCATTCCTGGCAAAAAGGGTTCCCACTAAGTCAGGAAAAGAGAGGGAGAATTTCTCCCCTTCCAGAAAATTTTGGGAGAGATTTTCTGTCATAAGGAGAGAAACTTAAAATTTCATTTTTTTTTACCATGCTAATTTAGAAAGTAATAAAAAAGAAAGCATTAACTATAGCTCATATTCTTTGACATTTAAATTTTTAATTCTTAAAACTAACATTCTTTTAACATTCTTACTAACATTCTTTTTAAAAATTAATTAGGAGTCATTTAAATATTAAGTAAGCACATTTTTGGTAATTTTATACCTCCTTCCCCCCCCTTGTTAGCAAATATACTCAAATTCCTGACTTCCCCCATGCTTACATTATGATTTTATTTGCTGACATAAAAACGTCTACATGGGTTATTTTATGTAAAATGACTCGCATGCGAATTTACGATTTTTTTGTCTGTAAACTGCAAAAGTCAAGGGCCGTCTGTATTAACTTTATATTTTGATTTTTAAAATCATTTTATGATCAATTTTCATGCAGCAATAGCAATTAAAAACTTTAGCGATTTTTGATCGCCGAAGGCGAATATCGACGAAAACTATTTCACTAGGCATATAGAATTAGGTAATAATTTTGACTTGATGTTTGAAAATGGATTCTTCTTTTTGTATTTTTTATATAACTTGCAGAACATAAGGATTGCATCGTCCTTTTGTTGAATCTCAAGATAGTCATGTGATTTTAGCCATTTTGTTTGAAAAGTGTTGACTTTTTTCTTTTTGTTTTCAAAATAGCCCTTTATTTCATAAATAATATGTTTGTAAAATAATTTTTCTGTATAAAACGCGAAACAATTACAAACACTGTAGTCGATGCAAACAGATTGGAAAAGTGGGAAATATTTTTCAAATTGAACGAGGTATGCCGAGGATAGGGTACAAATGCAGATTTTCGTGAAGCTGCTGCAAAATAACCCTTCATTTTATTAATAATACGGTAGAAAAATGGTTTGGTTTTTATTCTTTGTATATTAAACGAAATATTATAAAATAATTCAGTCGATGCAAATAGTATATTGTAAAAATGGCAAAAAGATATTCAATGGTCATTTCTCCTCAGAAACTGTCAGAATCGCCGTATGCGAATGCCGTTTTCGTAATCGTGGAGAAACAGATTTTCAGATGTAAGAAAGGAATGTCTCTGATAAAAAATTTGTTGCTTTGTTCAAATTTTGCGACATTTTGGGAGCATATATGGACAATTTCACAACATTTTCAGGATTTTTGTAACCTATAGACAGACTGTGTACGGGGAAAAGGATTTCCGTCCATGGAAAGAAGAAAATTTCTTGAGCAAAACACGAAAAATGCGGGAAGTACTCGGAAAGAACATAATTCAAATCCGTGAAAGAATCCTATAAAAAATGGAAAATTTCATTTGATCGAATTTGCGACCCGTGCAAGCGGGGAAGACACTTATAGTTTTTTATAAAATATCTCGCTAATTAAAAACACGTAGTACTTTTAGTGTTTTAGTGTGCCCAAATCGCGATTGACTGCGATTCACACGTAGCTACGGAATCAGGCAATCGGCCAGAGATTCGCAACAATGAGGCGACTGATCGCAATTTGCGGTCGTGAAGAAATCGGCCCGATCTACTGGCCGCGGAAGCCGTGGGACTGAAAGGATGCTAGAGAAATTTCGATTGCCAGAAATGGCGACTTACTGTAACAATTTTAGTCGCCAATGGCGACCTGGCCACCTCGAATCTGCACCTCTAATCATCGGGCATCGGATTTCTCGGTATCCAATTTGAAGGAAAAAATAATTTTATGACTGAACTGGAGAGAGAGAAATTCTCGCACGTCTAAATTTTTACGCAAGATTTTTTATGGATTTCATGAGAATCTCGCAGGTTCGCGCTGAAATGGGACCCCTGCCTGGCAATGAGTTGGCTGATGAACTTGCTAGAAAAGGCTCAAGTACTCCTTTTGTTGGCCCTGAGCCGGTCTTGGGTATCCCCAATGACCTTGTCAGAAGAATTATTTACGACATCTTCAGGAAGCTTCAATGTAAGAACTGGCGTAATACTAAGGGTCAGAGGCAAGCGAAAATTCTCAACTGCAATTGCCCTAGTACACGTCAAAAGGAACTTTTCAAGCTCAGCAGAACTGCCATCAGGAGGGTTATTGGGCTCCTTACTGGGCACTGCACCCTCAAGCGACACTAACATCATGGACGTCACCAAAGATTCGCTTTGCAGGGGCTGCAATTATAGCGAAGAAACTGCCACTCACATTCTATGTGAATGTGAGGTTTACTCTGCTCACAGATTCGAACACATTGGTCAACATGTGATTGAACCCTGGGAGCTGAATGACATACCTGTCAAGTGCCTGCTTATCTTCGCATCGGCTACTGGTTTCTTTTCATAGGGATCTGTTCTGTTTGGGGTAGTACAATAGACCTCTGGTCGATATGCTGGGCTCTTTCTGAGCCACCCGTCTCTCATTTCATTTCATTTCATTTGCACCTGTCATACTTTTAGCACCATCAGTAGCAATGGAAATTATTTTATTTAAATCAATTCCGGTGTGTTCTAGATATGTCTCTACAGCATTCGCAATATCTTCTCCACATGTTTGTCCCTTGAGCGGCAGCAGTCCGAGAAGTTTTTCTTTGGGACCTTGTGCTGACATATATCGCACAAAGAGTGATACTTGTGCTATGTCACTAATATCATATGACTCATCAGTTGCAATTGATATTGCGAAAGCCAACTTAATATCTTTGACTTGCTGCCCTGTTATATTCAAAGACATTTTGGCAGTTCTGTCTTGCACTGTTTTCGCAGATAAAGACATTTCTTTTATTTTTTTCATGATTGCTGCTTTATTTTTAAAATCATAAAAGAGCTCTTCGGATGCTTTCATAAAGTAGTCTTTAAAGTAATTACCATCTGTGAACGGTTTTCCTATTTTAGCGATTTCCAGAGAGACCACAAAGCTCGCAAGATTGATAGTATTTGCAGTATGTGCCCAATTGTCTAACATGGAACTCGACTTCTCATTTCAAGTTTGTATTTTTAGAAATAATGGTTAAAGATCTGTTTTATTTTTGTGAAACTTACCTAGTATTTACTTTTAAATATAACTATTGATAGAGCACAATGGTCTTTACAGGACAAAAGCTGGTTAAGGTCTCTTCCCTTTTTTTTCAACAATAACTTGAATTTTGAAAAGTGTTCTGGGCATATATTCAGTAAATTATTAGTCTAAATTTTATTTTAGACTGAAATTATTTGTAAGCTGCTAGTACACGTGTTCCAATCCAATCAAAATTGCTTGCCCATCCCGCTGCAAACGCTACAGATACAATACATAGACGCAGAAGTCTGAAGAGCCGCAAACACTTATGCAAAGAGCCGCACGTGACTCGTGGTCTGCCGACCCCTGGACTATAGTGACAAATCTAGATTAAATTTTTGCTAAATTAGTTAGTGTAATATATTCTAATGCTGTCACACATTCAGTAAACTGGTGTTCACTACAGTAATAATGCGTAACTTGAAGCAGATTTTAAGAAATTGGGTAAAAAGAATAAAGTTTTTGAGTACCCATGATTGCCTTAGAATCATTGAACCATGGTGACAGTGTTTCTTTAACTTCTTCGTACTCATCAACTGTGCAGTACTCAAAGTCTATGTACTCAAAAACATCATTCTTTTTACTCAATTTCTGAAAATCGGCTTCTTGTTGAGCATTATTACTGCAGTGAACATCAGTTTATTGAATGTGTGACAGCATTAGACTATATTGCACCAACTAATTTAGCAAAAATTAAGTCTGGATTTGTCACTATATTCTACGAAGGATCTTAGTGGCTTGCATGTATTCTTGAGAAGAAGAATGTTACGAGAAACTATAAAGTAAGCTTCCTACATCCTAAGGGACCTTCTCCTTCTTTCTTTTATCCTCAACCGAGTGACGTATTGAAAATTAAGGCTAATCAAGGCGAGACCATTTTGCAAAAAGTAGAGCCTGTTACTGAAACTGGGAGAGTTTGTATTCTGAGCAAGGAAGAAATGAAATTATCTTCACTCAGTTTGGAGAAGTACTTATTTTAAAAGTTCTTGAAAAAAGTGAGGTTTTATAATTACGATTGTAAATACAAAATTAAATTTTGAGTGACATATGTGAAACATTATGTGTGTGGCAAATTGTTAAAATTGAAAAGAACATATGTGGGCTGAATGTTTGAAACAACTGGTTAATGAGTTATGTACTAAATATATGTCATTCAGTGTCAAATCAATTAATGGTTTGAACCGAGACACTTCAGAAATTGATCATTTTTGGTACAGTAATAGTACCAGTAAAGTTCACAAAAACTGTAAAATTTCAGATTTTTTGGGCTCTTAGATTTTCAATTCTTAATTTTTTTTAAAAAGCCAAATATGGCAAAGTTTTGAAATCTTTAAACAGTTGTAGATCAAAAACTATTTGACCCAAAGAGCTCAAATTGGTGCAGTTCTTTTGTTTTCAATGAGCCTTAATTTGATATACAACATGATTATGGTATTCTAACTCTTTTTTTTCAAAAGAATTACAAAATAAAAAAAATTTTTTTTAGAAAATCTAAACAAAAAAGAAATTGATTTTTTTAAAAATATATATATGTTTTAAAGACATTAAGGGACTATTTGTGTGCCAAATTTCATAGTCGGTCATTAAGGGGTTCCTATGGAAATTAAATTTTTTGTAATTAAATTTAGAGAATTTCAAGTAAGTTTAATACAAAAAGAATAATTTTCATAGGAACCCATTGGCATCCCATTATGAAACTTGGCATACAAGTAGTCCATTAACGTCTTTAAAGCATATATTTTTTTCAAAAAAATTAAAAGGGGTGTTTTTCTTTTCAAAAAATTCAAATTTGAAATAGCATAGTCATTTTATATATCAAATTAAAAGCAAAAGAAAATGACACCAATTTGAGCTCTCTAGGTTAAATAGTTTTTGATCTACAGCTGTTTAAATATCTCAAAACTTTGCCAACTTTGGCAGATTTCGCTTCTTTGAAAGTCAATAACTGAAAAACTAAGAGCTCAAAAAATCTAATATTTTACAGTTTTTGTCAGCTTTACTGGTACTACCACTGTACCAAAAATTATCAATTTCCATGTCAAGGTTCAGACCATTGGTTGATTTGACACGGAATGATCCGACAAGGATAACTCAAAAAATGTTTAGAAATTCGGAGTCTAGAACACTTTACTAAACGTTCAATAAAAGGAAAAAAATATTGGACAAAATTGCATTGTACAAATGTGGGAATGACACACTAAGAAATCTGCATAAATTCTAAACTGCAGAGCAGAAACACAAAGCCTGTTGTAATAAATTTTTGGTAAATAATAATTTTTTGCAATTTTCTTTTGGCGAATAAAACATTGGACACATCTCTTGGATTTAATGAGAAAAGAGCAAGTCCTATGTAATTTAAGGATATGCTACCTGGAGTCAACAATCTCTATGACCCATTTAATAATTTATGTCAAATTTAAAAACATTTTATGAAGCATATATTAAGTCCAAAAAAAATAAGATATTAATAAATGAATCATGTGGGCGTAAATTCCATTATTGTGTGGAATGGCATCTTATGTCACTTTAATTTTCAGTGGGTGATAACAATTTTCCATAGGAAAATATGGAAATTCCATAATTTGTATTATGAAGATATTTCCCATAGAAAATACGAGGAAAATGGTAGTAATTGACACTTATCATTTGGTGAGATAAAAAATAAATAAAATATTTGACCAATTTTGGCAAAAAAATGTTTGTTGGCACAAAATTTGGCATCATTTTGCCTAATTCCAGGTTTTAAAGTGTTCTGGATATCGGAACGCCGATTAAATGATTCTGTATTGTACAAGGAAAAATGCTGGGGAGTGACAGCCCAGTGGTTAGTGCACGGGTATTGCAACTTGGACGAGACCAGAGTTCTATTCCCGCCTCTTTCCAAACTGTTGCCGTGTTCACGCAGAGTACGATCACGTTAAACATGTAGGTCCGTAAGCCCTTCCGAGAGGTTGGTGGTAGGGGAAGGAGGATACGGTCCCTGTGGATACCTCCTCCATTGGGTTATGATCTAAATTGGACGGCACTTCCTGGCCATTCAAACTGTCACCTTACACCTTCTGGTAGATCAGGCGGTCTGTGTAGAAGGAAAAATGCTAAAAATCAAAATACAAGAAATGGTACAACCTGGTAATTTTAACTTTTGCTTTGTTTCATTTCTGCAGGGTGTTGCATTAAACTGATTTCTTTTAATTTTTAGTCTTTAACTTATTATTTATTTTAAAAATCTTAACTACATTATAAATCATATTTTATTTAATACTGTTTCAAAAATTATAGCATGTGAAAATCAGCATTCCTTCCATTCCCAATCCCCCAAAAAAGAAAAACTCTGAGGAGGAATATTTGATATAATGTCCCTGCAGTGAAGGTCCCATTAGAGACGAGTAGCTATAACACAAGTTTTCTGTATACAATAATATATATATACATTATATATTAAATATATATTTTGCTACCTGGAGAAAATTTGAATTTTCAGATCTAGCATGTTTATGGAAAGCCCTATAATGAAGCATTGTTAAGAGTCTATCAAAATAAAAATGTGTCGCCTTTTTTTTGCTGTTTTACCCTCAAGAATTGCTTCTTGGTAACGTGGTTTCAACTGTTTTAATTATATATAACAAGTAAATATAAAAGCTTCATTTTTGGTGTAAAAGCTTTTATCCACAACTCGCTATGAGAGAGATACACTAAAAGAAATCAAGTTGATCAATGGTTAAATGATTGATATTAGAAATTTAAAAGTGTTTAACTTTTCATTATCACATGCTAAGAATTTTCTCTATACATAAGAAGCAAAGCTGAATATGGGACACTTTTTTAACTATCTTATAACAATGGCATTTTTGCAGGTGATTTAACACACACACACACAAAAATGCTGTTTTTAAAGATCTGCTTAATTTTAATAGATTAAAATATTATACTAGACTAAGCTGTGTATTAAATCTCGGTTCTCTAGGACGCAAGAAAGTATGTTAAAAATGCCATCAAAACAGTTGAAACAAAGAGACACTGATACATTGGTCATGACAAGTTAAATAAAAGCTTTTTAAAACAACCTATAGAAAGACTATAAACATGCACAATCAATAACACTCTAGTTATATCTATTAATGGTTCCCATTTGGATAATTTAATCCAGAATTAGCCATAAATATTTTTCAACTTATAAAATTAGATATGCAAATATAGAAACATGTAAACTCCGAGCTGAAATTTCTTATGTTGCTGGTGTTTAACAAGAAAGTTTCCATCATTTTATATTTTGATTATTTTTTGGCAATGTGTGTTCTTAAATTTAATTAGTTTGTGGTTCTTTAATTATCCTACTTTTGCCCAAGACATTAATCTAAAATTATTAAATACTAGGTTAGATTTCTGAGAAATGCTTGCTTGTTTCTGAGAAAATTAATTTTATTTAAAGAAATTTTATAATTTTGTTAAGCAAGGAGCATGAATAACTAAATTTCCAAATGAAGGATGCTTTTGTGGAAGATTTTGCAAGGGAAGCCTTCAAGTTACTTTAAATGTGCATTATTTTGAAAAGGTTTCCATATTATAACTATTAAATCTCCTTAATGTTATGTATGGGTTTTTTTAAGTCCTTAATTTTATACTAAATTAATTTTTTTATTAGGATAAAGAGAATAATATTTTTCACAATGCATTAGTTGCAGGTATTACCACAGAACACATCATGTGTACATCTTTCCTCTAATAGTTTTAAAACTACGCATATTACTTAAATGTATAATAGCACATTTATCAATGCCCATTGATAAATGTGCTTAAAAACTTGCATAAATATCTATTCTAATGTTATGTTTGTGAAATAAATAAATAATTGTTAATAAACTGAGTTTAATTTGAGTCATAATTGCTTCTAAAATGGTTACACGCCTGAATCTTCAACACAATCAACCGCATAACACCTCCATCTGACTGAACGTCAAGCAAAATTCAGCTCATATCATTCCGCCATGTTAAGAGGCAACAAGAAATAAGTACACTCTCACCATTATTCTTCCGCGCCAAACTCGTGTCAATAAGTCTGCTAATAAACTGTATATTTAAACTCCATGTAGACAAATTAGATTGCAAATACCGATTTAATAATTGTGTATTATCTTTCATATTTAACAAATCTTACTAATATAGAAGTTAGAGCAAAATGGCAAAAAGAAAGTTGTGTTGCGAAACGCAGGCATATATTCTTTGATATAGCCATGGAGGAAAGAAAAAGAACTTCATATGGCTTTAAAGATTCTTTCAGAAAATTGTATTGTGGTAACTTTTATTTAATATATATATAAAATAAATTAATATTTAATTTTAATGAAAATATTTTTAAATTAAAATTAGCATGGACGAATACAAATAATACGCAGTTGCAAACGTACAACTAAACTGTATCATACATAAACAAATCTGGAGCTTGAAATTTTAATAAATATTGAATTAAATTGTGTACGAAATCGAATTCTTCCTCCTATGGGAATAATTAATTTCATTGGATTAACTTGTCATCTAGTTTTTATATTCTGAACGAAATTAAATATTTGAAATTTGTTAATGCTTTTGTGTATGTTTAGATATTTTGGACCATATCAATCTTTAAATCTGATGACTGAATTAACATGTAAACACGATACCAAAATATTTCCGTAGTGGTTTATTTTAAAATTGTAGATGATACAAAGTAATGCTTACATTTCGTCTCTGTTTTTATAATTTCCATATTTGCAATTTAAACCACTTGTAGATGTAATTAAAACCGTTCTTTTAATGCCCTTGTTTTTAGTCATTTTTAGTTCGCTGAAACAATTAAAATATTTGATTCTTCTCAATTTATCTAGTACAACTAAAAAAAAATACCAGCATTTCACAAAATCTTTAATATGCTTGGAAATTAATTAACATTTACATATTTTCCTTTTGATATTTTTTTAATTTTATATTGTCTTACAAAATTTTGCGTATACTAAAATGAAATTGCAATTGCCTCTAAGTATATTTTTAAAAAATAAGCCTTGTAACTTTTTTAATCATTTTCTTTTACACGTATAAATTTATGCATTTGGATGTTACGAATAAAACATACTTTAATTTACTTCACATCAACTGTAAAATTAATCATAAAAATATGTTAAGTTGACATTTTTACCCTTTTTGAAATTGAATCTAGTCCTAAAATAACAGTATGATGAATGTTTTAACTGACATTCTCTGTGATACGTCATCAATAATGGCACCTCAAGGTTTTAAAGAAACTTTGCCACAAGATGAAATGTCTCACCATGATATTTCATCTAAACAAAGACAATTACATCTTCTTGACTCTGTGTCACAAATTTCTGGCATTGATAGGCCACTTTCAGTTATTAATCATTCTAGTCCTTCAAACATTAATATTTTTAATGCATCAAGTCAAATTCACATTCCTTCAAATATAGATTCCACTTATGGAGAAAGGAACAATGTTTCAGCCTTTTCAGATTCTTTTCCTGAAATGGTTCCTTCTTGGCTTGCTCATGACTTTATGAAAGTTTCTGATACCTTGCCTTCCCCTGGCATCTTATCAAATGTTTCTGATATTTATTCAACCAATAGAGATAGTGAACATCTTGAAATGCTGGATATTGAATTTCCTCATGAAATAACATCTCCAAGTGTTTCCAATAACTTAAATCGATCCTGTATAAATGAGAATCAAAAGCTTTTAGTTGAGTTACCTGTACGACAATTCTCTAATGGTGATTCCCTTATTATTCCATCTTTTACAAATTTAAGCAATACTCATTTGCAATTATCAATGAATAAAAATATGTCATATCAAAAATTTAATAAAAATGGATCAAATGTAGAATCTGCACGATCATTAATGAATACAGTATTGCCTTGTGGAAATGAACTTCTACAAATTCCTTTGCCTTCCAACTTAACTGAGCAGTGCCTTAACTCATCATCTAGTCCTTCTGTAATGTCTAATAGTCAAAGTCAATCTCATCAAGTTGATGTAGTCTGTGATAAATTACCTCAGATAAATCTTAATCATTTAGATTCATTACTTGGAAATGAAGCCCCGCTTTCAGATATTCATCTTCTACGTCATGATTTTTCCACTGTTCCTCTTGGAGAAAATGGTTGTAATTCTCATTCAAATCGTATATGTTTAGACAGCTATAATCCAAATGGAAATTTAATATCTTGTGCCGGTAATACATTAGCATCTCATATACCACCATTGCCAAATTTGCAAGATGCTTCAGTTCAGGTATCTATAAGTTCGCTATCTGAAAACATTACATCTGTAAAGGAAAATTGTTATTCATGCAGAGAAATTGGACCACAGTTACCCATTGAAGTTATACAGTGCTTCAAATGTCGCTTTTGTGATTTTATAAGTATTCATAAATGTGAAGTTGCAAGTCATATAAATGCTTTACATTCCAAAACATCTTCAACAAGCATTTGTAAAAGTTCTTTGATTAATATTCGATCTGATAATTATAACCCAGTTTCTGTTGAAGATCAAAGTCAAGCTCATTATAGTACAACGGATTCTATTACATCTACTACTGTAACTCCCATCACAAATGCTAATGTTAATAATATAATATCTGAAAGAAATACTGTAGAAAATCAAAAATACCCTTGTATGCAATGTACTTCTACCTTTTCTAATATTAATGATTATAATATGCATTTATTTAACCATAATAATAAGTCTGACCAATTCCAGTTGAATTTAGCACAGACTAAAGTTGATGGTTATCAACTTCTTCCCATTAATTATGTTGTAGTAAATACATCTTCTAAGAATAACGTAGTTAATAATATTCCAAAACTTCTTCAAAGTGATCCTAAAAATTCTAAAAGAAAAATATTACAAAAGAAAACAGATGAAATGCCGAAGAAAAACCATTCTAAAAGTTCAAATAGTAAACCTACTGAAACATACGTTGAGAAAACCATTTCATCACACAAGAAAGCATGGCAAAAGAAAATGAAACGTGAATTGGGTTCTTATATGTTAGTATTTCTCATTTCTAAAATTTTCCTATTTATTTTGCATGCGTAAAACTAATTTAGATGTACTATTTTATCCTTTTTTATTGTGTCATTTAAATTGAAACCTTTTTCCCAATTATTTTCCATTGTTATTTTAAAATGTAACTTAATAGTAATATTGTGTATGATGAATATCTTTGTATATGAAAATGTATATTTTATAAAGATTTTCATTTCTTTGAATGCTTGGTTTCATGCTGACATTTTCTCTAAATCACTATGCATGCCTATTTCAAAAATCTGATGTGGACAGCACATGACTTTTCTGCAGACTCATATTCATTTTCTATTTATTTTTTTAATAATTCATTGAGTTTAATTGCATAAAATAACACGCATAATTATTTTAAATTACACTGAATTGCAATTTTAATTCAATTTTCGTTTTTTCATTTGGTAACTCGACTTACTTTGAAAGGTGGCATATCGAAAATGTAAAAGAACTAAAATATCTCGAGATTGGCTAGTCCTAGAGCAATGGGGTTGGTCTTATTCTTTTTGTTATCAAAAATTATGTATAAAACAAGCATTTAATTGATATATTTAAGCATACAGTCTTTTATTTTAGATTTTGATGATTTTTGCGGGCCATTTCACAAAAAAAGCAGGTTCTTTTATCCCAAATCAAATCTAATCAGCACCAGGATCACCCACAAGAGAATTAACATACCAAATTTTATGAAATTCGGTCAATTAGTTTTTCAGTTAGAGTAAATTCATACATTATACAGACGTCAAGTTAAAAACAGTTTTCCTTGTCCCAAAATGCGTAGATCCCATCAAAAACTCAAGTTGCGATTTATGGCATGATTATACAGCATATATTACGGCATGATGACATTTGATCTATACATTACCATGTATTGCAGGGAAAGTAAAAAAGGGAATTTGCTGCCATCTTGTTCTTAAAATTAAAATTTTTTCTTAGTGACAGAATATTTTGCTTCATGATCAAAATTGTTTTTTAAGAAGGAATTTTATGTTTTAGTGTTATGTTAGAATATAAATAGTAATTAAAATGTTTGTGGCCAATGAAATGTGTAATGTTACTAATAATATTAGCTTTGAAGCTAGTTATAACTCGAGGAGCTAAAGAAATATTCTAAAAAAATTCAAAATTCTAGGCAATTAGGACTTTTTGTCTCGAGTTCTATTCCCTGACTACACCAAACCTTTGTTGTCCTTATTCAAGTTACCTTATTTTAATTACCTAATTAATCTCAAAATATCAAATTGCTTCTATTACTCAAAGCACCTATTAATTGCCTGTGTTTTTCAGAAAGCCTTGTGTTACTCACCTCCTAATGTTAAGAGTACCCTACCCTCCATGAATGCTCTTTCTATTTTTTCTAGAGCTTCCCCCCTCCCCAAGATCAGTAATGCCACTCTGGTGTCAACATCAGTATAGCCATATCCACAACTGGTTTTGAATCCCTGACTTCAGATCTTGAAAGCAGTGTTTCTACTGACCTACTCATGAAAAAATGTCATGAATTGAAAAGGGATAACTTGTTAATATTATTTTCAGGAACAGCCTAATGTTTTAAGAGCCACTCATCATTTCTGGACAGTGCTTTGAGCAAAAACAAAATTCCTGAAACAATAACATATTTTATAAGGCAAGATTCAAATTTTGAGACAAATCATACTTATATTACTGGTTGCTATACTTTAGCTTGCAACAAGAGGTGTACATCAGAGCATATTCCCTGATTGACATCCTATCCTGCAATGAAATGTTCCACGGAAAAATTAACCAAAAATTATTTATTTTATTATCTTTGCTATGTATGATGCCTTTGGAATAGGTGCTCAATGGGCGACTCTCTTAAAGCATTTAATAAAACTTTATTTAATTTAAATAAACTTCACCTGGATCAAATTTCAAAACTCAGATCACAAAAATAAAAAATCTGATATGAGCAGCACATGACTTTCGCTGCAGATTCAAATTCATTTTGTAATGTTTGTTCCTTATATACATAATATAATGTATAAGGAAAGTATTGTGATGAGGTTGAAAATTTGAATTTGAGTTTTCAATGGGAAAGCATGTTTCAAGCATTCCTGAACATGAATCGAACTTTTTTAAGGTGATGTCTGTGTGAGTCTGTTGAGACAATATCTCACCAATGAATGAAGAGATTTGAACAAAATTTGGTACAAAAATTACAATCCGTAAACACTGTTATTAAAATGTTATTAAATGTAATCGACTTGTTATTATGTAATATATGTATATGCTTGTTATATTATGTAATTTTTCATTTTAAAATGATCATAAAAATTAAAACACTAGTATGAACAGTTCTTGAGATAATGCACAACTTTCAAATAAATTCATCAAAAAATCACATAAAATTAAAAAAAAAATTAACTATTGTAAAATATGTTCACTTTTCATATGTAATATTAGGCGATAAATTTGTTAACATCATTCTTGTGGATCTAGCATGTTCCTTCCATGAAAGAAGATACTTCGGGTAGGGTACTAGATTTTTATTTGGACGCTAATAGTCATTTACCTACTATAAGAATTACCTCTTTAATGCTTGGTGAAATTTTAACTACAAATTTGGTGACATATCTCTATTAGTGACTTTTTTAAATGTTACTAAATTGATGAAAATGTCGCCAAATTGGTAGAAAAGACACTAAATGAATGACAATGATGACTAATTGATAAAAATTCATTATCTTGGAAAGAATATAAGAATAACCCATTTCTCCATCTGTCCATAATAACAGGTGAAAAATTTGCCAGGATGTCACCAACTTGGTGACTTCTTAATATGTTGTCAAAGTCAAGAAAATGTCTCCAAATTGATAAAAATGACAAAATGGGAGGTAATGAATTGTAAATTTTGAATTTCATTGTATGACAGGCATACCTTCTAGTATATAAAAAGTACTCCTCTCTCTGTTTATCTGTAACACTTGGTAAACTAATCTAATGAATAATCTAGTGGATCTAATGAATAATCTATCGCCATCTTGGCGATATTTCCTCCCTGATTGATGAAAATATCATCAAAGTTAATGAAAATGATTCCTAATTGATGAATTATTAAAATATATTAATATACAGACTATATTGCTTATTAAGGATGCTATAAATATTAATAATTGTTAATTTAGAATTGTATGAAATATAAGTTAATTGGGAATTTTGAAATATTATTACATGCTGTCATCCGGATCTTTTCATCATTTTTCAGTTTGAAAGAAGTAACTTCATTGCATTATATAAGGAAAGGCATGTGCTGCCCACATCAGATTTTTATTTCATTATGCATTAAATTGAGTTTAATTGCAAAAAATAACACTGATAATTTTCTGATATTATATGCAATTTGTCTTTTTATTGCATCTTTGTTTCATTTGACAACATAATTCATTTTAAAATTTTCAGGTCCTCAAAATTCCAAAAAACTACAATATCTTGAGAATGGTTCACCCTACAGTAATGGGGTCAGACTGATTTGCTTAGTTGTCAAAATTTGCTGGTAGAATATGTACTTAATTAATATATTTCAACAATTTTAGTCATTTATTTCAGAGTTTCACTATGTTGGCCATTTTGCAAAAAAGCCAACCTGCTATGTCTGTTATACTTTTCCTAATCATGTCAAAATTAAAAAAATTTCTTAAATAGTTTAACTACTGTAAAAAATTGTCTTCATTTCCCCAAAATGAAAAATTTAATATCTCGAAAATGGTCCATCTTAAAGTAATGGGGTGAATTTTATTCATTTTGTCATCAAAAATTATGTATAAAACGATCATGTAGATAATTGATACATTTGAGCTATAAAATATTACATATATGTAATATTTTACTTTAGATCAAATATTTTAGATGTGCAGGCCTTTTCGCAAGAATAGGCAGATTAATTTTTCCGAATTGTATCAAAATCTAGCCAGCATCACAGTATCCTACAAGTGACTTATCTACCAAATTTTATGTAATTTGGGCAATTAGTTTGTCAGCTAGAGTGGATACATATGATTTTTGTGGCCATTTCACAAAAAAAGTCGGGTTCTTTTTCCCAAATTTACCAGAATCTAATCAGCACCAGAGTAACCCACAAGTGACTTATCTACCAAATTTTGCGAAATTTGATGTATTAGTTTTTTAGCTAAAGTGGATACATACACCTTTTGCAGGCCTTTTCTTAAAAAAAAGGATCGTTTATTTATCTGAATCGTACGAAAATCTAATCAGCACCAGGGTCGGCACAAAAAATAATTTTTTTTGTGTTCTTGAGGTCAAAAGGTCTCCGTGGAAAACTCAAGTTATGATTTTCAGCTTAATTCCAATACTTTCTCTGTACATTACCATGTATTGCAGGGAAAGTAAAAATGAAAAATAAAATCTAATACAATTTATTTAAAAGAATTTTCTTATAGAGATGCATTCAAGAAGTTGAGGAAATAAATTAAACAAAAAACTTTAATAAAATAAAATTTGGAGTCAACATTTTTTCTGCAATATATGGTAATGTATAGGGAAAGTATTGCAATCATGTCGAAAATTGTAACTCGAGTTTTTAACAGATATGCACATTTTGGGACCTCTGGAATGTCGAAAGCCCAGACCACCCGACTCGTCCGTAGACTTAGAGCTGCTGTTTGGATGGCCGGGGGACCTCTGGAATGTGAAAAAACCATTTTTAGCATGATGTCTCTTCAATGTATGTATCTACTTTATTGAAAAACTAACACTTGTGGGTTATGCCAGCCATACTCAACCTTTTTTTTTCTCAGGCCTGATACACATGACAGCTATTTCACACGGGCCGCAACATAAGGATTAATAAAAAAA
The DNA here is from genome assembly GCA_951213105.1 of Amaurobius ferox. Classification (NCBI taxonomy): domain Eukaryota; kingdom Metazoa; phylum Arthropoda; class Arachnida; order Araneae; family Amaurobiidae; genus Amaurobius; species Amaurobius ferox. The sequence goes on from OX578138.1 coordinate 87,840,110, forward strand.
CATAAAGAAAACAAAGTATTTATTTATCAAGGAATAAAATTAATGAGACAGTTAATATTGTAAACGCTTTTTAGCAATCTTATTCAGATTAGGCTTGTAACTGCTACATGTGCTACTCTTAAAACGTCTTCCAGATGAGAATCAGTAAGACGGTTTCTATATATACTCTTTGCATATTTCATTTACGAGTAGGACAATTCACAAAGATACATTGATGCAAACAACGTGAGCAAAATTTGAGCACATTTTTGTATAGTCTTATATTGTTTGAGCACTATTTTCTAAAATTCGGCGTACTCCTTTTCCTCCCTCTTTTCTTTAAAAATATCTTCCAGGTGTGTATTGTTTTTCATGTCCATAAATTCGCCAAATAACTCTTCATAATTACATCTCAGTACACCAGCCAGTTCTGATAGTATTTTAAGTGCCAGGGATTTTCTACGAGCAACAGCATATTCTTGATTTTCCTTAAATCCTGAAATCTACTTTTAAATTCTTCGGATAGTGCAGTTACATAATTTAAAATGATTGTATAGTTTCCTATAGAAATATCAATACCATCCTATTTAGCTTTTGTCATGGTTGGAAAATTTTGTACTCTGGTTTTGTATTTCTTCGTAATAAATATTTAATTTTTCTGCGAAAGCAAATATTTTATTCGCCATCTGTGAAATTATCTTATTTTCACCCTGTAAATCACTATTGAGACTGTTAAGCTTCTTTGTAATGTCGCACAGGAAAGCTAAAATACACCACCATCCATTATTTTGCAGTTCACTGTAAATTTTATTGTTTTGCTGTAAAAACAACATTATTTCTTATCGCAAAGAAAAAACCTTTCCAAAACTTTTCCTTTGCTAAGTCAACGCACCGAGGTATGTAAAAGGATGTTGCTATATTGACTACCCACTTCATCCAAAAGAATTTTGAATTTTCTGTGGTTCAGTTCTCGTGCTCGGATGTAATTCACTATACTTATGAAAGTTTTCATCACAGTTTCTATTTCGGGATTGCCAATATGTGCAGCCAAGTTTTCCTGGTGAATAATGCAATGAAATGTTATTAGATTTGTCAAATTATATTTCTGGTTGAGTAGGGAAATAAATCCATTTTTGGATCCAGTCATTGAAGGACAACCATCGGTACACACACAAACTCTAGTTTGTGTGTGTACCGATGATTTTAAATATTTTATATCTATATTGTTCTGCTCAAGAAAAGTGCAAATAATATTGAGATAATCTGTGCCTCTGGTTCAGCCCTTCATTGGAAGAAATTTAAAAAAAATCTTCACGAATTGAGTTCTGTTCAGTATAATATCTTACAAAAACCGAGCACTGTGATGTTGCTGAAATATCCGCTGGAATCACAAAAACTTTCAGTTTGTCAAGTCTTCAATTACATTATTACAAATATGTTTTGCGATATTTTCAATAAGTTTAAAAAAGGTAGAATCTGAGAGCTGTTTTTTTTTATTTCCGAAATTATTTGAATTGTGTTACTAAATTTATCAAACAGTACATTGGAAGCATTTACGAAACACTCCTTCACAATTTCTGCACAGTAAACGGCTTCATATGTTTGCCAACTATATAACAAATTCATACAATACCTTTGTTACCGCTGCATCTTGTGACATTGCCACCGACATAATATTTTGTTGTTGTTGCAATGACTTTTTTAAAAAAAAACAATTTCTCACGTCTTATGAGCGATCCCTGAGGAAAAATGTCATTGAACGATTTGTGTTTAATTGTAAAATGACGAGCAATATTATATTTTTTTAATATAACACTTTCATGACATCAAACAAGTTGCTGAACCATGTTTGTTTTGCACTATAAGATAGTCAGCTTCCCAATCGTATTGAAACAATCTATTTTCGTCAGATATTTTTCGTTTGTATTTGGAAGACACTCTGACATGGTAGATAATTAAAAATTACAGTTTCACACATAAGAAGTTGCTAGTTCACTGTGATTTGTTATCACTAACCAACTCTTGTGATTAGGAAAAAATCTCAATTCAGTCTCTAGAAAAAAATTAATTCGCACCCGCACGATACAAGAAAAACAAAAATAAACTCGTTGTGACCTGCAGCCTGCAGATTCAAATGATAAGGGACTCTAGATGATTGGAATTCAGATGATAGGTTCGTACGCGGCACAAGCCCTCTTACCGACCGATTGATAGATTTTTACCCGCAAACTTTTAAATAGTTTAATGCCCACGGCTTGTTCAGTTTTGTTGACTGCTTTTACCGGGCCACTCACAAAAGCTCAGGCCGCAGGTTGAGTATGGCTGGGTTATGTTGTTGCCCATTAGATTTTGGTACAATTTGGGATAAAAGAACTTTTTTTTTTTTTTTTTTTTTTTTTGCAAAATGGCCCACAAAAAATGTCTCTATCCACTCTAACAAAACTAATACACCAAATGTCACAAAACTTTGTGGGTAAGTTACTTGCATTTTTTTTTTTTTTTTGCGAAATGGCCTGTCAGAATCTAAAGTAAAAGATTACTTAAGTGCAAATATGTCAATTAAATGCTTATTTTATAGATAATTTTTAATCATTAAAAAAATAAGATCAGCCCCATTACTCTAGGGCTAGCCGTTCTCGAGATATTTTAGTTTTTTCATATTTTGCTATGCCACCTTTGAAAATAAGAAATAAGTCCAGGTATCAAATGAAAACAAAAATTGAATTAAAAGTACAAATTCGGTGTAATTTAAAATAATTATGGGTGTTATTTTGTTCAATTCAATTCAATTTAATAAATTATTGAGGAAATAAAGAAAATGTGAATATGAGTTTGCAGGAAAAGTCATGTGCTGCCCATATCATATTTTTTAGCTTTTAGTAGCAATATTAATAAATACAACTTAAAATGTTTTTCTTCAAATACCAAGAAATTTAATTGCACTTAAATTATTTTTTCCATTTCAGTAAATTAGTGAAAATCATAGTGTGTCATATTATCGATGGATTCTCATTTCTGATAAAATGCAGTCCCTCTTTTATAGTTTCACAATGCAAAGCTGTAAATTTATTAAAATAATTTATAAAATTAAATTTATCATCATCGCCCGTTTCTTTTTTGGATCTTCTTTTCTGTAATTTATCTTTGTTACTATTCCCCGCCACCCTTAAGATTGGTGTTTAAAGGCAGCCTTTGGCTGACCTAGGTACTTCGTTAGTGGATATCTTTGAATCCAACTTACCCATAATTAGAAAAGGCTGTTATAGTGAAAAGCTGTATAAAGAGCAACCGTATAGCAAGGTATGAGTGTAGTTCTCTATGCTATCCCCTTTTCTAACCATTTCAATTAATTGTCGTCAGGTGAATCAATACTCATATAAGAACATTGAAAACACATTTTTTGCTTTCTACACTTTTTCTATAAGATTTAACTTCTGGAATTTACTAATTTTTGGCAGATGACTACCTTCCAAATAAGCTTTTCTTTTCCTTCCAAATTACCGATAAATTGTTACCAATCATTATTTCCATCTGCCAAATACTTAACTTACCCAGTAGTATCAGACATCATGTTCTTTTTAACTACTAATCTATACCCTTTGACAAAATGTGTCTTTTATCTAGTCTGAACACACTGCCAATTTTTCTCTCAATACCAGGTGCCTTGAGATTTGATCAAAAGACAAAAACTTCAAAGCCTGTTTTGATTATTTAAATACATGGTGATCAATCAATCACATAGATTTGAGATATTGGTGATAAAATTAGAAACTCAACTTTGACAGAAAGGAAACTCCATGTGGTATAGAATTTTCTGCTGGGAACAACACATTAGAGTTTATGTTCACGCCCCTCTAAATCCCACAGAAAGCATACAAATTTAAAAGTAATGTAATGCTATAAATTTTTATTGGTATTCTATTCAAATAACATTACAAATTGTGTAATTTTTATTTGTAACAAAAAAAATTCAGATTGAATTAAAAATGTGCAATATTATATTTTTAATGAGCTTATAGTGTAATTCCATATGGTCCTAAGGTTCTGGACTTGGGAGGCTGGTCCCAGTATCTCTGTTTTTGCAACAATCAGATAGCCATCATTGCTTCTAAAAGCATATCCAAATGCTACCAGTTATAATTTCATAAAGTGCCTATGCATGCCAGGAGTTCTTAAACTTACAGCTGAAATTTACTTGTTTATGAACATTTGTGGATACAGTCGTGCCCCTGTATCTGCTGATTCAGTATATCCAGATGTTCCAGTTAATTGTGTTTCACTACGGTTCAATATAAAATTGGAAAATTAAATAAATGGTTCATTGCTTTCAAATTAAAACTGAGTCTGTGTTCCTTGAGAGGTGGGCATATTTTTTACGAATATTTTTTTTATTGCAGATTATGTACAGGTACAACCATCAAAATAAAAAACGAAACACTTGACCGCATTTGCACAATTTACATCTTAGAAAAATGCAGAAGATACCATTCGATAGGGAATAAATTCTTCTACGAATATCAATATTTAAAATTTGCTTATAGTGTCTTCATAGTTATTTTGACACTAACTCCGAAATCTTCAAGGTAAATCCCCATTGAGCATTACATATTCAGATTCTATAAGAAATTCCAAGCAGATTTGGGAAAAGGTTTATAATTTTTAAAGGATTTTTCATCTATTTGTAAGTTAATCCTAATGTTAAATGAGTTTTTTAGTTTTGAGAACCTATATATTCACAATAAATCCATTTTCCCTCAAAATTGTTTTTTCATACTTTTCTACTAAAAAACTCAAACAAAATTTATATAAATTTTAATATTCAAACATATTTGAAATATTTATTACTAATTGTTAAATTAATATTTTAAAAATTATAAATAGAACAGCAGTTTATATTCATTGCAACTGCATCTGAAACATTAATATACAGAATTTCAGAGCAGTTATTAAGTATGCTATCACATTTTATTCAAAATTCAATGATTATTATGCTTATCATGAACCATTCTCAAACTGTCGAAATATAAAGTAATAAATAGATAAATGAAACTGAATTAAATATGAAGTTAGGAGTTTTGTCAATATTTTATATTGTGTTTGTTATGTAGAAAATATAGACTTTTTAAAGGGCAGAAAAAATTCGATATCCAGGGTTATTTTTGGAACAATCTGTGATTAATTAGACCAGGACCTTTAGCTTAAAATGGATTCTGAACTACTACAGACACATGGCCATGCAGGGGGTCACCCCTCTCATGTAGGGATCAGACCCAACATCCTCAGATTGTGCCAATGCAGACTTTGAACCGTGTGTGATCTAGGAAACTCCAGTGTCCAATTCCTGGTTTCTTGTGTTCAATGGCTGCCTTAGCCTTCTAAGTTTAAGGAGCCATATCCTCCTGTTTGTATTTTGTTTGGTACTTTTCTGTTAGCAGAGTGCCATAGGAATGGTCATTCTCTGTCAAAGGCTGCAATGTGGCAACAGTTGATCCATAGCAATTCGAACATGAACCTACGACCTCTTCGCGGTTTTACCTCTCTACGCTCACCCTCTAAAAAACATTATAGAATCCAGTCTCGCAGGCTGTCAGAGATTGCACATAGCAACAGGTGTTCCGCAGCTCATAGAACATATGTTTACATTATTTAAGCACCTTCACACAGTTACTGGCATTTGGCAGTCTCGAGTAAGAGCACATATTTGATTTTGATTTGAAACTGTTTATTTTAACTGCATTCTTTGTAGAGTGAAAATTTAAATTTTTTTAATTTCATGTTATATTCGCACAGTGAATGTAATCATGTGCTGTATGAGCCATGGAACACCTTTTGCACAAACAATAGTTGCTACATGCGACCCTCCGACAGTCAGTGGAACTGGATTCTGTAATTTTTTTTTTTTTAGCAGGCGAGCATAGCGAGGTAAGACCATGAAGGGGTCATAGGTCCATGTTCAAATTGCTATGGAACAACTGTCGCACAAACGGCTATTGCTACATTGCGGCCTTCGACAGAGAACGACCATTCCTATCGCTCCCCATGTTCTTTGCATATCTACTGTCATCTATCACACAGAACTGTTCTGTCTTCTAAATCTTTGGCTGTTCTTATTCAAATTAAACTACCTTGACTTCTCAATTGTTAAAAATACAATTTCAGTTTTAGCAGTAATATTTAATTTAGCATGCTTTAACAATATATTTATGAATTGGAAATTATTATAATATTTTTGAATTCATTTCTATTTTATGGATTAATTCTTACAGATGTGAGTTCAAAGGATGTAATATTCGATTTCGTGCTCTTGATAACCTTGAATTTCATCGAAAGTGCCACCTATCGCATAAATCTGCTTTTATATGTCCAGAATGTGAAACCAAGTTTGATAACTGGGCAGCTCTTGCTGGGCATCTGTGGCGTAATCATGGAAATGATATGGAATTACATGCATGTGACCAGTGTCCATATAGGTAATGTAGAACATATTTTTTAAATAGTAGTATCATTATGAATTTCTGACTATCAATTATTGTCTTCAATATTTTATTGACCTTAGCTAAATAAATTTATAGAGTTGCATAATCTTGACCTGCCTGGTCATAAAAATGTGATATCAGGACTGTCTTTTAGCTACATGTGTAATCATGATAACAAAATTTTAGGTCAGAAAGATAATACATAAATGTAATACTTGACTGATTCTAGAAAAAAATATAATCTAAGCTGCACACCATTGTCAACTGTTACGAGACACATTAGAAACATGTCATTATCTCAAAATTTGTATTTTTAGTACACATTTTTTAAAAAAAGGGTAAAATAAACTAAAGTTAACATTTTTATTAAAAAATAATTATTGATACTAAATTTTTGCATAAATTTTTTGATTGCCAATGCATTCCTTCCAGTAAAGTAAGTTAGTTAAAAATAGCTATTTTACACAAAATGACCTTCTGTTCTTTTCTGTGAGAGCAGTTTTTTTGGAATCAGACGAATCCCAAAGCTAGAATTTTTTATATGTTACTAGCAGCGATTAACCGGCAGTGCTCGGGATTTACGATGCAAAACTCTGATAAAAATTACACCGGAACATATAGGGCCGTGAATCTTATACATTGTTTTATTACTGTGAAAGAAGTAAATTCATTGCATTATGTAAAAAAAAAAAGTCATTGTATTATATAAGTCATTGCTGCTTCCAGCACACCCTTCTCAGCAAGGCCCTCCGGGCAGCATCTCCGAATATGATTATTAGGTGTCCACAATTGATGTACAGTCAATATGTACAGTTTGAAAGGAAAACTAAAATGACCCTTAAATGCTAGGCAACAATACAAATGTTAACAAATTAAATGACATTATCCTAATTGTTAAGTTTTACCTCAATGCTTGCTTGTAAACCACATTTTTTTATTTTCCTCACTGAGCTAAAACATACAAATTTTGTGAAGTTCCTACTCTTGAGCATACCACATACAATTGGCCATGAGAGAAGCAAGAACTTTCTAAACTCATGCCTCCTGCAAACTTAAGGGTTTGTCTTTGATGATAATCATGACAATCTTTGTTGATAGTCATGACAAATGCCAGTCTAACTCGGAACTAACTTGGTATCAATGGTATGCGAGGTATGAATACGTCCTCTCCTCTTCTATGACATTTGGTAAAATATTTTTGACACAGAGCCGTATTCCATTGTATAGTTTTGGCGGGTACAGATTCCACAGAAGCATTATTGATGATCCTTTCTTTAACTTCAAGATATGAGAAGGCATTCTAGGTGGCTCAAGGTAGTTTAGAAACTCCAGCGGGTAATTAACAGCATCATCGGTGTCCACTGCAGAGTCAAATGACTTGTGATGATATAAAATGCTGATAATTAAATAACCATTAATCCTCACAAAATGCTGATAATATAGATGCTGATAGCTATTTTGATTTCTTAATACTTTTCGCTGTTGAGTAAACCTGTGAAAAATAAACCATGGTGATAGAGTTTCCACTTTAATTCATATTTCAAACCCGCGATTTTTAAAAGTGACTAATACGTTCTATAAACTCCCACAAAACTCAAGCGATTTAATTGACTTTCATGTTTTAAACCAACGATGTGCAATCTTTTTCGTTGGGAATCGTGAAGTTAAAGAGTAGAACTCCTAGGGAAAAGTTTCATTTTCCATTAATATCTCGACAACCCCTGGTCTTAGAAACTCGAAACTTGGACTAAATTTATGGAGGGATATTTCAAAGCTACCTACAAAATTTCATTAAATTTGGTGCAGCTGTTTTCCCATGATGATGAGACAAACGAAAGTTTTGTTTTTCACTAATATCTCGAGAATGCCTCATTGTAGAAACTCGAAACATAGACTAAATTTTAAGTGAGGCTATTTCAAGACTACCCACCAAATTTCATCAAATTCGGTTCAGCCGTTCTCCCGTGATGTTGGATCATACATACATACATACATGCATATTTTTCTTCTTTATATATATAGATAATACCTCTTTGGTTATTTGTCTTGATATATATTATCTTTGTAGTTTTAAGGTGTCTACAGACGATCAGTGAATGTTTGTCAAAGATATCGATTCACAGAATTGTGTTTGAAGTCTGCTTTGTCCACACAGTCACACATATTTGACGTTTTATGATAATGAGCTAGTTTTCTTTCATATCTAGTAGATGGCGCTGTTGTACTTGTTTACTAATTTAGCTGCAAATTTCGTTTGCTTTCAAATCAAGAAAAGAAATTAAAAGTGTCCCAAATCGTTACAATAACTATTAACAATATATAATTAATTCACATATATCGTTTTATAATTATTATTTAGTTTTGTTTTATTGTCAGTAGAGTACTCGATCGATTAGAACCTGTTGATATATCTTTTTATATTTTTGCAAAGGTATCTGTAGTTAATTATGGCTAAGCAAGCAAATATTAAAGCTGCTTGTGCAAAAGAACTAAAAACTGTTTTAAGGTTGATAATTAAATCAAAATTATAATTTATATATCTGTTTTGTTTTCTTATCCTTTTACTTTTTTAAATAAATATAAAAAAAATATGGTATTTTTGACTCATTCTGTATTCTCCTTTTCACATAAATGTCCTCTAATATATAAAAGGAAAAACATAACTATATCTTGAACCATGAGATGGATTTTGATAATTTGACCCTGCAGCAAAGTACAAAATAAGGAGGATTGAAAACCTCTTCCAATCTCATACCAAGTTTGTGGAATCTGAGTCGGTAACAGTTTGGGTGAAGTTATTAACAAAATACTAACTTGGGCTCAAAAAAACATTTAAAAATTTCTAATTTTTTAATAGTTTTTAGGCAATAAATTATAAAACATCAAATGTTTTACAAATAAAACAAGAAGGATCAATCATGCATAAGCATTGATTATGAAACACTTTCCAACTGAAATGTAATTTCATTTAAAAATCTCTAAAATGTGATACATTCAGTGGTGATATCTTTTACATTATCACAGTACTACAGTAATTTATTATACTTAAATATTTAAAACTGTATCGAAATATAAATCATCTGATTCTCTATGCAGAATCAATGAAAATTTCATTCATATAACTTGTATTCCAGACTCCAGAGCTAAATAATTTTGGGTCATTCCACACCAAATCATCCAGGAAAAATCAGATTTGTCACCCACCATATCCGATTTTGATGAAACTTTATATTTTTTATCTTCTCACATAGTTATGAAAGTATACCAAATTTTATCTCTTTATCTCAACTGGTTTTTGTTATATAGGACTTTGAAATATTGGTAAAATAGCCGTTTCCAAACCTCCGAAAAGAACTTGTACTTTCAATGAAAAATATTTGTATCGTTTACATTTATAGTGCAAATCTTATGGAAATTTGCACTATTGTTGAGTGAACTGTGCTGATTCCAGAAAAAATATGGCAACACTTTATGTTTATTTGTTTTTATAAACAAAAAATATTGTTTATAAGTTTTTAGTAACTTTTTAGCACAAAAACGGTGTTTTACAAAAAAATTCATATCTCTAAGAGGCAAAGTGATAATGAAGTCAAATTTTTTTTTAAATTAATCTACAACATATTTCCTATTTTAAGAAACAACAAAATACTTGGCATTTTATTTGCTTTATTGTATAAAAATATTTTTAATTAAACTATTTTTTTTTTACTATCGATAGGCCTACTCGTGAGTTTTATAGGTACCACATTATAAATTAAACAACAAATAGCTACAAATTTGTTTTAAAATATATAATAACAATTATACTACAAGTTGCAATTCAATGAAAAATATTATACCTATTGTAATAATAAAATCAGTCAATAAATTGACAAAATAAATTAATAGTAGATTACAGTAAATTTAATTTACTTAAAAACATATTTTGGAATGTATTGTTATGAAATGAAATAAAATGAGAGACGGGTGGCTCAAAAAGAGCCCAACACATCGACCAGAGGTCTATTATACTACCCCAGACATAACAAATCTCTATAAAAAGAGACCAGTAGCCGACGCAAAGATGAGCAGGCACTTGACAGGGATGTCATTCAGCTCCCAGGGTTCAATCACATGACGACCAATGTGTTCGAATCTGTGAGCAGAGTAAACCTCACATTCACAGAGAATGTGAGCAGCAGTTTCTTCACTGTATTTGCAGCCTCTGCAAAGCGAATCTTTAGTGACGCCCATAATGTTAAGGTGTCTCTTGAGGGTGCAGTGCCCAGTAAGGAGCCCAACAGCCCTCCTGATGCCAGTTCTGCTGAGCTTGAAAAGTTCCTTTTGACGTGTACTAGGGCAATTGCAGTTGAGAATTTTCGCTTGCCTTTGACCCTTAATATTACGCCAGTTCTTACATTGAAGCTTCCTGAAGATGTCATAAAAAAAATTTCTGGTAAGATCGTTGGGAATACCCGACTCAGAGCCAATGTATTGTGTTGTTGTTGCTAATCTCCCATGTGGTCTGACGGAGTCAGATCAGATCAGTAAAACCGTTGACTCTAATAAAATCCGATACCAAAAGGGGAGAACCATAAATGTCCTCCCTGTCCAGCCCGAGACAGTCCAAAATATGTTCTGGCGAAGCCTGGACTTGCCGGCACTTAGTGCAAATGGGAAAAGTTTTTTGGCCTCCAGAATACAACAGGCCTTTCAAGTGTCCACTGACTAGCCGGATTAGACAAGTGTTGAGTTGCCTGTCACAAGGAAGAGACAGAGAAAGTCCTGGTCTATTTCCCCTATACCAGCAGTGAGAGGGAGGCAGAAGCCATTTTTCCTTGTTATGGGCCTTTTGCCTCGAGAATAGTTCCAGGTAAGTAAGCTCCTCGGCAGCAGGAACAGAAAGATCCAGTCCCTCCCTAGCAAGGGAATCCGCCAGTTCGTTTCCGTGAATATCCACATGGGACGGGATCCACTGAAAGTGTATCCCGTCCCTGTTGGGAGATGATCTTTACTTTCATGCTGTTGGGAGATGATTTTTACTTTCTGAAGGATAGATAAGCTGGTTTTATCTCCAATGTGGGTCCAGTTTTTAAGGTGTTGAATAGAGCTACGGCTATCAGATAGTATCCAGATACCTCCATAGTTGCCCGCACTCATTATAATCTCAAGTCCCATATTGATTGCTAATAATTCGCCTCGGAAAACCGAGCAGTAGTCGGGGTTTCGTTGTTTTATCGAGTATTCATCTGTAGGTGTTTTAATAAAAACTCCACTTCCTGCCTTTTCGTCCATTCTACTACCATCTGAGTAGATAGTAATATCATTTGGAGGGATTTTGGCAATCTCCAGGGCCAATTGTTTAAGAAAAACGGGTAAACAATCTTTCTTATTTTGAGTAGTTTCAAGGCCTTCATGGAAATGAACATTGGAAAATTCTACACAAGGATTTAGATTACTATGTAGAAAATGTGGTTCAACATTTTCTGCGATTAGTTGTTGAGATTTAATTTGACTGAATGGACTATTTTTCTTGAGTCTGGTTACAAGTCCAATTTTTTAAGTAACCGGACTTGATTCCAATGTATTGTTAACATACTAGATGATTTTAAATACAACAGCTTAATATTAATTTATATATACATAATATTATTTGACATTGGGGTTGGGTATCAACAAAATACTTTTTTCATGAAATTACATTTCCTATAAAAATATATACATTTAGAAATAGTATACATTTGGTACAATATTTCATTTGTCAAAATAAAGTCAAGAGAAGCATAATAATTTTACAACTAACCTAAAAATTAATTGTTTTCTATTTTTCAAGTCCTTCATTACTAATTTCTTATTTGTTCCATTAGGTGGTTGAATTTTTGATCTGCCATGTTCATATCTTTGTTATAAAAATAATATACCCTTCCTGAGCCTTTAGTTGTGGGAGGGTCCACGATACTGAAAATGTTCTGTAATGGGACAAAACAAATATCGTCTTTCTGATATGGCCAGTAAAATTATTTAGATGAACCAAAAGGATGCATAAACTTGATTTACACATCACACTCTTCTTCATTTTTTGAAAGTGCAAGACCAAAAAACTAATGGTTGTCATACACATACAGAATGAGTCCCTACGGAACCAGCTAACACACACCACTTGGGGCGAAGCAAACAAAATTTTGAGAAACCGATTTTTACAGCAGGATATTCTAATTTAAACGCAGCATACAGTTCATTGAGGTTACAAAGCAACAGTCTTTTTTGTTCATATACATTTTTGGATATGCTTATTTTGTCTTTTTTACCTGGCATGATCCGAGAATACTCATCATTTTGATAGAAATTTTTAACTAAATCAATTGTCCCTTGGTAAAGTAATCTCCCTTTTCTTGGATCAGGTAAAGCTACGATGCCTTTTTCTGTAAGTAATTCTCGTGCTTTACGAACTGTATACTCAGCAACACTAAATTCTTCAGCAATTTTTTTCTACTCCATGAGATTGGGGCCAGAGTTAACAGCTGAATTTTTTCACGGCGAGTAACAGGTGTTTCCAGTATCTCTTTAATCATCTCAACAAGCCTGTCCAAATCATTAGCTTTTTCTTGAATATTCTGTGGTATGTGTTCTGTTTTTTTTTCTGGAGAAAAGTCTTTTTCAAAAACTTTGCATACTTTATTTTTCATTGTCGAACAAGCCGAATCCAATTTTCTTTTAGCATAACTGGACCTCATATGAGAAGGAACTGCATGAAATTTGAATGGAGATTCTCCAATATCAGTTAAAGATGTATTTATTTCTTCTAAAGCTTTTTCTTTGCTCAAAGTACTCTCAATGTCACAAATATCTTGAAAATTGTCAGTCTTGGGCTCTTCAGTTTCAAAACTTTCATCATTTATCTTTTTTTGCTTATTAAATTCTTCTCTACAGGCATTGCATATCTTCTGTCCAGGGATTGCCTTAATAATAACTTTAGGAATATTATTGATTTGGTTAGAAAATTCCAAAGAGTTCATCTTAAAGTTTTTGTTATTCTTTTTTTATGCCTTTGAAATGGATCAAAACAGCATGTTTGATAAGTTTAATATTTGTTTAAGTAATACATTTTGTGGTGTGCACAAATATTTAAAAATAGGTTAGTACTTGCACCACTTCTTAGTACAATGAATTTTCTTTCTAATTCACTTAACAATTCAATGCTTATTAGTTTAACTGACTTTGTATAGCTTTTTTTTGTGACATTCTGTTTTACAATGTTGCCCCACACTACCGTATAATTCACTTTTTTCTTTTAATTGAGACGTCCTAACATAATAAAAAAATAAAAATGCAACTAAATCTTATGATTTTTATAACTGTAAAATTGCTTACTAAATGAATTAAATTATTAAAAAGCAATATAAGCAACTAAATCTTCCAAGCACTAACAAATCTAACAAAGCACTATATACTATTATTTATTAAAATATAATGATATTCAGTTAAGTTAGTAAACCATGTATGTTTACACACCACCATCCATAACTTGTAAAATATTTTTCTTGTGTTGCCATACTCATGAACCTAACTTTTTTGAAATGAAAACTTTTGCCATCAAACTGAAAAATATTACTACAAATATTGGTTTAAAAAAATCAATTTTAATTTTATTTACATTGATTTATTTATAAAATGACCCATTTTACCCCACCCCACCCTATTGATGTTCACTCTAATAAAGCTAGCTCACAACTGACCATACCAAGAGCCAGCCAGACCTGAACATGTTGGGTAATGAAAGGCAAACCATCAGCTCCTGCAAACCTGCTGAGTAAGAGAGAGCAAGTGGAGCCAGACTTCTTATTTTACCAATTAATATATTAATTTTTTAACAGGCCTATTAATTAATTTTTTTTGTATAATTGTTATTATTTATTTTAAAACAAATTTGTAGCTATTTATTGTTTAATTTATAATGTGGTACCTATAAAACTCATGAGTAGGCCTATCGATAGTAAAAAAAAAATAGTTTAAATAAAATTATTTTTATACAATAAAGCAAATAAAATGCCAAGTATTTTGTTGTTTCTTAAAATAGGAAATATGTTTAAGATTAATTTAAAAAAAAATTTGACTTCATTATCACTTTGCCTCTTAGAGATATGAATTTTTTTGTAAAACACCGTTTTCATGCTAAAAAGTTACTAAAAACTTATAAACAATATTTTTTGTTTATAAAACAAATAAACATAAAGTGTTGCCATATTTTTTTCTGGAATTAGCACAGTTCACTCAACAATACTGCAAATTTTCATAAGATTTGCACTATAAATGTCAAAGTTACAAATATTTTTCATTGAAAGTACAAGTTCTTTTCAGAGGTACGGAAACTGCAGAAACGGCTATTTTACCAATATTTCAAAGTCCTATACAACAAAAACCAGTTGAGATAAAGAGATAAAATTTGGTATACTTTCATAACTATGTGAGAAGATAAAAATATAAAGTTTCATCAAAATCGGAGGTGGTGGGTGACATGGCCTGGATGACTTGATATGACCTTTTTGTGTGAAAGAAATTCAGCAATTCTTATGTAACTCACCTTACAATCGCTTGAAATATTTGCATTCTGCATAAGTTAAAATTAGGCTTTGTTGAAGAAATAATAAAAGTTTAGGGATCATTTAAAATCACAACTATTGTAATTGTGTAGGCACTGAATTTAGATGCACAGATGATACACAGATAATATATGTGTGTGCGTGTGTATGTATTCAAAGTATTGGAATCGTGCTGAAGATCGGAACTCGAATTTTCAAAGGATCTACATGTTTTGGGACTTCTAGAACGCGAAAAAGATATTTTTAGGAATACGTCTGTGTGTGTAAGGTGTATCTGTGTGTGTTTCTGTGTGTCTGTGAGGATATTGCATCCACTCTAACTGAAAAATTAATGGACCGAATTTAATAAAATTTGGTAGGTAAGTTTTTTGTGGGAAACCCTGATGTTCATTTGATTATAGTATGATTCGTAATAAAAGAATCTAGTTTCTTTGAGAAATGGCCGGCAGAAATTGCCTTTATCCACTGTAGCTAAAAACTAATGGACCAAATTTACCACAATTCGCTGTATAATATTTCAATATCCTACAAGTGATTTATATACCAAATTTAACAAAATTTGTTATATAAATCACTTGTAGGTAATTCTAGTACGATTCAGGAAAAAGGAACGGGCTGTTTTTGCGAAATGGCCCGCAAAAATCGTTAAATATAAAAATAAAGGACTACGTGTGCTCAATTACATCAATTAAATTCCTATTTTATACGTGATTTTTGACAACAAAAAGAATAAGACTAACCCCATTACTCTAGGACTAGCCGTTCTTGAGATATTTTAGTTTTTTTGCGTTTTCACTACACCATTTTTGACAATAAGTCCATCTATCAAATGAGAACCAAATTTAAGTTTAACATGCAAATTCAATGTCATTTAAAATTCTTATGGCTGTTATTTTGTGCAGATAAACTTAAATTATTATTGAAGAAATAAAGAGAACGTGAATATGAGTCTGCAGAGAAAGACATGTGCTGTTCACATCAGAATTTTTAACAATATTACAACAATGATTTATAGAAGTGAACGGAGATTATTTGTAGGCCATTTTGAAAAAAATGTAGGATCTATATTTAAAGATCCACCAAATTGTTGTAGAATAAAATGTTCTACAAATTTAAGCTGTGTACCAAATTTTAACTCTAGGACGTAGGAAAGTGCATTAAAAACGCCATCAAATAAGTATATCATGAAGAGTTATATAACATTTAAAAAACATCTGAAAAATTGTTATCTACCAAATTTATTTTTAAATGTGAAGCCTCTCTCATATACAAATTAATTAAACTCTTGGAAAAATATTTATTATATAATATATATATTTTTTCTTTCTGGAGGATATCGCCAAAGTCAGAATTTAATTGCATTCGTTTTTCTCCCTATATTAAATAATTTTTAATTTAAAAACTACCTAACAGATTTTGCCGAAATTTTTTTTATATATTTTATTGGATAATATGAATATTTCCTAAAAATTTCGAAGAAATTTGTGAATTTTAAATGTGCTTAAAAAATGTTTGAAAAATTAGATCCCATAGGGTTCAATGTATTTCATTTTTTCAACCCGGGTTCAATAAAAAACTAATTGGATGATATTATTTGTTTATATTCCCATAGGTCCCACAGACCGTCTGAAAAACATACTAAAATTTCATTTTGATAAAGTCATTTTTACGGCAGTTATCGTGCTAACGGACAGACAGACAGAATAAACAAAGTCATAAACACTTTTCAACTATGTTGTAAAGTGTTAAAAAAGTATGAAAAGTAATGTTATTAATTTAACGAAGCATGTTTAAAGCAAAATAATTAAATATAAAATGTTAGCGGAGTAAATTTGCATTCCATGAACACTTTTTTTATGTATAAATGCAAAAAAATATTTAGGAAATTATGCACGATATCACACATGAATGAAAGTACTTTTAATTAGAAACAAATTAACATCATTGTTTAGTAGTTATGAACTGTTCTTAAAATATTATAACATATAAATATATAATATATATACTATAATTAATAGCATAACTGTTCACAATATTATAAAAACAGATTTACACAACCTGAACATAACCCATTCTTTTTTGTTTTATTATGCCATGACAAATAATCAAAATATACATGCAATATATCAAGATACAAATTTTTTACAGACAATTACTTGACACATTCTTAAAAATATGCTATTTCACTTCTTCACCTACATCATAATCTAAATCATGCACAAGCAAAACATCAAGATACTAAAATTACTAAAATTATTACATGAAGTTACTTACATGCCACACTGTACATAAAATCACACATTTTTCAAATCTGCAAGACGAGAAAAATATCCATAAAAGTTTTCAGGAAAAACAAAACCAAAAAAACACTAGGAAGATTGCTGACATTTTATATAAGCAACATAATTCTCTAGTAATTATTATCTTTGTATGACTGTAGTGGAAGAAACCGAACCATAGTTTAGAAATCCCATTGTACAATCCAAACATTAAACTGAAATTAAAAGAAACACAGAAAGGGTACATAGAATAATACTCAATTCATGGAATAAAAGCAGGGCTGGCTGCACATTCCAATGAACAAACAATGTACACCCTTGTTAGAAAACATACAGTTCTGTTAATTATTCATCAGAAACATGCAAAATTGTTAGAATCCATGCAATCTATTAAAAACATGCCATTTCAATTCTTAAGTTCCAACTTAATCTTAAGTTATAAACATGCAAAATATCAAGATGCTAAAATTATTACATGAAACTACTTACGTAAAATCAAACATTCTTCAATTCTGTGAGATGAGAAAATTTTTCAGCCAAAAAAACCACTAAGAGGATTGTTGACATTTTATAAGCAGCATAACTCTCTAGTGATTATTTAGCTTTATATGACTGTAGTGGAAGACACCTTAAATATACTTTATAAATCCCATTGTACAATCCAAACATTAAACTGAAATTAAAAGATACCCAGAATGGGTACATAGAATAATACTCAATTCATGAAATAAATGTAAGGTTGCACATTGAAATCAACAAACAAAATACACTCTTGTTAGAAAACATACAGTTCTGTTAATTATTTCCCCGAAACATGCAAAATTGTTAGAATTCATGCAATCTATTAAAACATGCTATTTCAATTCTTGAGCTCTAACTTAGATTAAGTTATAAACATGCAAAATATCAAGATGCTAAAATTATTACATGCAACTACTTACGTAAAAGCAAACAATTTCCAATTCTGTGAAATGAAAAATATATCCTTGAAGGTTTTCAGTCAAAAAACACTAGGAAGAGTGCTGACATTTTATAAGCAGCATAACTTGCTAGTGATTACACTTTATAAAACTGAAATTAAAAGATACCAGAAAGGGTACATAGAATAATACACAATTCATGGAATAAATGCAGGGTTGCACATTGAAATCAACAAACAATGAATGAATTAAAAAATTGCACAAAAGAAAAAGACTACAAATTACAAACAAACGGGCAAGAAAATATATATACGCGACACAGAACGATATGATGAATACGGATGCAAATTCAAAATGGTAATATGCTCGTGATTGGTCAATACAAATGTCAATCGTGCTGACTCCTCAATGTTTGGTTAAAAAGTAGGACGCTGCTCTACCAGAAAAATGTTTGACCTCACACTTTGACAAACACATGTTCAGATTATCAAAAAGCAGTGATCAAGCTTCTTTGACAAACATTCACTGATCGTCTGTACACAGCTTTAGACACTCAATGACATATTATCTTGTTTTGATGTACACAATGCTATACATTTTTATTTTGTTACTAAAGAAAGAGTTTTAGTTAGCACAATAGATTTAGCATGAATATGGAGCTTCACATTCTAATAAAAAAAAAATTTAAAGTGACATTATTTGTTAAATTTTAATTAAATTTGCAGTGAAATTTCTAAGTTTTAAAATGTGCCATAGTACACTAGCTGAACCCCATTTTTCAGTCTTGAAATATTTTTGTTCATTTCACTCAAGTCTCCAGATTCTTAATGTCACAACTGAGGAGGAGGAGGGGGGGAGGGGGGGTTGCTGCTGCTACGTGCTTCACCAAGATATTACATTCTTGAAAGTCATGCTGCCATAACATTGCTTTCCCTATACAGGGTGTCCCAAAAAGATTGAAACACACTTTAATTCTTTACCTGTTAGACATAAGTGGGTAATGTAAATTGCAAAAATGTTGAAAGTAAGGTAGAAAATAAGAATTAATGAAATAGTCTTCCCATTAATAAGTTACACTTTTAAAATTTTTATACGACTCCCTTAGACAAATTTGGTCAATCAGAAATTTTTTATTTTTAATGTAACAAGATCATTAAAAAAAAACCCTCATATCTGTATCTTTAAAATCAACTGAATTATGATAAAGGAAAACAATCTGACTTGTGTCACTTTTCCGTACTATGTGAAAGACTGTTTCATCAGTGAAAATAGGGATCATAAACAAATTGACGATGGAAATTGTTTAGATCAAAAATACGTTAATATGTGTAAAAAATTTTTATCACAAATGCATTTAAATAAAGCATTACACAGACAGAGATCATATAAATCAGTGGTACTCACTACGCAGTTGGGTTTCCTATGTATTATCATCCAGTTTTACCTTTTTTGTGATATGTCACAAATTTACATTTCTAATTTGATATATGGTCCCGATTCACAATGTTCAATTTTCAATTAAATATAATTCACTCAATTTTAAAGATACAGGTATGGGTTTTTTTTTTTTTTTTTTTTTTTTTTTTTTTTTTTTTTTTTTTTTTGAAGGATCTTGTTGCATTAAAAATAAAAATTTTCTGATTGACCAAATTTGTCTAAGGGGGTTGTATAGAAATTTAAAAAGTGTAACTTTTTGAAAATTAATGGGAGGACTATTTCATTAACGTAGTCTTATTTCCTACCTTACTTTCAACATTTTTGCAATTTACATTGCCCACTTATCTCCAACAGGTAAAGAATTAAAGCGCATTTCAAACTTTTTGGGACACCCTGTACATGTTATCATTTGGAAAGTGCCAAATCTACAATTTAACATTAAAACATTTTGCCATAGATCTTATACATCATCTTTTTTCATTGTGAATGAAGTAAAGTCATTGCATTATATAGAGAAAGTCATGCTGCCCACATCAGATTTTTTTTTATTCTAAATAGATGTATTAAGCATTCTTTGCTTTTTGAGAAGTTTTATTGGTTTACATTATAATCTCCCAAGTTATAGATAATAAATGCATTTGTGAAATTGTATTTGAAAATAGTTTGAAATGTAAAATACTTTGTTCTATTTTTATTTTATTTCCTTGATGTAATTTGTTCTGAAAGCATCATAATATTGTGATACTAGCAGCATACCTGTTCTTCCTATGGAATTAATATGTAATATAAAGAAACTTGAAATTCACTATTATATGCAAATTCATGTAGTATTATAAATGACATTGCTTTTCAAAATAGTCAAGTCAATTATTTTAAAAAAGAAGTATAAGAATCTCTGTTCTATTTCTGTACAAAATTATCTTTTCAGACAGATCTGAAGAATGTAACATCTTCATTCTGTTTGAAAACGTATTTACGAAATATGAAATTTGATCAATATGTGCCAAAATGAAAGTGCTAAAATGATATGCACCCATACCACAATCAACTCGTATCAACAACCAGCTAATCACAGTTGAAGACTCAGACCACACGACTGACCCGAAGGCTTTCAGTAGCTGTTTGTATGGGTGGAGCTAAGCACAGTATAAGAGTTTGAAAAATCTTTCCCAAAATAAAACAGATGATGTAAGAAATTAGAAATATCAGAAGGCCATTATTCATATAATCCAGTCAATAATACAATACTGTTCATTGATAAAATTTGTTTTTATATCCATTTTTAACACTTTACAACAAAGTTGAAAAGTGTTTATGACTTTGTTCATTCTGTCTGTCTGTCTGTCTGTCTGTCCGTTAGCACGATAACTGCCGTAAAAATGACTTAATCAAAATGAAATTTTAGTATGTTGTTCAGACGGTCTATAGGACCTATGGGAATATAAATGAATAATATCACCCAATTAGTTTTGGATTGAACCCGGTTTGAAAAAATGGAATACATTGAGCCCTATGGGACCTAATTTTTCAAGCAATTTTTAAGCGGATTTAAAATTCACAAATTGCTTCGAAAATTTTAGGCAATATTCAAATTGTTCCATAAAATATATAAAAAAAAATTCAGCGAAATATATTCAGTTGTTTTTTAAATAAAAATTAAAATAATAATAACACCTCTTATATTAAGCGATCACGTGTCCATGATATGAAACGATCACATGACCCACTTCAAAATGATATATGGCATCCATCTTGTGTCAAAATCGTGATTTTTAAAGTTCTTTTTAATTCATATTGAGTGTTGTATCCGTCCTAAAATTACTTTATTTTTGCCTAAATTCTGTGCATCTACATACTGAAACAACGCAATGACAATATATTTCAGTTTAAATGCTCTTCCAAATTTGATTATTTCTACTATTAAGCCTATTTTTCACCTATGTAAAATGTAAACAGCAAAATATGTAGAATGAGTTGTATTAGAATCGCTGTAATTCTTTAACACAAAATCATTTAGTCCATGGAGTCTGCTTAGCTGATATGAATTCATTGATTTCAGAAAGAGAAGGACGATATTTTTCGATGAAGTTTTACGCATAGAGCTTGCAGCTCAATGGTCTTAATTTTTAAATAAAATAAATTATTATAGTATTGTGATAAATGACATGAATGGGGGAATTATTTATGAATGAAATGTTGCTTTTATAGAGAGAGCCAGGCGTGTTATTTTTTTATGACGTCATTTGAATGGATTTCAGTTGTTTTCGATGAAGTTTTCAAATATAATAAATTATCGTAGTATTATGATAATTCTAAAATTATTACCGAGGAATGTATAACATTTTAGAGATGTTTAAACCAGGCAATTTATACTTTAATGCCGTCATTTGAATGAAGTTAATTTTTTTCGATGAAGGTTTAAGGTTTCAAATATAATAAATTAATGTAGTATTGTGATAAGTTTTAAAATATTACCGAGGAATGTATTGCATTTTAGACATGTTTAAATAAAATTGCATTGAAGTTGGAAAGTGTTTCATAATCAATGCTTTAAGCATGATTGATCTTTCTTGTCTTATTCATTAAATTAAAAAAATAATAATAGAAATCATCCACCGCACAAAGATATCTGATTTAATTGTGTTGCTGAGCAGCATCATATAATTTTTTTAAAAATAAATTTTCAGAAAAAATATTGTCTGCATAATACTATTTCTATGGAAGGTTTAATTATGTGTTTTTGATTAATATCTTGGCAACTCCTAGTTCTATTACCTTAAAACAGGACTAAATTTTAAGTGGGGCTATTTCAAGCCTAGCCACAAAATTTCACGAAATTCGGTGTAGCCATTCTCCTATGATAATGAAACGAACAGACATATTTACATACAGACAGATTTTCAATTTTATTTATATAGATTTAGGATTACAAAAAGATTTTTAATTTATTTATCTGAATATTATGTGAAATTGAAGTACTATCTTATGTGGATTAGAGGTTAAAGGCATGTTTAATCACTTATTTAGGGCACATTATATCAGCATAGTACGTGGGGTTTAGCCACACATGCATCCAAACAGCAGGCGGCTACACCTTTTAAAAAAACTAATGAATGAATATTTTAAATCTCGGATGATGCTGGATACATTTTCTAGTAAATTATAAAATAGTGTTAGTATTTTTAATTAAAAAATCTAACATGTTTAAATAGACCATATTCTGTTTACCATCTTCATTTTGATGTGGGTTTTTATTAAAGATGAAAATAAGCACTCGCCAATCGTCGACTGAACTGAAAAATTTGGCAACTTGAAATAACTTGACAACCAGCCACTTTTTTTTTTTATTTGTTTATTTATTTATTTTTTAATATAAAAATGGGACTATCCAAGAAAAAAAAAATTCTCCGGCACCTAGCCTTATCCGTACGGCAGGTGCCCCGAACCATGCCCCATCTCCTTTGTCTTCCCAAGTGGTCAACTTCAATACTGATAACCTGTGGGTGTGACTCACACGAGAGTAACTGCGGACGTGTATGCATCTTATATAGGCTACAGTTGTTAATTTTGGCGAACGTTAATTTCCTTTATTATGCAGTCTGCAAAAGAAATGGACAACTCATATGGAAAGTCACGTGGATGTAAAAAAAGACTTGAGGAGAATTGCTCAAAAATCACTTCATTTTTTTCAAAAAGGTACATTCAATTCTAATTTATATAATTTACTATATGATGGTTTTCATGAATTTTGCCGAAATGCCAGTAGCAATGTTTCAATGTTTGTTTTTTCTGAAGATGGACCTGGTCGGTCAATTTGTATTCGCACTGCCGAAATTGTAAACACTGCTTTTTTCCCCATCTCCTGTCAAAGAGCTAGAAGGTTATGGTGATGAAGTGTTGCAAGAATTTTGTACTACGTTCAAGCTTGCAAACAAACAATGTTTGGCTGAATGAAAGCTGTTGCGAAAAACTATGTTTCATCATTTTAAACCCACAATTTCAATTTCAAGTTTGCTTGAAAAACTAAAAACTCAGTTCAATAAAATGAAAGTAATGACACAAGTCATTGAAATAATACTTACCATTGCACCAAGCAATGCAGAGGTGGAAAGGGTTTGGAGTAACATGGGAAATATACTGGATGATAAGAGTATAAATATGGGAAAAACTGTTCTTGAAAATAGGTTAAGAATAAAGTATGCCAAAGTGCAGTTGGCAGATTTTGATACCATGAAAGCTATAGAGTTATGGTGGAAGGAGTCCATCGCAAGAAGGCCTGCCAATGTGTAGAAGTCTACTTATGCTTTAGTAGCTTTGTATGTGTTTAATTTACTCTTACATTGTTTTTACAAAATTGTACCAATAAATTGCAAAATTATAATTTCATGATTTAATGTATTTTTCTAATTACTAGTAGTAAATATTTAAAAAAAAAAAAATACAGTAAAATATTTGACATGCTAAGTAAAAATTTTGTATATAAGTAGTACTGCTTATTGCAATTGTAGGAACATATGCCTTATACAAATGTGGGGCCACCTATTTTGGTTTATATTCTATTGCCAATACCTTTTTTTAAGTTATATGGATAGATTTTTAAAAAATTTTTATATAAGGCATCTTATGTGTGTGTGTGTGTCTGTGTATATATACATATGAGACCATCGCAGGCCGGATTTGACCCGTGGGCTTTACTAGTGCACTAAATTACTGGCTACTAGAAAAAATGAACCTACTGGCCAGTGGCTAGTACTCTAAATTTGTTATTTTCATCTTTAGTTTTTATAGAGAACTTTCACTTTTATAAAATGCTATGATTTTAACTATTGTTCAGGCTATTAGTTGTGTGAACATCAGCATAAATCAAGCTGATAAAGGTTTTAAAATATGAATTTTTTTATACTTTAAAAGTATAGTTTGGCAGAGTGCAAAACAAACTAGTCTATAACTTGATTAAAGACTGAGATTTTTATTTTCCTCCTATATTAAAAAGTAAGATTTTATAGAATGACAAACTAAATTTAACTATTAATCATTTTTCAATAATAGTGTAACCTTTCTTTTATTTGTAACTTTATCACTTACATTTGTAAAATTAATGATCTAACAATATTTTATTTTTATATTTTATAATAGAACCTATGGATTAAGTCGATTGGAGAACTACCACAAAAGAATTCATAGAGATGAGTGTCTTTTTCTTTGTGATACTTGTGGAAAAAGTTTCAAAAATGGAAAGCAATTAAGAAACCACCGAGTAAGTTATATTTTAAAAGTAATATTAGGTTATTTAATTTTGAAACTGAAACATACTTTTATACTTCTTTGTCAAATTGGTAGTTTGCATATGTGTAGATAGTTATGCATTTCACTATTTCTGAATAGCCTTACACATGTATTACGAACTGTTCAAACTAGTTATTCAAGCCCCAATTGCAGATAAAAGTACTCACAATTTTTGTTCTCATCAAGACAATAGGAACTTTGAAAATGCTACCTATAAGTGTAACTGTATGTTCATACTCAGTTTACCAAAATGTGCAATTACTCATTTGGTACTCACTGAAATTCATATTTACTTTTTTTAATTTTAAGTGAGTAAAATATGCATTGAAATTTGTAGTGGGGTCATTCCATATGGGGACACCCGATGAGTGTTGCTCTGTAGTCACAGATTTTTTTTTAAATTTTTACCATGGATACACATGGTAATAAAACCCCCAAATCTGAATTTGTAATGTATATATCCCAATAATGACCCAGATACAGGCATTTGAAAAATGGTCATTTTTGCGAAATGGCGGCCATCTTGGATTTTGCACTAATGTTTAAAAATGTAATGGCATAAGAACTAATGGCTCAAATTAAATAATTCTGTTACCAATTTAAGGCTATTTATATCCGGAATATAAGTGCCTATCAAAACAATTAAAAAAATATATTTTAATATCGTTATTACATGAAAATTGCAAAAATCACCTTCGGATTAATGGACAACTTAAATGGTCTATAAAAAAAATGGCCCCTAATATTTTTTTCTGAAACTTGGTACAAATACTAACTAATATGTGGGCTTTAAGTAAAAAAAAAATTAGAAAGGTAATATTTCTTATTGCAGAGAAAATAGCTTTAAAACATATATACATTTAGTTAACATTTGACATGCAATGCTTTAATCATTTAAAAAATATATATTTTTTAAAAACAAATAATGAGCAAAAATAAAACGTAGGCATTTTTTACACACTAACTAGTACGTGTGCTTTAAGTAAAAAAAAAATAGAATGGTAATATTTAATTTAAATAATAACTAAAAAAATACTGTTATATGTATGGGAAATCAGTGTAAAATTTCTGGAGTGCTGAAAAATTCTAATAAAAATTTTCCTAGAAACCACACAGTTATCTCTCTTGTATTTTATTTTCTTATTTCAAATTTTAAGAAAGGATTTTCTATATTCAGTAGAGCTGAAGGTGCACATTTTTTCCTAGTGGCCACTGGCTTCTAAACCAATTTCACCTTAGAGGCAGTAAGTACAATAATCTTTGGCATATTGGTTATAAATGACAACTATCACTTAATGCTGAAGCTTTACAGCATACATATAGTTAATTCCACAAAAAATAATTTGTAATTAGATAATATAAAACACTCATTTTCGTGAAAAGCATTAAAATTAAAAAAAAAAAAAAAATTAATCAGAACTACAGCATGTTGATCACCAAAACATATCTTTAGCCTTCTGCCAACTCCAAAGGAAACACTAGGCAATATCCCCTATCCAGTTGAAACAGAAGCAACAAACTAAACATAAACAAACAAGCTATTGGAGAAGAAAATTATCCTACAGCACCAATATTGTTTCTGGAACATTTAAAAACACCTGTTTCTGGTTTTTGTGTACATAAGACATCAGCTGCCTATAGCCTCCAAAGTTTAACTCTAATACTCATAGTTTTGTTATATAAGTAATAGCAATTAACATATACCAGTTGTCAGTTCCTGAAATGATTACTTGTACTGCATCATCTGTTTTCTCTTAGGTTGAATTTAAAGTAAGATACAATATTACATTTCTGGGTGACTTATTCCTTTCAGAGCTCATTTTTGCTCAAATGTTCAGAGCTGAGTATGTTTAACAAATAAATCAGTGAACTGTGCTTCAATGATTATTTCTTTTATTTATGTTCCATGATTAGTTCTTGTCTTGCTATAAAAATTGAATGTTTTGTATGCAAGAAAGTCAATGTGTCTTGCCTTCCTGTTTATTCCTGTACTTGTGTTCTGAGTGGTAGTATATGCAAGGTTCACAAGGATGAATATCTGAAATGGTGCAGTTTAAGACAGAAAACTTGTGATCTATTTAATAAACCACCAAAATCAGAACTAAGTCCCTAAAACCAATTTCCTCAGACTGTCAATGATAAATCAAGAATTACTCATTCCAGGGCAAAAAAAATTCTGCATGTCTTGTTATTCTTCCTCGCATTCATCAATTAGTGAGTCAGAGGTTTCTACTGCTGACATGGAAATGGCCAATGATGCAGATTATAGTGAAGTCACAATAGTAATGGAACAATTGAATAACAGCTGTGTGTGAACTTTTGGATTTATCACTAATAAAGTTCAATAGATTTAGCTCTAAGAGGAAACTTAGTTATATGCAAGTTAAGAAATTCAGTAGCCACATTGCTACTAAAACTGCTACAGTATTGGGTATTGAAAGTATTAATAAGCTACAAAATTCAAGACATTATTTCCCAAAATTACACGTTTATGATGGAAAATTATTGAATAAGTTTTCTTTAGATGCATCATTTAAAGAAAACATGCAGATTTTAAAATTAGTCCAAGATTCATGGATAGTCCAACAAACAAAGACATGTTATATTACTACAGAGAATTTAGTTTAAAAAAAACAAGAAAAATTAAAAGAAACAGAAGGGATGTTATCAATGCCTAGTGAGATATAAGTGTTAAATTAAATTTGATATTATACAAAAGTTACTAGCTTTTATTATAACAGTTGTATGTGTCCAGGAAGAAAATATTGCATATCTATACCAAGTGAAAATGGGAAAATATTAAAACAAAAGAGATTACTTTTGCATAATTTAAAAGAATTATATGCTGCATTTAAAGAAAATCATAATGAAATAAAAATACTATGTAAATTGTGCACACTACATCCAAGAGAATATGTAACTGTTGGAAACAAAGTTATTCATTCTGTACGTGTTTGTACATACCATCAAAATATTAAACTCATGCTCCATGCCATCCATATCAGTGAATATATTACATCATTGTTAAAAGAAACAAGTTTATTGCACTGAATCAGAAAAGTATGGTGAGCTGGTGTGATAACTGTCCATCTCCAGAAATTCTTAGAGTAACAATGCATCCCAATGAATTAGAAATTAGTGTGTGTTTTGTTTGTATATGTTATGTTTATGTATTCTTATGGCCCAAATGCATTATATATATGACCAAGACCTTTAGATGTGTGCCAAAGATTATGATACTTGCTATTAGATGAAATTGGTTTAGGAGCCAGTGGCCACTAGGAAAAACTGGGTATCTTCAGCTCTACTGAATATAGAAAATACCTTTTCATAATTTAAAATAAGAAAATAAAATATAAAACGGATAACTGTATGGTTTTTAGGAAGATTTTTATTAGAATGTTTCAGCACCCCAGAAATTTTACATTGATTTCCTATACATATAACAGTATTTCTTTAGTCATTAAATTAAATATTACCATCCTAATTTTTTTTGTGCTTAAAGCACACATACTAGTTAGTGTGTAGAAAAATTCCTATGTTTTGTTTTTGCTCATTATTTATTTTTAAAAAATATATATTTTTAAATGATTAAAGCATCACATGTAAAATGTACATATGTTTTATAGCTATTTTTCTCTGTAATAAGAAATATTACCTTTCTAATTTTTTTTGTACTTAAAGTGCACATATTAGTTAATATTTGTACCAAGTTTCAGAAAAAAATATTAGGAGCCATTTTTTTTATAGCCCATTAAACTTGACTATCCATCCGAAGGTGATTTTTGCAATTTTCATGTAATAACGATATTAAAATATATATTTTTTTATTTTTTGATATAGCACTTATATTCCTGATATTAATAGCTTCAAATTAGTACCAGAATTGTTTAATTTGAACCATTAGTTCTCAAGCTATTACATTTATAAACATTGGTGCAAAATCCAAGATGGCTGCCATTCGGCAAAAATGGCCATTTTTCAAATGCCTGTATCTTGGCAATTATTGCGATATATACATTATAAATTCAGATTTGGGGGTTTTATTACCATGTGTATCCATGGTAAAAATTTTAAAAAAATCCGTGACTATGGAGCAACAAGTTTTTCTTAAAATGGGTGTTTTCACGTGGAATGACCCAGTGGTAAAATGAAAATTTTTCTTCTAAATTTTCCTCTTATATTTCAATTTCTATATATCAGTGTTATAAACAGTATCTGTAATGGCAGCATATTTTAAATGTTTGCAAACATCCTCTAACAAGCACATTCTTTCTGTAACATAAAACTTGGCCATTGCAGCCTCATACACTCTGAGCTAAAGCTTGTGAAATTTGAAGCTTGCTATGTGGCAAGGCTAAATTTGTCAATTACCTTATCAGTTCGCAAAATCATGGTATATAGCAAGATTTTTATCTGCCACTGCAGAAATTAGCTATTCCATGCTGACAAGCCCATAAAAGTGCAAGTTGTTATTTGCAATGCAATGGAAGCATATTTCAGAAATATAAGGGCAGGATTGGACAAATATCTTCTCAATCTAGGAGCCAGCCTTTTATTTACGTTATTTTGCATTTTAACAACATTTTTAGAAAACACATATAAATGATTACAATTATTTAACAGAGGTTATCACTAACACTTATCCTTTATTGCTAAATAAATCAATAGGTACACCACTAAAAGAACGTAAATAAAGTCTCTTTTTTTCTTCTTCATATAATGTCAACCTTTATTTAAAATATGTGAATTTAACACACTATCAAAAGTCACTTATTTAAATACTTTTTCATCAAAATTTCTAATTTTAACATTTTTCTTTGTAAAGATCGGGAATTTTAGCATTCTTTTCTGAAAATAGCAAATTTTAACATTCTTTCATAAAAATCACAAATTTTAGTGTTCTTTTGTAAAATTCTGAATTAAAATGGGAATATAACAATTTTAATAAAGTCGAGTTTTAACACATTTGTAAAAATTGTAAATTTTAACATGTTTTAGTAACAATTGCAAATTTTAATGTTCTTTTGTAAAAGGCGTACATTTTAGGATCTTTCATAAAAATTATGAATTTGAGCTATCTTCTTAAAAAAATTGCATATGTTAATGCTTTTTTGTAAAATTGCATATTTTAATGCAGGTTCATGAAAATTGCTTTTTTTAAAAGTTCTTTTATAAATGTTAATGCTTTGGCAAACATCACTGATATTTAATAAATTATGGAGTGGAAATTGGTAAACATTTTTATTTTCAGAATCTTAAATGAAGTGAAGTTCCATAATCTTAAGTTATTTATTTTCGCCATTTCTGCCTGATGGTTGTAGAATAACAAAGGAACTCATTACTTGCAACTACTTTGCAGCTTTATCCATTGTAAAACAGATAATTATTTGGCAAATTATGTTTCATTTCCAATAAATTTTACAAATAAACAAAATCAGATACTTATAATATGCTACGATAGACAAATTTATGCAATGCATATCTTAGTTTAACTTTTTTTTCTGCAAAAGTCACTTCTGTAACTCTGCTCTTTTCCTCCAACGGTGCACAGTACATACAAATAAAATTTGTGTTAACTCCCACCGATGATACAGAAGAATGGTATAGGCTGCCCAAATAGGAAAATTAAGCTTTATATTAGCTTTATTTTTCACATTAAATGAGGTGCAGTGAAGTGGATACCCATTGCAGATGGAGTAAAACAAGATGGTCGCTCGTTTCTCCTTAACTAATCACAGTGTAGCACATTGCTCATTCCCCTCCCTTAAAATTTCAAGTCTTCAACTAGTTGCTCAACTCAATTAATTTTTTGTTGATCAAATCAACACTGCTAATGATTTAGGTGACCTGGCACCTAGGTTTTGTACAGCCCTATGTAAGATTATTGATCAGTTTCAGAGAAATATGAAATTTCTTTAGAACAAGAAACATGTTAGTCACTAAACAAAGATGTGCGTTTTTGTTTATTTATATATTTCAAAATAAATATTTTAGTTTAAAAATAAATATCAGAAAATAATTTATAATACTATCCCCAAGTTTATAATATCTAAATACTTCATTTGAAAATTACTCTTCAAATTTTAGAAAAGGAGTAAAAATACCCCATAAAAATGATTTTTGGCAACTTTTGTACGCATTGTGTTCAGCAAATATGCAAGGGGTATTGATATGTATAGTTTATGTACTAATGCTGTATCAATAACATCAACTCTTATTGTATTTATATACTGTATCATATTGATCTCATCAAACTCTTGATCTCTCACTACTTCATCATATACAGCTGAGTAAGACTGGTTTGACTAGGGATATTTCCACAGCCCAAACTACTGAAGGTAGAAACTTGAAATTTTGCATACACATTGGACTTGATCCCTTAGCAGGATTCGTACACCTCCTGGAAATCCTTGAAAACTCCTGGATTTAAGATTTTTCTTATAAGGGCCCTTGAAAACTCCTTATTTTATTCATTTTAGCGCTAAACTCCTGAAAATCGAAAAATAGTCCTGGAAAATAGACATCGCGATCTCATATTATGATCGATAGGTGGCGCCACCAAACTAATGATAATACACAAATACTGATATTGGAAGTACAGAGATGCTAATCATTACGGATTTTTAATAACTCTTATAGATTTCGGAACAAAATTATGGACTACGGAAAAGACCCGTAAAATTGCGGAAAATATATTTTTTTTCCATTCATCCTGTAATTATTGCACATTAAATTGACAAAACTTGCATATTTTTCTATGTTGGTTTATTATACATGTAAATATTTTAATTATTTTGACACATTTAGTATGAATGCGCAATTCGGGGAATTCTCGTGTAATCCTGGGCGTCCACAAGTATCCTTTTCCATCCATCCCCATCCTCTAAATATTAGCCATTATATGAACTGAGCTAGTTTATTTTCACATTTTGGTTAATTATAAAGACTAATTTTTTAATTATTTTTTTTTAAATAGAGGGATTGCGTAATTCAGATAGTATCGCGTACATTTCCGAGCGTTGACTAGTATCTTTTTCCATCCTGTAATTATTGCACATTAAATTAACAAAACTTGTTTATTTTTATGTTTTGATTTATTATTCATGTTAATTTTATAATTATTTTGACATATTCAATACGATTACGCAATTCAGGGAATTCTCGTGTAGTCCTGTGAGTCCTCAAGTATCTTTTTCTATCCATCTCCATCCTCTATATATTAATCATTAGATTGACAAAACTAGCTTATTTTTCACATTTTGGTTATTTGTACAAAACTGTACTCGTTTTTTAAACTCTGCGCATCATCTTGCAGATTGAATAGTTTTTGCAAACTTAAGTGTAATTTTTTGGTGAGGAAAAGAGACTTGTGCCTCCTTGGAGGCAATTTTCGGGAAAACTTCTAGCTTTTAGAGTAAATTTATTAACTCTAAACGTAATCTGTATTTTTTGTATTTATTTTACTTTATTTTTAATATTATTCTTGTAAATCAGTCTTAAACTCTATATTCATAACCACTCCAGTCCAATCATTCTGATTAGTCCT
Organism: Amaurobius ferox; assembly: GCA_951213105.1. NCBI lineage: Eukaryota > Metazoa > Arthropoda > Arachnida > Araneae > Amaurobiidae > Amaurobius > Amaurobius ferox. The sequence continues at coordinate 87,872,615 of OX578138.1, forward strand.
TGTCTTAGCCCCTCCCCTTTCCCTTTTCTACCTACTTGCCAGATCAGCCTTCCAAGACAGAATGTCCACCTCATCCATGCTGTAGCAAACAACTTCTACAGAGCACCCTCTTTGAGCCAAGTACATTGCTATACTTCATATCTGCTATATCAAATGGACATTGCTACACATTAGATGTGGGGTTACGTGCCACGAGGCACAGGCACCCTGTAATTATGCGTCTTGGCTTCGCTATATATTAATCATTAGATTGACAAAACTAGCTTATTTTCACATTTTGGTTATTTATTAAGGTTAATTTTTTAATTATTTTTACATAAATAGTGTGATTGCACAATTCAATTTGCCCAGAGAAATTTAACAGTTTATCTAGAATAATTTAATATTATCTGGTGATGAAAGCAATATTATTTGTTCCTCATAATAATATTGTGTCAAAATGTATATTCTGTATTGTTAGAAATATAGTGCTGATTTTAGGCTAAATTTGAGTGCAGACACATTACATTTTTTTATTATTTAAAAAAATAAGGACGATGCCAAATGTTCTTTATTTTTCATGTTTTAGGAAGAAATTATTGAAGTCTGAGCTAGAGCAGGTTAAAAATAAATAAATAAACAACTACATTTAGTTTAAGCTAGGCATATTTTGTTTTCTACTTATTTTTTAGTTTAAGCTAAGCATTAAACTACAATTAAGGATTTTGAAATTTCTTTTTTGTTTAGTAATGAAAACTAATATATATTCATATTTTGTTTATTTAGTTTATTTGAACATTTCATATAAAAAAATATATAAAAAATTTGAAATGCTTGACTAAATATTTGTCTGATTATCATTGCAAACAATTTTTTTATTGAAAATTTAACCACTCAAGTCATTACTGAAAATTTCCTGTCTAGATTACTGAAACTATAAGCAGCCATTATTCATATAAATATTTTGAAAATACAAAGCAACAATATACCGTAATATAAAGCAAATGTGAGCAATGACATTGCTGAGGGGGGAGGATTTGGGGGTCGTATTCCCCTCCCCAAGAACCCATTGAGTTTCAAAGAAATTATATATGGAGAAATAGAAAACAAAATATTTGGTTACTAACCATGCCAGCCAAGTTGATGTTGGATTCATTTAAAACATTATAAAAGACTTGGTTAAGAAGAAATTTGCTAATAAACCCTGTTTCATTACTGATATTTAATAAATTATGGAGTGTAAATTGGCAAACTTTTCCTTTATTGGTGCATTATAATGCAATTCAAGACAAATTTTGGTATGGCCGGAATGGTGTAGTTGGTATAAAACCAAGTGACGTGACTGAAAGAGAAACATCTATAGAATCTTGGTTTTGCTTCTACATTTAATGTTTAGAAGAACTCCTGGAAAAATGCTCGAACCCTCCTGGAAAACTCCTTAAAAACTCCTGGAAATGGGTTCTTGCAAAAGAGTATGAACCCTGCCTTAGATAATGAGGAAAATTTTAAATCTTGGAATTTATTTGAAAAGTTTATAAATCGTGGAATTTTTTCAGTGTCCTCCCCAGACCAATTTAGCCTGGTGGGCTGCCCTAAAAATAAGGGCCAGTTACAAAATGCAAGTCAGTATTCTGCTGATTTTAATTCATTTTTTAGTCAAACTGCAACTACATAACATATGCATTAATATGCATACAATCAATAATGTACTTACTTACATTTCAGTCATTATGGTGATACAAAAGCCAGTCTGTCATTTTAAGTTGTTTATATGAAGTTTTCTCTTTTTATATAATTCCTTTTTTATGGACTAGATTAATCTTAATGTTGAGTTATGTCTTTCTACCTTTCAAACCACCACAGAACAATATTAATGCCCTTCAGGGCTTTTTCTGTTGTAGGAATTTTGTTAGGCTTAACCTCTGAATTACTTCCAGGTCTTCCTGCAGACGAAATAAAAAAGAATGGCAGACATGCCTACACCCTTATTATATCCAAATCCGCGTTATAACTGGGGTTCACTGTATATTTAAAAAAAGTTTTTATCTGCAGTATAGGTCATGCATCTGGTTGTTGCCTATCAAATATTCCCTCCCAATTTCCTTACAAATCAAACACTTCCAGTACTCATTTGCTTGTGTATACTGATTGTTAAAATTCTTCATAGTTTGAGTACCTATTGTTAAATTGTGCAAAAAGTTTGAAATCAAATATAAAAAAAGTTCATAAAATATAATGTTAAAATTTGACTTACAATGCACAACAACTTATAAATGCACAATATGTGCATTATGCACAGTGGAGTAGCATCTGGATATGTAATGAGGAGGGAGGTCAGAAGTTTCTGTTATGCCATTAATATGTTATTTTTTATTAGTTCTTAATTTAACATACATTAGTACTAAGTGATAGAGTATTTTAAATGCATATTATTAAAGTTTCTTAGTATAAAGATGATTTTGGCAGCTTGCCACTGTATCTTCAGATTGCAATTTTAGTAAGTGTTTCTGAATTTTCTTTTTATAATGGCTAGTGAATTGTTTTATTAAGACTTCAAATTATATGTATGTGGAAGTCTAAATTATTTTCTTAAATTGGTCTTTCTGTACTATCAATATAATCTGATCTACATTTTGTATAGGTTTAATATTTTTTCAATTTATTATGTAGGTTAGGCATTCAAAAGATTCACCAAGAAAGAAGTTAACTTTAAAGTGTAATATTTGTTTTAAACCTGTGTCTTCTAAAATGCAACTGTTGCAGCATCACAGAACTGTACACAATAAAATTAAACCATATATGTGTAAATTTTGTGATTATTCTGCTTCTAAGAGAAGTACTTTAAATATGCACACTCGCCAACACACTGGAGAAAAACCATTCGTGTGTGATAAGTGTGAATTCCGAACAGCAGATCACAACTCTCTCAGAAGACACAAGATGACACATTCAGGAGAAAAACCATATAAGTGCCCACATTGTACTTATTCTTGTATTCAGGTATGTTTGTTTATTTTTAAGTATTATTTTTATTAAGTATTATTTTTTTTAATAGAGAAAATACTGCAGTGTTCATACAGCTTTTTCAAGTAGAAAAATATAGCTTTTTAAGACCTTTTGGTGCATTGCACAGTAAGCTGCTATATTTTCAACATATGGTCACCAAATGCTGTTTCACCAAGTATCAGTCAACTTAGTCCAGTTTATTAGATATTTTTATCTCAATATAATATTTTTATTCCAATGCTTTCAGATAGGACTGCTTAAAAATGTAAAATGCACAAGAGTGTATTAGTAATATATAATTTAATGATTTGATAAAAGTGGGATGCTATTGAATGTTTGAGTAAATTAGAAAAAAACATTTATGATTAAAACTGCAGTATATTTTTAAATATTTTATTGTCATAACTTTCAAACGTAATCAAACAGGTATATATTTTTTTTATTGTTAAAATGTAGAGAAATAATGTTATTTAGAAAACAGCCTTTTATTGTAATAATATGTTTAGAAAAACAATAATAAAATTTGAAAAATATTATAAAAATCTTATTCAATGCAAATAAGTTACAAAAATTGAAAATAACTTCACAGTAAAATAAAATATAAGGACCAAGTGCAATGACAGATTTCCATGATATTGCCAAATGGTTATTTACAGATTTCAAACTAATTCATGAATTGTGATAATAAACCCCATAAATATTCAACTACATATTTTAAGTATAGAGCAGAGGTGGGGAACATGCGGCCTTGAGGCCGCATGCGGCCTGCGTGATCTTCTTGTGCGGCCTTCATAAAAGGTATCTGTTATATAATCCTAAAAATATACGTTTTTAGGTTTTTTTAAGTTTAAATTTGATACCTAGAGAAAATGTCAACTTTATTTTGTCCACTTAATTTTATCAATTGCATTAAAATGTTTGTAAACTATCTATAAACTAACTAACATACGTTAATAAACATTTAAACTGAGCTTAATACAAAAACTAACTATAAAAATCTATTTTTAGCATAATTGCTACATCAAATCATCGGCTGTGAGCCAATTTTAATTTTGTCAACTTTATTTTGACCGACACTGTATGTTTCAATGACTACTGGTGGGAATAGCCAATTGTACATTTCAAATGTTAGAACGCCACCTAGTGCAACACGGCAACACTACCAGACATGTTATATGATCTCTACACAAAAACTATTTTCTTACTATTATTGTTGTGACTGACTCCATGTACGTTAAAACGTATTATTTTTTCTGCACGAATGGCATCAGGAAGATTTAAGTTCGGTTTTTTTTTGGAATTGTTTTGTTTTTAATTTAAATAAAGGAATGCTGTTTTTTTAAAAACAGAAGAATTGTTAATAAAAGAAAAAGCGGTGTTTCTTTCTGTTTATCATTATTTTATCTCACTTGATGTTTACGAATTGTGTTTGTGTATTTGAATATTAATAAAGTGTTTTATTATAAGTTTCTGTTAATTGAGATACAACAATTATGTACTAAAAAAGACGCTTGTGACTTATATGCTTTCTTAGAGAAATTATTTAATATTCGTTTTTTCCTCAGCATGTCAAATTGTAAGAGAAGAAAATTAAATGAAGAAAACAAAACATTTAATGTAGAGTGGGAGTTAGATTTTTTCTTTATTTCTGTGAAAGATAAAATGGTGTGTTTGTTGTGTAATACAGTTTTACTACTTTGAAAAAAGTGAATGCAAATAAACACTATTCGACTCATGAAAAACATAAATATTTCAATTTAGAAGGTGAATCTCGAAAAGCTGCACTTCAAAAATTGAAAAATGGAAAGCATCATCAACAAGCGTCTTTTAGCGCTTTTGTAAAGAAAAATACCTCTGCAGTTGATGTTACTTACAAAATAGCATATATACTTGGAAAAAGAGGCAAACCATTTAGTGACGTAGAAATAATTAAAGAATGTATTGTTGAAGCAGTGGGTATGTTAGATCCAGAAAAAGTTGCTAAATACAAACAATTGCCTCTTTCAAGAAGAACTATAACAGATCGACAGCACGAATTAGCTGAAAATATAACAGAGCAACTTCGTACAATTATACAAAATGAAGATATTTATTTTCCAATTGCTTTAGATGAAAGCACCGATAAAACTGACTCGGCGCAAGTTTTATATTTTATTCGTGCTGTAACTAACGATTTTCAATGTTGCGAAGAACTTCTTGCGCTGGGTACACTAACTGGAAGAACTCATGGAGTTGACATTTTCGAAAACTTCAGAGAAATATGTTCTTCAGAGAATCATCTATTGCAATTAAATGTCAGTAATTTAGTCAGTTTCTTCACCGATGGCGCACCTTCCATGAGGGATAAAAATGAAGAATTCGTTTCTTTATTAAAAAAGGGAAACTTAAGCTTGAAAAAACTGATATCATTTCGCTGTATTTTGCATCAGCAAAATCTTTGTGCAAAATCCACCATTTTTCAAGACGCTCTGGATAGAGCTATTGTGATTGTCAACTATATTCGCGTAAATGCAATACGTCATTGTGAATTTCCGCAGATGCTAACTTTAAACGAGGAAACGTACAGTGTTGATCTACCATACTACTGCAAGGTTCGTTGGCTAACAGGACAGGTTTTGATAAAAGTTTTAACTTTACGACGACAAATTTTAAACTTTTATCAAGAACAAGGAAAACTATGTGATCTATCAGATGAAGCATTTTGCAGAAACATTGCATTTTTGTCTGATATCATGACAAAACAAAACAATTTAAATATCTGCCTGCAAGGTAAAACGAAGCATATATATGAAATGTAGCAAAAGATCCAAGCGTTTCGAAAAAAATTAACATTTTTAAAATCCTTGCTCTCTCGTTCGGATATATCTTTAGAACACTTCCTGGAGCTAGCAAAAATGTTGAATGAGCAGAAATGTGAAAATAAAATATTCGATGAATATGTAGGTGTCTTGGATTCTTTAATAGAAGAATATAATGAAAGATTTTCAGATTTTGATGAGCACACGCCTGCTATGAAACTGGTATTTAAACCACATTTAGTAGATATATCCACAGCTTCTACAGAACTACAAATGGAGTTATTTGAGTTGGGGGAAGTTAGTATCCTCAAAGCCCTTTTTGACGCTAAAAAGGATCCAATAGAAATCTGGAAAAATGCTGTTGAATATCCATGCCTACGAGAGCATGCACGCCGTTTACTTTCCTGCTTTGGAAGTACTTACTGCTGCGAGTCAATATTTTCTCTCATGACAAAAATTAAAACAAGTTTAAGAACGCAAATCACAGATGCTCATTTAGAGGATCAATTAAGGCTTCGCGTTACGAAGCTTGATCCAAATATTCAATTACTTTCAAGCAAGAAACAAATGCAAATATCCCACTAACTTAAAATTTCCATCAGATTTTTAAATTATTTTAAGAATTGTTGCTATGTCAGTTATTTATAATTTAATACTATTATTTTTCTATTGTATTTCTTTATAATGTAATATAATTTATTGTCGAAGCATTGTTGCCAGCTAATATAGTTTTTGAGTTTACAAAAATGACGATTCTGGTGTAGTCAGTTCCTAACATCTTCTCACATCGCGAGGCTAAATGATCCACTGTCTTGGTTGCTAGATTACAGTGAGAGCATTTCTTATTTTCAGTAAAAAATATATTTCTGTCCTGCAGAAAGCATAGAGATGCTTCTCGTGTTGCCGGAATATTACCTTTGGTCAGCCATAAAGAGGAGTCCTTCATAGACACCAGTTCTCTTTTAGCTGCAGTATACAACTTTTTATGCAGAGGTTTTGTATTTATGTCGTTGTATAACATCTCAATTTGAGCTTTATAATGTTAAAATTATTTAAAAATACTTTTACTTTATTATTTTTATTTGAAGTGGTATTTAAATATGTAGTTGTTTATTAAAATTTAAAAATCTGGATGAATATTTATATATATATATATATATATATGTGTGTGTGTGTGTGTGTGTGTACATAAATAAAAATACCAACAGTGAAATATAAAAAATTACCGCGGTATCTATGAATCTAATAATTTTATTAAAAAAATAATAATTAATGATTAATGTTATAACAAGTTTTTACCCTTATGTGAATACAAAAATATTTTATATTGTAACTTTTTATGTCAAATAATAAATAAATAAGGGCTTATTTTTTTTTTTTTGTTATTTTTCTATATAATGCACCAAATTGTTAAAACTATACCTAACTATAATAATTTCATAAAAGTCACATTTATAGGTACATCAACTTATGCAGCCTCCTTTATTACTACCTAATTTACATGTGGCCTCTAATGGTAAAAAGGTTCTCCACCTCTGGTATAGAGCTTAAGCATTTAGTTTTTTTAGCTTTGGATAGCAATGTGCATCTGCCCACATGGACAATTTAAAAACCTTTAAAATACTGAGAGATTTCCATATTTACCCAGAGAATGGTAAAAAGTATAAAAATTATAGTTTCCTTGGAAAATGCACTGAGCATTACCAAAGAAGTCAAGCAAACACATACAGAAATTGACCTTAAATGTGTTTCATAATAGTTATTTTTTTTCTTTTTTCAATTTCTTAAAGGGTAATTAAAATTAGTTTCGGGTAAACATTAAAAACACTATATATATTCGCTTTGTCTCATGATTTTTTTTTTTTAATGTCTAAGTTGGTTCGAAGATTGTATTGTAATATTCAAAACACTGTATATTTTCTTTTTACCCAATAATTGTATATGTGCATTGGAATTTTAATGTTTTAGGCGCCTTAAAGCACTCCACAACTATTTTAATGTGATATTCGCAGGCGTGTCTTATCTGTGCAATGCATAACTCTACTGATAAGTCATGAATTCTGTATACAAAAGGTTATCATAAAGACACTGTATTAAAAAAAAATGCTCATGTTACACACAGTATTTACATGCAATGCTATATCTTAAACTTCTTTACAACTGAAATCAAACTTAATTTAAATACAGCATTTACATGCATATGAAAACATTATTGCAATTTTGAAAAACTTGTCTGCATCATGTGCACATTTTGTAATCTAGTATTAGTTTTGGATGGCTATCTGATTTACATCAAATTAAGCATGCTATAACATAATGTAAAGAATTTAAATATGAAGTGAGTTTCTGTGTAGTGTAAATGTATCATTGAACCTAATTCTAGCAAAATTGCAGTTTATGTAGACCCCAAAATACAAGGGAGGTTGTGAAAACAATATAAACTAAAACCCTTTTTTTTTTTTTTTTTGTAATCAAATCATTTAAATGACTAATATTTTTCAAAATTACTGTCACAGTTTAGCAAACAGTGAAATGTAGGAATTTTGGTGACAAAAACATTGCTATACTATTATTTTTGGGGGAATTTTTTTTTTTAAACATCTCAGGATCTGCTATAGATATGACATAGTTCTCAGGATCTGCAATAGATATGACATAGTTCTCAGGATCTGCTATAGATATGACACAGTTCTCAGGATCTGCTATAGATATGACATAGTTCTCAGGATCTGCTATAGACATGACATAGTTCTCAGGATCTGCTATAGATAGAGCTCAGATTATGACTGATTTGAATTCAGCATCAAATTCCTAACAGGATGGAAGGTTCTCTAAGGATTTCCGCTTTCGGTTATTTTTCCATTTTACTTTAAATGTCTATATCTTAATTGGATATAAATAGAGTTTCGATTGAATTTGCTATGGATTCAGTATTAAATTCTGAAAGGGGTAGGGTGGTTCGCTAAGAATTTTTATCTCTGATCTTGAAACATCTACTTCTCAGAAGTGGCTATAGAGCTTAGATGATGACTCATATGGATTCAACATCAAATTTTACATCAGAGAAGGTGGGGGTTACTCAAGGTCCATAGAATATCTTATATATAAGGTTGTTTCATTCCTGGGAAAACATGTACCAGGATGGAAAGATGAGTGACATCACTGCCAGCCCCATTCTCTCAAATGAGAGAAAAGCTGTTGATCAGAATCACTTAAACTATTTAAACATTTACTTAATATCAAAAGTGTGTACATAATATAGAATAAAACAAAATAGTATATGCATAGTAATGTTAGGTTTACGGATACTTAATAAATTCCACAGATATGAAAAGAAATAGCAAATTTTTGATGAGAGGGGAACCCATGAAAATTTTAACATCATGAGAAGTTTATACAAAGATTACTAAATGTCATGTTTAATGATTATTGAATAATTAAAGGTTATATATAAAAGGATTATTAAATGATCATAGAAGAGATACTAACTGTTAAGTGCATTATCGGAATTGGTTTAAGAAGGATATAAATATATATCTGTAGTCCAAATGGCTCAAATCAGTTATCATTTAAATATTGACTGTATTCTGAGATTTACAAGCATGAAGAATGCAGGATAATAGTACTTGCAGGCAATGCAATGCATAGCTTTTGTTTAGCTCAAAAGTTTTACATGTTTTAGAAAAATATATTGTCCGGATTTGAGAGAAAGTCAGGAAATTCTTAGAATCTTTTGAAGAAAAAACAATAATTGATTTAAATTTGAAATCACATATTTTACAAAACCATTGCAATAATAATTATTAGTCACGTCAAATGTGTGTTGTTAATATTTTTTTTATTAATACATTTGTTAATAAAGTTTCTGTCAAGTTATTCATATCTCGATTCATCAAATTGAGGGGCTCCATCCTTTGTAATCCATGATGTAGTAGTTTCAATGCAATGGAAATGGTTTTTGTTCAAGAAAGGGATATTCTTATGTCAAAAGGAGTTTTAAAGTGTAGTTTAACGGATACTTCTGTTAAAAAATGAATTTATAGTCGCAACAAAATGACACATTTACTACTATTTATTTTTAAGCAAATATTGGAAGGAATCTTTTTTAAGCCCCTTTCCCATAAACATCGGACAAATTTCGGAGAGAAAAAAAAATTCAGCATTGAATGAAATAAATGTATTAATAAAAATAACCTTTGTTTCTTTTAGCATAAAATTCTGAGTGACCCCCCCCCCCCCTCCTTTCATTTTTCATGATTATTAATATTATTTTAAAATTAAGTCAATGACATTTTTCAGAAAATTATAAATTTCAAATATCTTTTTGTATAGGAAATAATCGGAATATAATGGTACACTTACTTTTACTGGGCAGAATATGTACCATAAAATTTATATGCAAGAAATTTTAAATCCATATTTTAAAGAAATATAAATGGTATTGCAAATTGATGAAGATAATATGGAGAGTTCTATAGAAAAAAATCTTATTTAATTCTATTTTAACATATTTCTCATTAGTTTTATCCTATTCCAAACCTTCATTTCTTTAATAGTCTATACAGACAGTAGAGTGCACAGTATCGATTTAATGAATTTAAACGGGATATTTCGTTCACAACCTTTAACATGTTGTAAAAGTAATTGTTTAAAAGTATTATATTAAAAGTATTATATCAAAAAATCAGTGACATTATGCAAAGGAGTGATCCACATAAAATTCCACAGAAGATTATGACGCCAACAAACCCTTTGGAGATGTATGAAGTTGAGTTTAGCCTTAATCTTGTGGATATAACATACAAGAAAGTCACGGCTACAGATGTTCTCAAGTGTTGTGCTTTGGAGCTAATATATACTGAATATCTGGAGGAAAATTGGCTGCATGTTTATACGGACGGGTCATACTCTGTGAGCTGTATGTCTGCAGGCTCTGGAGTCTTCTCGAAACTTTTCTCTCTTTTTACTTCTGCCGGTAAATACAGATCGGCCTTTGATGGAGAGGTGAAGGCCATCCGTGTTGCATTGGAGCATCTTCTGGTTTTTCTATACGAATTTGAGAGGGTTGTTTTACTCTTGGATTCGCAGACGGCAATACAGGCCATTGGTTTTGCTGGGACTCCCATATCTGTTGAGGTTCTGCAGTGTCGGAAGTTAATGTGCCGCATTGGTCGGGAAGACAAACACATCAAGCTACAATGGATCCCCAGACATTGCGGCATTTATGGGAACGAACAGGCAGATCTTGCACGAAAGGGTGCAGTTTTACACCAGGGCCTCTGGGCTGTCTTATCACTCAATAAAGCTATTGGAAACATTCTTTGAAGCTGAAATTTGAAACACAAATGCAAGATAGTATCAAACCTAAAAACTGGAGTACTAAAGATCTCGATAATATACCCGATTGTCCACGACATAAGGCAGTGGCCCTGTTCCGGCTGGTGACGGGTCATCACTGCCTGAGTGAGCATCTCCATAGAATTGGTATTTATGACTGTCTTCTTTGCCCTCTTTGCGATATGAGGGAACCTATGAATAGAGCCCACCTGCGTCGATGTAGGGCACTTTGTGGTTCTGACGACTCCGAGACCGCCCTGTATTGGAGAGCCAGAGAACTCTTAAGGCTATAACGACTTCGGTCAAATTTTGTTACTTTACATCATTGTTCATATACATGTTTTGTAACTTGCCTTGCCATTGGAAATAAAAAAAAAAAAAACTAAATAAAACTGTGGAAAACCCAGGCCGTCCGACTCATCCAGAGGACTTGAGCAACTACAGCTAAATAAAACTGTGGAAAAATACATCCAAAAAAAGAAATGTGATTAAAGATAATACAATACATATGTTTCTAGCCTAAGCTGAAATTTATTCTTGAGGGTAGGGTACTTGAATGTGGTTTATAAGGTGTTTAGGAATTAGCAAATATGTAGACAAGTGTCCATTGTATTGTTTCACATTACTTTTATTGCCATCTGAAGATATTATCCTCATGTTCCTTGAGTACTCCTTTATTAACCATTTTCTCAAATTATATATTTTTGTGGCAGAACAACTTTTGTGAGTGACCGGATTTAATTATCAAATTAGTGAATCCTGGACTGCTTGTTATAACCAAATTCTAATATATGTTAAAATAATTTTCCATTTTATGCATTCTCATTTTATTTTTATTTTATAGGCAGAAAGATTTAAAATACATTTAAAAACACATAAGGACTTTTCAAATGAAGGTCTCATGTTTTCTTGTAATATCTGCTCTTTTGGAACTTTAAAACAAGATAATTACATTTCACACATGGCCGAGCATGAGATACAGAACAGGCCTCAAGGAGAAAATTCTATGGCTGAAATTCATTCTACAGATGAAATATTTCCTTTAGCGGAAGCAATGGACAAAAGTCTTTCAAGTGGTGATCATCTTTTATCCAATTTTAACAAGAACAAATACATGCAGTCATATTATAATGGTTTAAATACGAATAATGGTTTAAATATGGTGTCTAATGGTCTAATAAGTGCTAATGGGTGGATTGTTTCAGGTTAAACTTATACAAAATTGTTCTCAAAAATGTTGGTTTAAAGTTATTTTGTTGTAATAAAAAATGAAAATATGGTGCAAGTCCTTGATTACATTTATTTACCAGAGTTATGGGGGCTTATATATTTTTAGTGATGTTTGATTTCAATTTATTTCAAATTTATACAAATTTTGGTTTGAGTGTTTAAAGATTTTTTTTTTAAATCATGTTTAAAGAATTCTCAATAAAGTTTTGATATTTATGGTTTATCCTAATAAATATGTTGTTTCTTTTCAAAGTTATATATGTAGCTTTCAGTACCAGGGTTAAATTAAAAGCTAGTGTATTCTTAATTTTCAAAACTAGAATATCAGTATTGATATAAATTCTTTTAAATTTTCTGGATTAATAAAACTAAATAAAACTTTTTTTTTTTCACTGGAAAAATTTGTCAAAACACAGATTATACTGTAATTTAAAATAAAAAGACGCTACCTATTTATTCAATGTGAACAAGAAAATAGCACCAATGGAATGAAGAATCTTAAAGTAATAATGTAATGTTAGTGCTCATCTCGACAAGCAAGAGAAAACATTTCTGACTACTGACTAAAACAAAATGAAATAAAAAATAAAACAACACTATACAAAGAAAAATAAATAAAATGAGTTTAATGCATAAAGTAATGTAAAAAAAGAATTATATGAAATAAAAATTGATAGGATTAAAAATTTGAACAAATAAATAATTTTTAACTGAAAGAACTAAAATTCAAACATATTTAAGAAGTTGGTCCCATGGTAAAGATCAAAATGAATATAAATATACTAAATTACAGAACAATAGAGATAAAATTTTTTAAATATTTTTTATCTTTATTGAACAACAGAGTGAATTGGGAATATTATTCCAAATTAGCATTAATTGAGGCATATTTGTTGGTTAACCCTTTTGCGACAGCGGCATTCCGGAACTGCAGCGGTCCAAAGTACGAAGCTCTTCTCTTCCGAACTGTTCCCAGGAGACTGCAATTTTTTTGTGTTAAGCCTAACTCTTGAAATAAATTCACTAAAAATCCCCTATTCAACACAGAAATCTACTATTTTCAGGAATAAAAGAAATATTTATTTTCTATTTGATGTATATTTTTCATACAAATCTGAATACAAAATACTCGTTAGTTGCTCCCATTCTTTTATCCGAAATAAACGAATAATTTCACTGCCTTTAAAACCCAAACAGAAAAAAAAATACTCTCTTATATTCCTATGATTCACCAATAAAATCATAAAGCTGAAATAAAAAAAAACCCGAAACTCAATTATAAAATTGTTGATGCTTCGAGAATTGCTATGTCTGTTTATATTACTAAATCATGTTTCACTGCTCCAAATGGAGAAATAATTCATTAGATCCTCCTTATGCCAAGGTCATGTATCTGCAAAAAATGCTGAAGTTAGTTCCACGGACATTTAACGCCATCTAGTAGACAAATTAAAACGTTCTATGCGAAAGCACGCATGCGTGCCACTCACCGTTTACGGTAAAGTTTCCTCCGTCACAAGTGCGTGCCGTCCGTCCTTGAATACAAGTTCGTTGCCGACACGCGGGCGTGCCAATCTTCTCGAAAGGGTTAAATGATGAAAAAATTGATCCACAAAATGATACGAGTTATATTAATTTTTGCATTATTAAAAACTTTCAAAATAACTATTATCAGTTTTTTTTATTTTCTTTTAAGTTTTCAATCTAGCAATGGAATAAATATGAAATACTGGTATTAAAATAGCAACAAAATTTTGAGCATATTGAATGCCGGTATTGGAAAAGTGAATTGAACTAACAGCACCCAGAAAAATATATATATAATTTTAATTTTTTTTTTTCATTTTTGCTGACTAGTAATTCATATAAATCTCTATTGATTACATAATCTATATAAATAAAATTAAAAATCTGTCTGTTTGTCCCATCATCACAGGAGAACGGCTGAACCGAATTTGATGAAATTTTGTGGGTAGCCTTTCACAGGCTTACTCAACTTAAACTTCATTTTAGGAGCATTAAATTAAATATTTTGATTAAAAATGTCATTTAGTATACTATAGGAATTTGCACATTATTGTGAATTTTATGTTTCTTTATATTATACACTCCGTACGAAGAAGGGATATGCTGCTAGTGATAGTATATGGGAAAGACAACTTGTGTTATTTATATATTCACTGGAACTAATATATGAATTAATTTAGAAAAATAAATACTTTATTCATAACTGTATACAAGATTGATTAAAAGTAACAGCCAGTTTGAGGCAAATAACCTTTTTTATCAGAATAGATAAACAGAGCACTAGTACTAACAAAGTTATGTGTTTATTGACCATAGATGTGTTCTTGCCTTTGTTAGTACTGCAGCCATCTTTTTAGTGATGAAGGATGCTGTTATTTGCCTTCAAAATTAGTTGATACTTTTAGTGAACCTTGTATAAATATTTATTTTTAAAGATTGTATTTCTTAGTTTTGTATTTTAGCATTTTTATATAAAATGTCATGGTGTTTATGCTGATGCAGTCCTTTGAGAAATTATGGTACTTCATTTGTACTTAGCCATTTAAAAAGTTGTTTCCCTTACATAAACAAATTAAAATTGTGTATATAACAAAATACATTTCAATTTAAAAATATATTTTATAGTAAAATAATTTCATACAATTATCATTTTTCAAAATTAGCATATTAACAAATATTGGTTTCATAAAATCTTGAACAGTAAAATATCGTACATTTTATTTGTTACAATCTCAAAAAGATATTGCAAAATAGCACATAAAATGTTTAGTAATTTAAAACAGTATAAAAGTATTTAAGTAAATGATTACTAAATATCAAATGTTAATTAAAATATTTAAACTATCAGCTTTTTGATAATTGTCATGGGTTTAGCCTTGAAACTTGTCTTCTTCAATATCTCTCTTAAATTGTTCCTTGATTTCATTTAAAATATCTACACTTTGCATAACATCAAGAGCCAACAATGCCATAGATTGGGCAGCAATCAATGTTGTTTTCTGGGCTGCTGGAGCCCCTGAAGCTTCTGTAAAAGCCACTGAATGGTTAGGAGCCCTAGTCCCAATTGAATAAGTTGGATGTATACTGGGGACTGTGTGTGAAACATTTCCCATATCTGTAGATGCCATGAAAGGTATCACTTTACTATTGCCATCCTCAAAATGAACACCTATTAAAAGACACTATATTAAAAAACAGAATAAAAAGTATATATAAGAACTATGTGTTATGGCTCCGAGTACAACACTCCTCAAACTCTTACCCCACACATCATCTTTACCAAGCCAAGGGTAAGCACCAATTATGCCTACTATCGTTCCCTCACCATATTTTCATAATATACCCTAAAAGACCAAAATCTCAGTCTTAAGATTCACAGCTTATCAGCAAAATTCCCTTTTCAACAGTCTGGTTAAAATGTTAATGTCATTACTGCCTTAGACACACCTCCTCTTGACATCACACAGATTGCCTACCCAAGGTCAAAAGGACAAACCAGTAAGAAAAAGACAATGGTAAAGGTCTTCCGTATCTATGGAAAAAGAACTGCTGAAACGGTTTCTCATTATATGGAAGAAGCTGATTGAAAGACAATGTTTCAGGACATGGGGTGGAATGTGGAAAACTCGTATATTTTTTTATCCACTCAAAACTTTGAAAATTCATTGAGAAAATTAAATTCAAAGATTTTCCAGGCCCATTTCTCAGAAATACCCAATTTTCCTGGATATTCAAATCATTGAGGAAAAAATTTAAAAATCAAGGACTTTCAGGTCATGTGCGCACCCTGCTACACCTGCCAAACTACTCATGCTATCTGCATTACTTTTTGCTTAATATGTAATACTGACATGCTTTTGGATAAGTCTTAACCACCTATATTCCTCAGGACAAAGAAACATCAACACCTGCAGCGTAGCTCTACTGCATATTAACAAAGCAATTTTCTCAATATGTAGAGTGCTATAAACAGAAACATATTTATAGCTCGTTACATTACTTACTTACTTACTTTAAGACAAACAGGAAATCTCAATAGGATAGAAATATTTGTTATAGAATCCCCCCCCCCCCCCCCAAAGCAAATATTTTGTCAAAGTAAAAATTTAAAAATAGGTAGTTAACTTGCAACCAGCGGCAGGGCAAGCTGCAATACTGCAATCACTGGGCTGAGCTACTTGAGAACTATGAAGGCTCATATTTTTATTGTCCTTATCACTGTAATATGTAAGAATATGATAGGGAAAAAAAGTTCAATATAACAGTATCAAGTTAATGGTCCCACTCCAATCCCTACTTGTAACAACTGAATTCACAAAAAAAAAAAAATTCTCCACCATACTGCATATATGTTTAAATACATTGTTGCTGTTGAGACCCAGATTGTCCAACCTACCAGAAAGGTGTAAGGCAACTGTTTGGATGGCCGGGAAGTGCCACCCAATTTAGACTGGAACCCAGTGGAGGAGGCATCCACAGGGACCGTACCCTCTTTCCCATACCATCAACTTCTCGGAAGAACTTACGGACCCACATGTTTAACGTAATCGTACTCTGCGTGAACACAGCGGCAGTGGCCCGGGCCTACCGAGTGCAATACCTGCACACTAACCACTGGACTACAGCACCCTCCCAAATGCATTGTCAACAGCCCAGACCGTCCGGCTCATCCGAGGACATAGAGCAGCAATTTGAGCGGCCGGGAAAACCCAAATGCATTGTGTAAAAACTTTTTAAAAAATACCTTGTTCTTCAGCATATTTCTTATAAAGTTCTGCTAAAACTTTATTTGTTATTAAGCTTTCATATTCATCTTCATCATACTCCAAAGTGTACTGGCATCCAGTAGCTTCTGCTGCACTTTTGAAACAAGACTCGAGTCGATTTTGTAAATTTAACAGATCATTTGTGGAAGCTGCTCTAAAATAAAACTTAAGCTCAGAATTGCCAGGAATAACGTTTGGAGCTTCTCCACCTTTGGATATAACACCTGAAACAGAAATTAAACTAAATAATACGTCAACATAATGGTGGTCTTTTTCAAGATGAGTTACATGTCAGTCTAGTGATGGCAGAAAGATGTATCTCAAGATATATCATTTTGCATTTATAAGGCTGATTACACGTCTTTTAATGGATTAATGCTATAATATTATTGAAGGCATATATAAATCGATAAAGAAGATATGAAAATATTATGAATTTGATGTATGTTCAAAAATAGTCTCTTGTTATGCAAAAGAACTATAAATAATGTACATCACTCTGCCTAAATATGTAAGTCTTCCTATTTCAAACTCAATTTCTCACAGTTGATATTGCAAAATAACATGAAAAATATGCTATTTTTTCTTAGAAATTTTCTCACAGCTAATATGGCAAAATGAGGAAAGTAAGGATTATGCTACTGTTCGTAGGCAAATTTCATTCCAGTTGATATGGCAAAGTCTGAAATTTGCATAAATTATATTAAAAAAATGTAATCTAAAGCAAAGGCATGCATGTTATTATATAAATCTGTTTTTACCAATATATAAGAAAATATTATAACTTTCAGTAGCATTGGCAATTTGAAAAAAAAACTTAACTTTTTTTTTCTCAGAATGATGTTTTTCAAGATGCATTGTTTTGGTCACAAGGTCAAGGTGAATACCCCTGATCTTTATTTGTATAAATTGTAAAAAATTATGTCCCAAATATGTATGAAATCAGTGTGCACAAAGTGTAGCCACTTGAATACACTAAACAATGGTTGAATACACATAATAATTTCAAAATCAAATTTTGTTTATAGAATTCTGGCATGTCAAATTTGAATTTTATTTTTGCATAGAAAGTAGTTTAGTAGATATGAGTAACAATTACAAAGCAGTTTACCATGTTTTTTATAAACAGACAAATGTATCCATTTTTTTTGCCTTAATTAGCAATATTATTATAAAATGATACATTAACAAGAAAGGTCAATCACGCATAAAGCATTGATTATGAAACACTTTCCAACTGTAATGCAATTTTATTTAAAGATCTCTAAAATGTGATACATTCAGCGGTTATATTTTTTAAATTATCACAATTCTACATTAATTTATTATATTTGAGAACTTAAAACTTCATCGAAACAAATGAACTTTATTCAAATGACGTCATTAAAATATAAGTCGCCTGGTTTAAACATCTCTAAAATGCTATACATTCCGCAGTAATATTTTTAGAATTATTACAATACTACAATAATTTATTACATTTGAAAACTTAAAGCTTCATCGAAAAAAATGAACTTTATTCAAATGACGTCATTGAAATATAAATCGCCTGGGGGCTCTCTATGTAAAAGCTGTAAATATTTCATTCATACTTTTTTATTCCATTCCTTTCATTCATCACAATACTACAATAATTTATTTTATTTAAAAACTTAAAACCATGGAGGTACAAGTAATTTAACTCTATGCTTAAAACTTCATCACAAAAGTCTGCTATAAAATCATCTGTTCTTTATGTAAAATCAATGAATGTTTCATTCATATCAGCTATATTGCAGACTCCAGAGCTAAATAATTTTGTGTTAAAGAAATTCAGCAATTCTTATACAACTCATCCTATATCTTTATGTGTTTACATTCACCATAAGTGAAAATTAGGCTTCGTTGTAGGAATAATCAAAGTTTGACGATCATTTAAACTCAAATATATTGTAATTGCGTTGTTTCAGAATGCAGATGCACAGAAATTAAGCAAAAATAAAGAGAAGGTTTAGGACGGATACAACATTAAACATAAATTAAAAAGAACTTTAAAAATCACAATTTTGACACAAGATGGATGCCATACTTTATTTTAAAGTGGGTCATGTGATCTCTTCATATAATATAGGTGTAATTATCATTTAAATTTTTATTTAAAAAACTACCGAATATATTTTGCTGAAATGTGTTTCATATTCTTTATGGGATAATTTGAATATGTCCTAAAACTTTCGAAGCAATTTGTGCATTTTAAATTCGCTTAAAAAATGTTTGAAGAATTAGGTTCCATAAGATTCAGTGTATTTCATTTTTTCAACCCGGGTTCAGTCCAAAATTAATTGGGTGATATTCATTTATATTCCCATAGGTCCCACAGACCGTCTGAACAACATATTAAAATTTCATTTTGATAAAGTCATTTTTTACAGCAGTTATGCGAACGGACAGACAAACAGAATGAATAAAGTCGTAAACACTTTTCAAATATGTTGCAAAGTGTTAAAAATAAGTATCATGGAGGTAAAAGGGAACTCTCTAACCCCATGGTGGGTATATTTTTCCATGCCAAATCAACATACTATCAATGCATGATATTACATTTCGTTTGTGCGACGAAATAAGAAACTTCTATTTTTAACAAACACCATTAAATTTTTTAGAATGGATGCATTCG